>WAAF01017936.1:28087-57878 GCA_013400475.1 Tricholaema leucomelas | reverse complement strand
TCCAACTCCTAATATCCTGTGAGCCTGTGATGCTGTGAAATGACTAGCATTATCTTGTATGTGTGGCAACCTTAATTTTAAACAAGTATTATCCATAAACAAATATCCTGTTGCATGTTATGAAGAGCTATATTTATCCCATGGACTCCCATAAAGCAAAAATAGAAAGCTAAAGAGTTACATAGAATCACAGAATCAACGAGGTTGGAAGAGACCTCTAAGATCATCCAATCCAACCTAGCACCCAGCCCTGTCCAGTCAACCAGACCATGGCACTAAGTGCCTTACCCAGGCTTTGCTTCAACACCTCCAGGGACACTGACTCCACCACCTCCCTGGGCAGCCCATTCCAATGCCAATCACTCTCTCTGGCAGCAACTTCCTTCTATACCTCCAGAACCCAGCCTAGACCTCCCCTGGTATAGAGGAGGAGACTGTGTCCCCTTGTTCTGTTGCTGGCTGCCTGGCAGAAGAGACTAACCCCCACCTGGCTACAGCCTCCCTTCAGGTAGTTGCAGACAGCAATGAGGTCTGCCTTCAGCCTCCTCTTCTGCAGGCTGCACACCCCCAGCTCCCTCAGCCTCTCCTCACAGGGCTGTGCTCCAGGCCCCTCACCAGCTTCATCTCCCTTCTCTAGACACATTCCAGCACCTCAACATCTCTCTTGAATTGAGAAGCCCAGAACTGGACAAAGCACTCAAGGTGTGGCCTGAGCAGTGCTGAGCACAGGGGCAGAATAACCTCCCTTGTCCTGCTGGCCACACTGCTCCTGAGCCAGCCCAGGATGCCATAATTTGAAAGACTCATGCCTTTCTTATACTCTGCTTTGGAAGAAGTCACCTTATTTCTAAAGGGTAGTGATTCATTTCTTTTGCTAGGATTAAGTTCTTACTTTCCAGGCACTGTGACTTTTAAGTGACAGAAGCCATTGAAAAAGAAGAAAAGGAAAAGAAAAAAAGGAGGCTTTTTTTTTAATGACCATTGCAAATAGTTTTAGAAACATCACAAGTAAATTACTGCTCCTAAGAAACATTCTGACACTTTCAAAGCAAACTATTTATCCTTTCCCTTATGAAGCAAGTAGAAAGCCTTGCCAAGAGTTTTTAAAGACAACTTTTCCAAGTCAACTTTCTCAGCCTTTCTAAAGCTGGGGCTTTTCAGCTTGCAGAGGAGGAGACTCAGAGGTGACCTCATCAATGGTTATGAATATGTGCAGGGTGAGTGCCAGGAGGCTGGAGCCAGGCTCTGCTGGGTAACACCCAGTGACAGGACAAGTGGCAATGGGTGGAAGTTGAGGCATAGGAAGTTCCATGTGAACCTGTGGAAGATTTTTTTCCATGTGTGGGTGAGTGAACACTGGAACAGGCTGCTCAGGGGGGTTGTGGAATCTCCCTCTCTGCGGATATTCAAGATCTGTCTGGATGTACTGTCCCTGGAGGTGTTCAAGTAAAGCCTGGATGGGGCACTTAGTGCCATGGTGTAGTTGACTGGATAGGCTGGGTGATCACAGTATCACCAAGGTTGGAAGAGACTTCATAGACCATCAAGGCCAACCTGTTCCCACAGAGGTCAAGGCTAGACCATGGCACCAAGTGCCACGTCCAATCCTGCCTTGAACAGCTCCAGGGACGGCGACTCCACAAAGAAGAAGAAAAAGGGCAGGTTATACAACCCCCAGTGGGGAAGGGAAGGTGGACATGCAGGAAGAAATGTACCCTAAATGTGATAGGTTGTACTGGATGATCTTTAAGGTCTCTTCCAACCTGGTTGATTCTATTCTATTCTATTCTATTCTATGTGTTCCAGTGTGATCTGCTCTGGCAGGGGGGCTGGATCAGATGATCTTTTGAGGTCCCCTCCAGCCCCTGGCATTCCATGATTCTACCATTCTATGATTACTTTCTGTTCTACTGATTTCAGCATGGAAATCCCTTAGAGGAGACAATGTGCTTTAGTTTTCTTGTAGGTTCTCATCAATGTCTCAGTCATGTAAGGATGGTGACTTCTCTGCTGTATTGGCACCAGTGATATATTGAGACCAGTGTAAAACATTGCAGCCATTATGAGGAGAATTAAAAGGCAGCACAGCATTTGCTAATTGCCCTGGAGGCTCAACTTCCAATTTTCTCCAGACAATATAGAAATTTGTCAACAGAAGTTGAAGATGCAGGATAACATATCTAAAATTAGATATCTTTCTAGAGAATTCCAAAGTGAAAAAGAATGAAATTAACTTGCCTATAGTCGAGTTTTCTTTCTACATTTCTTGCCCTTTTGAGGCTCAAAATTGTCCCTCCAGATGTCACAGATCAGAGCTTTCCTTGCCATTTAACTAAGTTTGGGAAGAATATGTCTGTGCAGGAATAGAAGCAGAGTAAGTGCATTTCCCACAACTCCAGCTTTATTGGTGTCTAATTGTGCCTACAGTTTGAATGTAAGAGGAGATGATCAGAAGAGCCACTGTAAGACTAGAATCCCATCACAGGGCATGACTTTGAAGAAGGTGATTATAGTTCTGTTAAGTGAGGAGAGTGAGAGCTAGTGTAAACTCTATGGCAGTTTTCCTAAAGGCAGAAAAGCTGCCTCTTCACTTTGATGGTGTTCATGGCACAGTCAAACAGGGCAATTACTCCTCTGGAAGCACAGCTGGGGTGAAAAAAGAACATGAGGTCTAATCTAATCATGTCTATTTCCTGCAAAGCTCTGGCATGATTCTGGCCTAAGCAGCTATTTATCTTCAGTAACCTTTTATCACCATGGTGGTGAGACAGATGAGGTCAAAGGCATGTTGCCATAAAGGGGGCCTGGAGCACAGCCCTGTGAGGAGAGGCTGAAGGAGCTGGGGGTGTGCAGCCTGGGGAAGAGGAGGCTCAGGGCAGAGCTCATTGCTGTCTGCAGCTACCTGAAGGGAGGCTGTAGCCAGGTGAGGTTGGTCTCTTCTGCTAGGCAACCAGCAACAGAAGAAGGGGACACAGTCTTGAGTTATGAGGCTGGATGTTAGGAAGAAGTTGTTGCCAGAGAGAGTGATTGGCGTTGGAATGGGCTGCCCAGGGAGGTGGTGGAGTCGCTGTGCCTGGAGGTGTTCAAGAAACCCCTGGATGAGGCACTTAGTGCCATGGTCTGGTTGATTGGCCAGGGCTGGGTGCTAGGTTGGACTGGATGATCTTGGAGGTCTCCTCCAACCTGGTTGATTCTATGCCACAGTTGAACAGGGCAATTACTTCTCTGAGCACAGCTGGGATGAAAGAAGAACATGAAACCTAATCTAATCAAGCCTATTTCCTGCAAAGCCTCAACACGATTCTGGCCTAAGCAGCTATTTATCTTCAGTAACCTTTTCTCACCATGGTGGTGAGACAGATCAGGTCAAAGGCATTTTGCTTAAAGGGAAGTCTCAACAGAAACTACCATAATTCTGTGTGGAAACAATTTACCTTCACTATGACACTTTGTGGAAGCACCGAATGGGATCAAAACTCACTCAGGTTTGATCTGAGATGAACACTTGGAGTCTGATTCAATTGGTTAGCTCCTGCTGACAGTAAGAGGACAGATTCCAGTGAGAAATAGTACAAAAATAAAACCAAATCACAGTAGAGGAGACAACAGTCAACATGAGTTACTTTTTCCATGGCAGATGCCCACAATTCACACTTTTGTCTAATCTAGCAGCAAGGGAGCACTCCCCCTCCCTCTTGAGACTTATGCAGCCTCCCATTTACCCCAGAGTGAAACTACATGCTGGAAGTTACTACTCTGCTCCCAAAAACTCATTCAGATGAGTTGATGTCTTAGTTTCAGCACAAGACTGAATCATAGAATCATAGAATCAGTCAGGGTTGGAAGGGACCACAAGGATCAGCCAGTTCCAACCCCCCTGCCATGCCCAGGGACACCCTACCCTAGAGCAGGCTGCCCACAGCCTCAGCCAGCCTGGCCTGAAACACCTCCAGCCATGGGGCCTCAACCACCTCCCTGGGCAACCCATTCCAGGCTCTGACCACTCTCATGCTGAGCAACTTCCTCCTCAGGTCCACTCTGACTCTGCCCACCTCCAGCTTGCTCCATTCCCCCCAGTCCTGTCACTCCCTGAGAGCCTAAAAAGTCCCTCCCCAGCATTTTTTGTAGCCCCCTTCAGNCCCTCGTCCTGCTGGCCACACTTCTGATGCAGCTCAGGCTCTGGTTGGCTTTCTGGGCTGCAAGTGCACACTGCTGGCTCATGTGGAGCTTCCCATCCAGTAGCAGCCCCAAGTCCCTCTCCTCAGGGCTGCTCTCCAGCCACTCACTGCCCAGCCTGGATTGGTGCTTGGGATCGCCTCAACCCAGCTGCAGGGCCTTGCACTTGTTCTTGTTGAACCTCCTGAGCTTGGCTTGTGCCCACCTCTGCAGCCTCTCCAGGTCCCTCTGGATGGATCCCTGCCCTCCAGCCTGTCTGCTGCACCACACAGCTTGGTGTGCTCAGCAAACTTGCTGAGGCTGCACTCAGTGCCTCTGTTCATGGCGCCCACAAAGATGTTGAACAAGACTGGTGCCAGGACTGATCTCTGAGGAACTCCACTTGTCACTGGCCTCCACTTGGCCATGGAGCCATTGACAGCCACTCTTTGGTTGTGGCCATCAAACCAGTTCTGTATCTATCTTGTGGTCCACCCATCAAACCCATCTGTCACCAGCTTGGAGACCAGGATGTGGTGTGGGACAGTGTCCAAGGACTGAATGTTTTCCTTGATGTCTCAGTCAGTTTTAGCACAAGACTGAATGTTTTCCATAGTTGAGAAAAACAAAGGTGCATAATAAATATGTGCAGTGCCCAGACTTGGAGGTTTTCATGGACTGAATACAGCTCTGAGCAACCCAGCCAGATCTCACAGCTGATCCTGCTTTCAGGCAGAGGTTGGTTAGATGACAAACCTCCCGAGGTCACTCCCACCCCAGATCATTCTTACCAATGAATAGCTACGAAGTGTGACCTATCATCACCTTCTACATTATGCATCTTCAAATCAGAAAACAATTAAAAATTAACACGGCAGATGTTCTTGGTAATGAAGTGAACCATTCTTTAGCTGAAGCAGGATCATTCAGGCAACTGCAACTGCTCTTACTACTCTTCATTCTCATCATGTCTGGCTTTAAATTATTGTAATTGCCTGTGGTAGAAAATTTGTCCTCCTACGTGCAGGCAAGTCAAATCCCGTGCGGAAATTCCTCTGTACAGCAGATGAATATTTATCATGAATGTGTTTATGAAGCAACTATTCACAAACATTTGCCTCCAAAGGTGAGTTTAAAACAAACCTACCCTGCCTAAGTTCTGAAATACCTCCAATTCGAGACTTCTTTGTATTCTGCTGCTTGCTAAGGCATAGCAGGACCTCATTGCTGTCTACAACTACCTGAAGGGAGGCTGTAGCCAGGTGGGGTTGGTCTCTTCTCCCAGACAACCAGCAAAAGGACAAGGGGACACAGCCTCATGTTGTGCCAGGGGAAGTATAAGTTGGATGTTAGAATGCAACAGAATAGAATCAACCAGGTGGGAAGAGACCTCCAAGATCATCCAGTCCAACCTAGCATCCAGCCCTAGCCACTCAACCAGACCATGGCACTAAGTGCCTCATCCAGGCTTTGCTTCAACACCTCCAGGGATAGTGACTCCACCACCTCCCTGGGCAGCCCATTCCAATGCCAATCACTCTCTCTGACAACAACTTCCTCCTAACATCCAGCCTAGACCTCCTGTGGCACAACTTGAAGCTGTGTCCCCTTGTTCTGTTGCTGGTTGTCTGAGAGAAGAGACCAACCCCACCTGGCTACAACCTCCCTTCAGGTAGTTGTAGACAGCAATGAGGTCTGCCCTGAGCCTCCTCTTCTCCAGGTACTGGAGTAAGTGCAGAGGAGAACCAGGAAACTGTGAAGGGACAGGAAAATACATCTTACTAAGAGTGCCTGAGGGAGCTGGGGAATGTTAGTTTGAAGAAGAGGAGGCTGAAGGGATACCTCCTTGTAGAATAGGGATAAGGGTTGGACTTGACGACCCTGAGGGTCTTTTCCAACTGGAATGTTTCTGTGATTCTGTGCTCCACAGGAGAAAATGGATCTATATTCACAAAAGCTATCTGGAAGTTTTAATGCAAAGCAATTTCCAAGTGCAAATAAAGCCACTTGTGGAAAGCCATTGTTTTCAGAAGGACTACTCTCACTTCATGATGGGAGAAACTTAAATGCCAGCCACTCCTTACCCAGACAGGTGGCTCATGGCAATGTTATGGTTGTACAACCTGGGAAAAAATCACAGAATCATAGAATGGTTTAGGTTGGAAGGGACCTCAAGGATCATCCAGCTCCAACCCCCTGCCATAGGCAGGGACACCTCCCACTAGAGCAGGTTGCTCAAGGCCTCATCCAACCTGGCCTTAAACACCTCCAGGGAGGAAGCATCCACAACCTCCCTGGGCAACCTGTGCCAGTGTCTCACCACCCTCACTGTAAAGAACTTCCTCCTAACATCCAGTCTAAATCTCCCCTCTGCCAGTTTAAACCCATTCCCCCTCGTCCTGACATTCCCAGACCTTGTCAATAGTCCCTCCCCAGCCTTCCTGTAGGCTCCCTTCAGATACTGCAAAGCCACTCTAAGGTCTCCTCGAAGCCTTCTCTTCTCCAGGCTGCAGAGCCCCAACTCTCTCAGCCTGTCCTCATAGCAGAGCTGCTGCAGCCCTCTGAGCATCTTCGTGGCTCTCCTCTGGACTGGCTCCAGCAGTTCCATGTCCTTCTTGTGCTGGGGGCTCCAGAACTGCACACAGTACTGCAGGTGGGGTCTGAGGAGAGCAGAGCCAAGGGGCAGAATCCCCTCCCTTGCCCTGCTGCCCACACTGCTCTTGCTGCAGCCCAGCACAGGGTTGCTGTCTGGGCTGCATGTGCACACTGCAGGCTCATGTTGAGCTTCTCGTCAACCCAGACCCCCAGGTCCTTCTCCTCAGGGCTGCTCTCAGCCATTCACTATCCAGCCTGGAGCTGTGCCTGGGATTGCACCGACCCAGATGCAGGACCTTACAAAAACGCAGTACAACTTCTCTTGCAGGGAAGTTAGCAAAGAGCTCTAACTGAGGTAGCAGCCAAGAAGAGAGGCTGTTCCACCTATTTTCTAACTTAGTCTTCTACTGCATGTGAAACAAACATATGTGAAGGTTAGAAGTTTGGAGAAATTCTGCAGAAGCTGTTAACTGACAAGAACCTAAACCCACAAATAAATACAAATTCTAGTACCAACATGGTAAGACAAAAATGTCTATTTCAATTCTCCATTGCCTTCCTGATAGTAAAGAAACATACTCCTTCTTTTTAATAAACTTGCAAAAGAAGACATAAAACCCCACAAACCATTCACCACGTTTTGAACAGAGCTGGCTTTATTCTCTTGATGGTATCCATACTCATGTTCATAGAATCATAGAATGGTTTAGGTTGGAAGAGACCTCAAGGATCATCCACTTCCAACTTCCTGCCATAGGCAGGGACACCTCCCACTAGAACAGGTCACTCAAGGCTTCATCCAGCCTGGCCTTGAACACCTCCAGGCAGGGAGCAGCCACAACCTCCCTGGGCAACCTGTGCCAGTGTCTCACCACCCTGACTGCAAACAACCCTTTCCTAACATCTAGTTTGAATCTCCCCTCTGCCACTTTAAACCCATTCCCCCTTGTCCTGTCATTATAAGACCTTGTCAATAGTCCCTCCCCAGCTTTCCTGTAGTCCCCCTTCAGTCACTGGAAGGCCACTATAAGGTCTCCTTGAAGCCCTCTCTTCTCCAGGCTGCACAGTTCCAGCTCTCTCAGCCTGTCCTCAGAGAACACTGCAGCCCTCTGAGCATTGTTGTGGCCTTCTTTGGACTTGGTCCAGCAGTTCCATGTCCTTCTTGTGTTGGGGCTCCAGAACTGCACACAGGACTCCAGGTGGGGTCTGAGAAGAGCAAAGGGGCAGAATCCCCTCCCTTGCCTTGCTGCCCACACTTCTCAGACCTTTCTCTGGTGCTTATCAACAAGAAGGCAATAGCTCTGTGCTGCCATATAGGCCTTTTCACTCCTATGAAACTCAGAACCTTATTGCCACTTCCCCACCCCTACATCTGTCAACTGAGAAGCAGCAAAAAAAAGAAAGTTCCGTTCCTTTTCTCCTGTAATTCAGTCCTTAGCAGAGGTGGCTCATGAAAGGCTGATGCAACAAGACAAAATGGGAAGCCAGCAGATTGCAGATAATACCTAGACTTATCCATTACATAAAAAGAATTCACTTAGTGCCCAGCACAATCACAAGTTCAAGGAGTCTTGAAGTAGATTTTTTTTTCCTTAAAAGAAAAGGGGGGGATGATGGGGAAGAGAGCGAGGCGCTGGAGAGAAAAGTGAAGCTGCTACCAGCAGAACGAGAGGAATTTCCCTTTCCAGAATATTCCCTACCAAACCCTAATATTTCCTCCCAGAATAGTGTGCTAATTAGAGCCTACCTGGAATATTTTGGTGAGAAGAATTAGATTCTAGGCTGTGAAAAGGAAACAATGGTGATGGCTGCTGCACTCATAGGCTTGCTGAGATGGGTAAGAACAAGAACACAAACACAGATAACAGAGTCGCTCTCTATCTCTTGGGGCTGCATGAACTTCTCTCTAGCCTAATCTGCCCCCCGTGTGACATCTGCTTCCTAACCCCCCTGGCTGACCCTCTAAACTCACCTTTGAATGTAAGGCAAAGTCTGGGGTAAGGTAGAGGAGTAGGAGGAAGGTGGAAGGGTAGTTGGGAGCCCCTCCTAGACACTCTGGTTTCTGGGAGGGCTGCTGTGTTTCTGTATTACCTTTTAATGTGTATATTTCGGTCTATAACTGTATATTGTAACTATCTGCTTGTATATTGTGCTAAGCTGTAAATGCACAGCTTCATTCGATCTCCAGAGCCTCTGAGACTAGTCTGGGAGATTTTCTTAAGTGTGGGGGGGCAGGCAACACCCAGACTGTCACAAACAGTAACACATCCATAGCTTAGGAGGATTTTTCTTTTTTTGGTTTTGCATTGGTTTTGCTGGCACCAGCCATGGTTTGGCACATAATTATAGGTCAAACAAATTTCTGTTTCTGTCTAGGGCTGATCAGATGTTTCTTTCCCCTTTTGTATAAAGCTGGAATTGGCAAGCAATGCTGGCAAGCAATGCTTTCACATTTAATTATTGCAAGTCATCTAGGAATGCAGCCACAGAGCCTGAAACTGTTCCAACTGGTACAAAAGCTTGTCTGCTTAGCAACAGAGCCACAATGAACTGGATCATCCGAGTGCTTCTCTTGCTGTGCTTGCTCTCCACTGAATTCAGAAAACAGTCTGCTTATTTTTTGCAAAGACTCCCTGGGCCCAAGAGCTGGACCCATACAATTCTTTTTCAAAAGACATTAAAGCTGCTTAAGAATTCACTGCCACCTAAATTAAATGTTATTTGCATTAACCCACAAAATGTACTTTAGTTCCATAGACAAAATATGCCCATCAACAGACAAACAGATACTGACAAAATTGTCCAAAGTGTAACTATGAACAGCTTCTGCTACAGGAAGAACTATTTGCCACTCTGTGGGCACTGACACAGCTTTTTGTGGGTGAGGTCATATTACCAGCTACAAGCGAAGAAACAGATCCAGGGCAAACATAAAAAAAACCAAAACAATAATTTCCCACCTTTACTTAGTGTCCTTTGATCATAGAATCATAGAATCAACCAGGTTGGAAGAGAGCTCCAAGCTCATCCAGTCCACCCTAGCACCCAGCCCTGTCCAGTCAACCAGACCATGGCACTAAGTGCCTCATCCAGGCTTGGCTTCAACACCTCCTGGCACGGCAACTCCACCACCTCCCTGGGCAGCCCATTCCAATGCAAATCACTCTCTCTGGCAACAACTTCCTCCTAACATCCAGCCTAGACCTCCCCTGGCACAACTTGAGACTGTGTCCCCTTGTTCTGTTCTTGATGTATTATCATGTTTTCCACAGACAATCGTTTCATTTGATAAGTTCACTTAATTTGTACACAGCTATCTCATTGGTTTTTGCTATAGAGTGTGCAATAAGGACATCAGATTTCTTGATATCAGTCAGTGTCTGATTAAAGCCAGGTGTTCTGTGTGCAGTTCTGGAGCCCCCAACACAAGAAGGACATGGAACTGTTGGACCAAGTCCAGAGGAGGCCACCAAGATGCTCAGAGGGCTGCAGCAGCTCTGCTATGACGACAGGCTGAGAGAGTTGGGGCTCTGCAGCCTGGAGAAGAGAAGGCTTCAAGGAGACCTTAGAGTGGCCTTCCAGTGACTGAAGGGGGACTACAGGAAAGCTGGGGAGGGACTATTGACAAGGTCTTGTAATGACAGGATGAGGAGTAATGGGTTTAAAGTGGCAGAGGGGAGATTCAAACTAGATGTTAGGAAAGGGTTGTTTGCAGTCAGGGTGGTGAGACACTGGCACAGGTTGCCCAGGGAGGCTGTGGCTGCTCCCTGCCTGGAGGTGTTCAAGGCCAGGTTGGATGAGGCCTTGAGCAACCTGCTCTAGTGGGAGGTGTCCCTGCCTATGGCAGGAGGTTGGAAGTGGATGATCTTTGAGGTCTCTTCCAACCTAAACCATTCTATGACTCTATGATTCTATAAGGTATGAAATTGCTGTAATGGGTTGCAAAATTCTTACATCACTTTTATCCACAGCTTGTTCTCTTCATAGAATCATTGAATGAACCAGGTTGGAAGAGACCTCCAAGCTCATCCAGTCCAACCTAGCACCCAGCCCTGGCCAATCAACCAGACCATGGCACTAAGTGCCCCAGCCAGGCTTTTTTTGAACACCTCCAGGGACGGTGACTCCACCAGCTCTCTGCAAGCCAATTAAAACTAATTACCTCATTAAAGCAAGACTAGGGCTTTATTTGACATTCTCCATGTATTCCATTCAGGTTTGTAACTCTTGTCTCCTCTTTGCATTCCCAGAGAATTACCATGTACCCATCAAGCTTAAGACATATCTTTACTGGATTTGGCACCTTTCAACCACGATTATGGAAGTCTTCTGCTGTGTTAAGCAGGTGTGGTGGTTTTGCACCACATAGAATTTGGAATTTAGCCCCAAGTATCACCTCGGAACAGTGGTCACAAAGAAAGAAGGAATCATCACACAAGTCAGTTTGTCCCAATTTGCAGTCATTTCCACAGCCCATTCCTCAGAACACATCCTACATTGTCATGTCAAAGGTCTTAAAAGCTTATGTGTTCTTTTTCTTGATATGTTTTCCTACTTTTAGCTTTCAGTTCCTGTCCAATTCTAGTTGCCATTCAGACAACAAGCAATAAGCCATTACAAAAAAGAGACACATTCATAACAGTAACTGAAGCTGTTGAATAGTAACTTGTTGGAGTAAAACACTTCAAAGGGTTCTACACCTTGGATGCAAAAAGCCCAAGCATAGTTACAGGCTGGGGACAGATTGGCTGAAGAGCGGCTAGGAAGAAAGGGACCTGGGGGTGCTGGTAGAGAGTGGCTGAACATGAGCCAGCAGTGTGCCCAGGTGGCCAGCAGAGCAAATGGCATCCTGGCCTGCATCAGGAATGGTGTGGCCAGCAGGACAAGGGAGGTTATTCTACCCCTGTACTTAACATTGGTCAGGCCACACCTTGAGTATTGTGCACAGATCTGGGCTTCTCAATTCAAGAGAGATGTTGGGGTACTTGAATGTGTCCAGAGAAGAGCAACAAAGCTGGTGAGGGGCTTGGAACACAGCTGAGCTGTGCAGCCTGCAGAAGAGGAGGCTCAGGGCAGAGCTCATTGCTGTCTACAACTACCTGAAGGGAGGCTGTAGCCAGGTGGGGTTGGTCTCTTCTGCCAGGCAACCAGCAACAGATCAAGGGGACAGAGTCTCAAGTTGTGCTGGGGGAGGTCTAGGCTGGATGTTAGGAGGAAGTTGTTGGCAGAGAGAGTGATTGGCATTGGAATGGGCTGCCCAGGGAGGTGGTGGAGTCACTATCCCTGGAGGTGTTGAAGCAAAGCCTGGATGAGGCACTTGGTGCCATGGTCTGGTTGATTGTCTAGGGCTGGGTGATAGGTTGGCCCAGATGATCTTGGAGGTCTCTTCCACCACAGTTGATGCTATGATTCTATGAGAGTCTGGAAAAGAGAAGGCTCCAAGGAAACCTTATTATGGCCTTCCAGTGTCTTAAGCTGGTTAGGGACCTTTTAGGATGTCAGGTAGTGATAGGGCCAGGAGGAATGGAGCAAAGCTGGAAGTGGGTAGATTCAGATTGGGTATTAAGAAAAAGTTCTTCACTGTGAGAAGATGAGAAGATGAGACTCTGGAGCAGGTTGCCCAGAGAGGTGGTAAAAGCCTCATCCCCAGAAGCTTTTAAGAGCAGGCTGGATGTGGCTCTGAGGAACCTGATCTAGTATGAGGTGTTCTTGCCCTTAGCAGAGGGGTTGGAAATGGATGATCTTCGAGATCCCTTCCAACCCTGACAATTCAGTGATGCTATGAAACCAGTGAGTTTAGCATTCATTCTCTGCTCTTTGTAATATGCCCAAGCATTGCCAGTTCCCAGATAAACCTCTGCCTAGAAATAGTAGGGCTTTTTATAATCTTGGCTTAATATAGCTTACTCTTCTTTAACAGAACTACAATATTGTCCAGTATATCTTCTAACCCCATCATCACTGGTTTTGGGTTGTTTTAGACTTATAGAATGGTTTAATTTGGAAGTAACCTCAAATATCATCTAGTTCTACCCCCCCGCCATACGCAGGACACCTCTAACTAGAACAGGCTTCTTAAGACCTCATCAATCCTAGCCTTGAATAACTTCAGGGAGGGAGCAGACACAACCTCCCCAGGCAACCTGTGCCACTGTAAAGAACTTCTTCCTAATATCTACTTTCAATCTCCCCTCTGCTAGTTTAAACCCATAGGTTTAAACCTATTTGCTCCCTGGGCAACCTGTGCCAGTGTCTCACCACCTTCACTGCAGACAACCCTTTCCTAAGATCCAGCCTGAATCTCCCCTCTGCCAGTTTAAACCCATTCCCCCTTGTCCTGTCATTACAAGACCTTGTCAATAGTCCCTCCCCAGCCTTCCTGTAATCCTCTTCAGATACTGGAAGGCCACTCTAAGGTCTCCTCAAAGCCTTCTCTTCTCCAGGCTGCAAAGCCCCAATGCTTGTAGCCTGTCCTCATAGCAGAGCTGCTGCAGCCCTCTGAGCATCTTGGTGGCCTCCTCTGAACTCACTCCATCAGTTCCATGTCCTTCTTGTGTTGGGGGCTCCAGAACTGCACACAGTACTGCAGGTGGAGTACTGCAAGTGGTGCAATTGCACATCAGAGTACCTGTGAAATGTACAGGTGTATTCATTGCATTATGTGCAAAAGCCACCCACATCAATTTCTGTAAAATAAACCCCCACGACCTTCTGGAACAGGGTGGGGGAAGAAAAGCTTCCCACAGATTTCAGATTAGCATGAGAATCTCCTTCCTAAATAATTTTTGTCTCCAGTTAAACAGTGTCTGTCAAAATACTGAGCAGCTAATATTTGCTCCTGCATTATTAATTAGTTACTGCTAGAAGTAGATTTGCTGAAATGCTTCTTATAAGGCAGTTTTCAGGTACTTTTGAAGACAGATTTCTTAAGTAAAATTCCAGGACTGTCACATTCTTGTTTAAATTTCAGGTCATGGAAGCTGTTCAGCTTTAACTTAACATCTCTCTGAACAATGTCAAGAACATCACAAAGTGACAAACCAACTGGAGCTGCATGAAGATGATAAGAGAGAGAGAGAGAGGACATTCATATAAAAATCAAGTTGGAAATCAATAGGGGAGACAGGGTTTAAACTGAAAGTATTTTTTTATAGCTGAGCTGTTAATATCAGTGGGAATCTGTAAGCTTACTGCCATGTGCTTACTCAGGATAAGCTCTGAGACTCTTTTCTTGCATGCCTTCACCATCTTCTCCTGGCTTGCATTCAGGAGTGGAGAACTAATCATTTGCTTGGACACGGGACCAAATTTCCCCTCCTGTCTACAGTTACTTTAGCTGAAGGAACCAACCATAACATCACTAGTTTTATCAGCAGAAAAGTGGAAATTCCTCAGGCATGAAAGACTGACAGCTCCTTCTCCCACCACCATCCCACAATTGCTTCCAGCAGGTGACGACTCACTCATATATTTCCTCTGCGTAGCAGGTGCCAAACAACAAGAAACCATACCCAGCCAATGCAGTTTAAGACACTCCTGAGTATGCTTTGAACTATATTAAGGGTCAAGGTAAAAGAAATTAATACCTTTAAACTGTTTCTCCCCCACATTCTTGCCAAGCATTCCTGTTAGATACAGGGCACACAAGATTCATGACATAAATTTGATTTGCATTATACTATTCAGTAAATAATTCAGTTACTTTGTCAGCTTCTCACAAGTTATCATCTTGACATCAGCTGCAGATTGCAAAGCAGTTGAAATTTTCATCTAAGGGTTTCAATGTAATAGTTGAGTATTTATATAAGCAAGTCACAGTGTCACAGTCTCACAGTATCACCAAGGTTGGAAGAGACCTCATAGATCATCAAGTCCAACCTGTTACCACAGGGGTCCAACGTGGTCCATTACCACAGCATGTCCAATGCTTTGGGAGTTTGAGATTCAGCTCAAGGACACACATCTCCAAAGAGCTTCACACCACAGAATCACAGAATCATAGAATCAACCAGGTTAGAAGAGAACTCCAAGCTCACCCAGTCCAACCTAGCACCCAGCCCTGTCCAATCAACCAGACCATGGCACTATGTGCCTCATCCAGGCTTTTCCTGAACATCACTGTGTTTGCTGCTTTTAACAGACCAGCAAAGGTATTTCTCCTCTTTTGCATCAGCAGGTGACTAGGAAATTCTTCTACAGCATTAACATTACAATAACTACACAGGTTCAAAGCAACTGTTAATATGATTACAGTTTCCAGCAGAGCAGCAATGCTTTTTTGTAGTCTCTGCAGACCTTCGTTGTACTCATGTAGACATTTTCTTTGAAATAATTTAATGGGCTCTTAGAAATTCAAAATGAGTGCTGAATCAAATTTATTCATGCCAGTTCGAGGTACTTGCTACATAGTCTCTTTTAATTCATTGCTTTTGATGAAAATCAGTCTTACTTCGATGCATTAATAAACTTCTCAAATCATTATTTTAATAGAATGATCCTTTCTTGATGTGGCTTTCAGGCAAAGGAGATACAAGAGCAGACATATCCTACGTGTCAGATGGGTATTCTGGAAGACAGTCTTTCCACCACCATCAAGTACAATGGCCTCATAGTCCATGAAATCTACAAGTCTTCAAAAAACATAGAATCATAAAATCATAGAATCAACCAGGTTGGAAGAGACCTCCAACATCATCCAGGCCAACCTAGCACCCAGCCCTAGCCAATCAACCAGACCATGGCACTAAGTGCCTCATCCAGGCATTACTTGAACACCTCCAGGGATGGCGACTCCACCACCTCCCTGGGCAGCCCATTCCAATGCCAATCACTCTTTCTGCCAACAACTTCCTCCTAACATCCAGCCTAGACCTCCCCTGGCACAACTTGAGACTGTGCCCCCTTGTTCTGTTGCTGGTTGCCTGGCAGAAGAGACCAACCCCACCTGGCTACAGCCTTCCTTCAGGTAGTTGTAGACAGCAATGAGGTCTTCCCTGAGCCTCCTATTCTCCAGGCTAAGCAACCTCAGCTCCCTCAGCCTGTCCTCATAGGATTTGTGTTCCAGGCCTCTCACCAGCTTTGTTGTCCTTTTCTGGGCACACTCCAGTATCTGTTGTAAAACTATTTCTATGTAGAGACAGCAAAAGCTGGCACAGGAGGAACCATACATAACCTTTTTAGTAATTTCTCAAATGTAAATAAACTGGAGGAAGAAAGATATACAATACTGTTGTGGAAGGCATAAATAGGCCAAAAATGGGCTTAGCTGTGGGGACAAGCAACTGCAAGAAAGAGCACAAAGAACCTGGAGCCACTGAATCTAAGGACTCTGGCTTGCCCAGAGTTCCCCTGTTGTCCCTCCTTCTGTGCTGGGGGAAGCAACTGCAGGAAAGGAAAATGAAAGTCCTGGCTTAACCTAATATGGTCAAGCTTGGCAAAGTGCCATTCTGTTGGCTAATCTATGTCCAAAGGCTCATTAATCTCAGGCTGTATTGATAAAAAGGGATGAGCAGGTAGCACAGTGCTGCTACTGCTGCCTCACTGCATCCTGAACTGCCTGGAAACTTCACTGCCTCAAGATTACCAGGAACAGGCTCTAAATGCCTGCACACAATTGGCCTGCACAGCCAGCATGACATTGTGCCCCGAGGAGATCATTTCACATACTCAATACCAATATCTCAAGATGAATCAGAAGACTCTACATATGAAACCAGATTCAGTAACAGCACTGATCACAACTCTCTGCATGCCACCATCCATCCAGTTCCTTATCCAGCAAGTGGTCCACACATCAAGTCCATGTTTTTCCAGTTTGGTGACCAGGATAGGACAGAATCCCCCTCTGGCCCTTGAGATTTTTCTGCACTTATGATGAGTAGATGCAAAATAATTTCTCCAAAATATATAACTTTCAAACAGAGTTAAGTAGCAACATTAAAATGGCTTAGAGAATGGTCACGTTAGAAATTACGATCCAAAGATCATATGAGTGTTGTTATTTTTGTGACAGGAGTGTTTAAAGACACTGCACAAGACTAGGTAGTTGTTAAAGCAAAGGGAAAAAGAGTTCCTCATTGTAATGGTAGGGATGGGATTTATTCCAAAATTAATATTTGCCTGGGAGAAGAGACCAACCCCACCTGGCTACAACCTCCCCTCAGGTAGTTGAAGACAGCAATGAGGTCACCCCTGAGCCTCCTCTTCTCCAGGCTAAACAACCCCAGCTCCCTCAATGACTGTAACCCAAGCAGTACTTTTCTGTTAACTGCTGGCAAATGTAAATGCTTTTGCTCCTGGACCACTGAGATTGCCTATGCCTGGACTATGTCTCTGGATAAGGTACTTGGAATTCCTTGTTATGAAAACCACAGGATATAGAGGGGACAATGATGTGTGTCCATGTTACAGGAAATGAGAAGTCAGGAGACAGCTGCTGCTCTCAGAAGGACCCAAGAGCTGGAAGCACTTTTGAGTCTTCCCAGCTGGACTCATAACATGGCAGCTGAAAACATCAGCTTTCTCAAGTAGGATTTCCAGAACCATGCTGCTCCCCTATTTGTGTTCTGTTTCCTCATAGTGTCAGAAGAGCACTGCCTCAAAAGAACTCTCTCTGAGATACATTGCAATTACATGGAAATTTATGCTTTTTGAAGATTTTCTCCACGAAGATTAAGATTTTAGTTCTGTGACACTTGGCTCAGACTAAAGTTCCCTACTCTAGGTTCACCGGCAAAGTAAGATCTCTTTTGCTTAGGTGTACATGTAGGAGTGTTAATAAGAATTAATTTGGAGCTTTATGCTGCCTTTAATGTTCTGCCAAGGCAGATAAATCTTATTATCCCTATTTAGAAATGTGGAAAATGAGACAGGGGAATAATATGCTTCATTTAAAATATGATTGCAGACCCAAAAATAGAACCCATGTCCTTTTACCATATTATGTGTGAATTAGTCTAGCAGGGGATTAGAAAACTGGTTTAAATAAAACTAGGAGTTCTTTAGGTATTCTGCCCTAAATATGATCTTCCTAGTACCTAATTGTTCCTTTAGTTTTTATCTTTCAAAGTCCTTTTTTTTTTTTTTCCCCTAATTACTTTCCCCTATATTCTGATGAGTTAGTGACAGATGCAGGTATATGCTAGAGAAATAAAGAAGCATCAAAAATGGCATAACAAAATAATTCCTTCTTTGTCTTGGATTTAAAACTAAATTGTTCAAAGCAAGGAGGGGGGGGGGGGAAAGTAATTATCATCCAAGTAATCTTTATTGAACTGAAAGTCAGAAATCTTTTTGACTTTTTGACTTTGATAACACTTATGAGTTATGCATCAGGCAGAGGCAACTGCAGCTAATTGTGTGTCTGTACTGATACTTGTGTACATTAATGCATATGCACATAGTGATTTTGTGGGTCTGGGTTTTCTCAGTTGCTTTTTTCTCTTTGCCATTGTCCTGCTAGGGTGTAGATCCTGCCAGGCAGGTTTAATTCTGGCTTTCCTCTTCCTGTAGAATGAGTTAGATGAGCAAACAATAAGAGTTTGGCCCCAGCAAAGCCTTTAGGGCTAGGGGGCTTAGCACCAAGCATCAGGTGTTTTGTGCTGCCCTCACCATGCCTGCCTGGCCAAAGGAGGCACAAAGCTTTGAGTTCATTGGGCAGAACAATGGTGCTAGTGCCTGTTGGCCAGTTGGATTTTCAAACTGAAGTATTTATAGGGGGATGATTTAGAAACTGCCTTTCTGTATTCTGCCTTTCTACATTAGCCTTTGTCTGCAGGGAGCCTTCCTGCCTCTCCTCACTTGTGGCTCGTTAAAGGCAGCCACATGTATGCAGCTCACACCCATCACCTCAGCAGCATCTCTCCCCTCTGCCTGAAACATTTGTATTTTACCCTGGGATCATTATCACGAGTTTGAAAGCATCTTTGATACAGGAGACTTACTCAGGGACCAAAAGAGTCATGAGTACTGGAGTGAATGCCAAGACTCTGTAGGCATAGTTTGAATTCTTCCCGTTCTCATGTTACTGTTTTCCAAGCTCTGATTGTTTAAACTGTTTAATTCTGTGCAATTGCTTCCTGTTGACTGAAAATCCAAAGAATCTCAGGGAATTTCTCTGATTTTTGAATATTAATAATAATAATAAAAAAAATGTCTCAGAAAATAATAGTACTAATCAATAAAGATAATTAATTTCTGATACGGTGATACCTGTCTAGAGGATATCTTTTGTGTTTCTGTTCATATGGATGTCACTTGTTGCTCTGTAGAATTTACAAAGCAGAACAGCCAAATGAGAACCATAGCTAGGACTCTAAATTTTAGGAAAGCAAAGTTTAAGCTCTTCAAGGAGTCAGTAAATAGGACCCCATGGGAAACAGCCTTCAGGGAGGGAGTAAACTGTGCTGGCACATCCTTAAGGATGCTTTCTGTAGATCACAAGAGGTCTCAAAACTCACTTGTGAGAAATCCAGTAAGGAAGGCAAGAGACAGAATTACACAACCACAGAATTAACCAAGTTGTAAAAGACCTCTAGGATCATTGAGTCCAACCAATTACCTAACCTTGCTAATTAACTAAACCATGGCACTAAGTGCCTCATCCAGCCTCCTCTTAAGCACCTCCAGGGACAGCGACTGCACCATCTCCCTGGGCAGCCCATTCCAATGCCAATCACTCTTTCCGTGAAGAATTTCTTCCTAACATCCAGCCTAAACTTGCCCTGGTGCAGTTTGAGGCTGTGTCCTCTTGTGCTACTGCTGGCTGCCTGGCAGCAGAGCCCAACCCCACCTGGCTACAGCCACCCTCCAGGTAGTTGTAGACAGCAATGAGGTCTGCCCTGAGCCTCCTCTTCTCCAGGCTGCACACCCCCAGCTCCCTCAGCCTCTCCTCACAGGGCTGTGCTCCAGGCCCCTCACCAGCTTTGCTGCCCTTCTCTGGACACCTTCCAGCACCTCAACATCTTTCTTAAACTGAGGGCCCCAGAACTGGACACAGCACTCAAGGTATGGCCTGACCAGTGTCGAGTACTTGGGCAGAATGACCTCCCTTGTCCTGCTGGCCACACCATTCCTGACACAGGTCAGGAGACCACCATGGCTGAGTCAAACTAAAGGGCAAGTTTGAGCTACACAGGAAATGGAAGAAGGGACAGACATCCTGGGAAGAGTGTAGGGACGTTGCCTGGTTGCACAGGGATGAGGTCAAAAAAGCTTAGGTGCAGCTGGAACTGAACTTGTCAAAGAAAATCAAGAAAGGCTTCTACAGGTCAGTAAACCAGAAAAGGAAGGTTAAAGAAAGCAATACTCACTCACACACTCCACACCCCCCCACCTCGATGAGGAACAATGGTGAATTAGTAACAATGGATGAGGAGAAGGCTGAAATTCTCAACAACTTTTTTGCCTCAGTCTTCACTGATGACTTCTCTCCCCATGGCTCTCATGTGGGTGGCCCCAAGATGGAGACCAGAGAGAGACACAGGCCCTCCTGCTGTAAGCAAAGACAAGGTGCATGCTCATCTGAGGAACCTGAAGATGCACAAGAAGTCCATGGGACCTGATGAAATGCATCCCAGAGTCCTGAGGGAATTAGCTGATGCAGCTGCCAAGCCAGCCACCATTTGAAAAGTCCTGGAGTCAGGTGAAGTCCCTGCTGACTGCAGGAAAGGGAACATTGCACCTACTTTTTAAAAGGGTAGAAAGGAGGATCCTGGGAGCTACAATCTCACAGTATCATCAAGGTTGGAAGAGACCTCATAGATCATCAAGTCCAACCCTTTACCACAGAGCTCAAGGCTAGACCATGGCACCAAGTGCCACGTCCAATCCTGCCTTGAACAGCTCCAGGGACGGCGACTCCACCACCTCCCTGGGCAGCCCATTCCAGTAGCCAATGACTCTCTCAGTGAAGAACTTTCTCCTCACCTCGAGCCTAAATTTCCCCTGGCATAGCCTGAGGCTGTGTCCTCTTGTTCTGGTGCTGGCTGCCTGAGAGAAGAGAGCAACCTCCTCCTGGCCACAACCACCCCTCAGGTAGTTGTAGACAGCAATAAGGTCTCCCCTGAGCCTCCTCTTCTCCAGGCTAAACAATCCCAGCTCCCTCAGCCTCTGCTCGTAGGGCTGTGCTCGAGGCCTCTCCCCAGCCTCGTTGCCCTTCTCTGGACACGTTCAAGCATCTCAATGTCCCTCTTAAACTGGGGGGCCCAGAACTGGACACAGCACTCAAGGTGTCTACCGTAACAGAAGGGAACTTACCACCACACTAAGAAAGGTCTGTAAAACTTTCAAAATTGACCTGTTTAATCCAGTCAGAATAGTTCTATCATGCAGAGCATATGATGACCCATATTTTTTTACCAATGTATGTCCCTAAACAGGTGTGTGCTATCTCAGCTGTGCTTTTACAGATAAGAATAAAATAACATACATGCAGTTCTGGGCTGCTCAATTCAAGAGAGATGTTGAGGTGCTGGAATGTGTCCAGAGAAGGGTGACGTGACAAAGCTGGTGAGGGGTCTGAAGCACAGCCCTGTGAGGAGAGGCTGAGGGAGCTGGGGGTGTGCAGCCTGGAGAAGTGAAGGCTCAGGGCAGACCTCATTGATGTCTACAGCTATCTGAAGGCAGGCTGTAGCCAGGTGGGGTTGGCAACCAGCAACAGAACAAGGGGACACAGTCTCAAGTTGTGCCAGGGGAGGTCTAGGCTGGATGTTAGGAGGAAGTTGTTGGCAGAGAGAGTGATTGGCATTGGAATGGGCTGCCCAGGGAGGTGGTGGAGTCGCTGTTTCTGGAGGTGTTGAAGCAAAGCCTGGCTGGGGCACTTAGTGCCATGGTCTGGTTGATTGGCTAGGGCTGGGTGCTAGGTTGGACTGGATGAGCATAGAGGTCTCTTCCAATCTGGTTGGTTCTATAATTCTATGAAAAGGGGGAAAAAAGGCAGTGTTTGGGAGAAAAAGATTGCCTAGAGACACACTGGTGAGATGGCCAGAGGGAAAAAACCTGATTCCCATTACTGCAGTACCATACAGAGTTTTGCAGCATATGCTGAAGCTGCAGATGAAATACTGGACTTGTCAGCTTTGTGTCTGGAACTTTTCTGGCTTCCTTTATCTATGGGTGCTGACCCTACTGCTGGAAGAAGAAGATAAGGGAAATGTTTTAATCTGTATATTAATCAATGAAAGGTGTATTGTAAACAAACCTTCCAGGAAACCAAGTCACTCCAGATAGACTGCTTTCTTTGCCCTCACTCCCCTGTTACACTCTTGCAAGCAGTCTGCAATCATTCATTGTTTCTAATCTAGGGCACATTTTTTAAGGTAAAACTCATGCATTATGAGATATGGATGTGCTGGAAAGTGTCCAGAGAAGGGCCACAAGGATGATCAAAGGGCTGGAACACCTCTCCTAGAAGACTGAGGGAGCTGGAGCTGTTCAGTCTGGAGAAGAGAAGGCTCCCGGGTGACCTTATTGTGACCTTTCAGTATCTTAAGGGGGCTACAAGAAAGCTGGGGAGGGACTTTTTAGTGATAGGACTGGGGGGAATGGAACAAAACTGGAAATGGGTAGATTCAGACTGGATGTTAGGACAAAGTTCTCCATCCTGAAGGTGGTGAGACCCTGGAACAGATTGCCCAGGGAGGTGGTGGAAACCCCTAGAGGTGTTTAGGCTGGATGAGGCTCTGGCCAGCCTGATCTAGTGTGAGGTGTTGCTGCCCATGGCAGGGGGTTGGAACTAGAAGATCCTTGTGGTCCCTTCCAACCCTGACTGATTCTATGAGTCTATGACTATTGCTTGGTTGCTACAGCAGGACAATGCAGTCACACTTGAGGCCCTATCACTCTGTGGCTCTGTGATTCACATGCTAGTGAGGTAATTCCATCTAGAGTTACAGAACAGAAAGACATTGGTAAATGATAGGTAATGCATCTGTAACTTGGGTTTATCTCCATCTCCTTTCCCCTCTTCCTAAATGAAACTGAGAAGCTAATAATAAAAGACTGTGACACGGCAGCAGTGCAAAATAGGCTAAACACACATTTTAACCCTCAGTGGTGGCCAGCCAACATCACAACAACAGATAATGAGGGGAAAACTAAAAACACAATATATTTTGTCACTAGGAAAAGGGTTCTGGCATGTCCTAGTGCAAATGATAGGAAGTTTTCTAAGCTTCAGAGAATATCCAGTGAGGATATTGTCCTTTTGAAGATGAATTTGCTATATACTGACGTGGATTGGCTTCACATTTCTTCCTTCCACAGATTTATTTCCAGGTACAAAGTGTTAAAAATACATTCCCTCCCAAAAAAAGCCTCATGGAGTGGAAATATTGTCCTAAGCATTACTGAAAATGAAGAGAATGTGTCAACAGAGTCATTATGGTCTCTCCTATCATAAAATCATAGAATCAACCAGGTTGGAAGAGACCTCCAAGCTCATCCAGTCCAACCTAGCACCCAGCCCTAGCCAATCAAACAGACCATGGCACTAAGTGCCCCAGCCAGGCATTGCTTGAACACCTTCAGAGCTGTCCATTCCAATTCCAATCATTCTCTCTGTGAAGAACTTCCTCCTATGACTCTATTGGAAATGGATACAATTCACTCCAGCCATACAAGGAGCAGTTAACTCCAGATGTTTTCACAGATTTAAAAGCTTTGGGACAAAAATAAAAGTAAAAAAAAAATAAAAAAGGATCTTCTGGTATTACTTGGAATGCTGTGACAGAAACACAGCCTCTCAGGAGTGTTGCCTCAGCTCTCTCACAGAGAGTTGTGCAGCAGTAGAGCACAGAATCAGTCAGGGTTGGAAGGGATCACCAGGATCATTTAGTTCCAGCTGCCCTGCCATGGGCAGGGACACCTCACACTAGATCAGGCTGTCCAGAGTCTCATCTATTCTGGCCTTAAACACTTCCAGGGATGAAGCTTCCACCACCTCCCTGGGCAACCCCTTTCAGGGTCTCACTACCCTCAGGATGGAGAATTTATTCCCAACATTCAGTCTGAATCTACTCATTTCTAGTTTTGTTCCATTCCCCCCAGGCCTATCACTACCTGACAGCCTAAAAAGTCCCTCTCCAGCTTTCTTGTTGGCCTGCTTCAGATACTTAAAAGGCCACAATAAGGTCACTTGGGAGCCTCCTCTTCTCTAGACTCAACAGTCCCAACTCTCTCAGTCTCTCCTCATAGGAGAGGTGTTCCAGTCCTCTGATCATCCTCATGGCCCTTCCCCAGACACCTTCCAGCAACTCCATATAGCTTTTGTAACAAGGGCTCCAGAACTGGATGCAGTACTCCAGGTGTGGTCTCACCAGTGTGGAGTAAAGGGTGAGGACCACTTANTGGATTTGTGATTGGCATTGCCTTGACACAGATGCAGGATCTTGATATTGGTCTTGTTGAACTTCATGAGGTTGGCTTGTGCCCAGCTCTGCAGCCTCTCCAGGTCCCTCTGAACGGATCCCTGCACTCCAGCCTGTCAGCCATACTACACAGCTTGGTGTTGTTGGCAAACTTGCTGAGGCTGCCTCAGTGCCTCTGTCCATGGCAGCTGCAAAGATGTTGAACAAGACTGTTGCCAGGACTAATCCCTGAGGGACTCCACTTGTCACTGGCCTCCAGAGGGACATGGGTCATGAGCCATTGACTGCCACTCTTTGGGTGCAACCATTCAGCCAGTTCTTTATCCATCTAGTGGTCCACCCATCAAACCCATGTGTCACCAGTTTGGAGATCAGGATGTCATGCAGTACCTAATCCCCCATTAGTGTTCAGTGATTCCACACTCCTGGTGTGCTCTAAGTATCCATGTTCCAGGTCTTCACCTCTTTTAATTCATATATAGCCAAATCGGACAACATTTACCCATCATTTGATCAGTCTCCATCAAAGTCTCCCCTTCATCATTATTGCCAAGTGGTTGCATTCCATAGCATTCTCACTATCTGCTTCAGTCCTCTTTATTCCTCTCCTTCAGTTGCCCATGCTTCAGCTTTGATCCCATTCTATTTGGCCTTAAACACTTCATTTCTGCCCTTCGTATCCTTTTCTCCCAAGGTGAGCATGATCCAATACTTCATCTGCCATACTTTAAACATCAAGGATCAAGACTTCCCTCCTCAGAGGTGTTCTCCCTCCCAGGAAGTGTTCAAGGCCAGGTTGGATGAGGCCCTGAGTGACCTTCTCTAGGGGAGGTGTCCCTGCCTATGGCAGGGGGTTGGAACTGGATGATCTTTGAGGTCCCTTCCAACCTAAATCATTCTATGATCTTTGAGGTCCCTTCCAACCTAAACCGTTCTATGATTCTAAGACATCAGCTCTCCTCTCATTTTCAACAGGGGACCATTACTAAAAGCTTCATTGGACCTCACTGGAATGAAATCTGAAGGTGGACCTATCTCTTAAGGAACAACAGTGTAACATAAGTATCAGGCCCTGGCAATTAGCTAGTCATAAAGAGTCCTGGGGAAACTCCTGATTATTTAACCAGCATTGTTGAATATCTATATAATATATTAAATGTTAGCTTATAAGATACAGAGTGGCAGTGTAGACTTTTTTATGTTTAACTAATGCCAGTTTCAACAGTGCAGAGTTAATGCATGGTGGAGGATTCGAAACTAAAATGTGCTGTCTCCATGCTGCTAATCTTGAAATCATAGAATCATGGAATGGTTTAGGTTGGAAGGGACCTCAAGGATCATCCAGCTCCAACCCCCTGCCATAGGCAGGGACACCTCCCACTAGAGCAGGTTGCTCAAGGCCTCAACCAGCCTGGCCTTAAACACCTCCAGGGAGGAAGTATCCACAGCCTCCCTGGGCATCATGTCTATGGCTCTGCTGGTTAAGAAAACAAGGGAATAGAGCTGGCCTAGACAGCCTGTAGAAATGGTTTCCTGACAGAAAGGGGGGAAAAAAAGACCAAAACCCCCACTTTTACTTAACAAAGTTACATACAAATGACGTAAGAGCTATGCAGGCTTGTATCACAGCAAGGTTACAGAGCAGAAACTCTCTTCATTTTTCCATGTGCTATTATCACATCACATTGCATGCATCAACTATCTAAAAGTCAAAGCCTGTGTGAGAGTTTTTCCATTAACTGTGCCAAAAAAAAAAATATTGAGCCTCCCAGAAGCATTTTGCAATCTTATCTGAACTTCAGAGTGGCTGCTCAGACCAAAGTCCTTCGTATTAAATTCCTCAGCCAGGCAAGATTTTTAAAGCAAAGGAAAACACAGCACAGCGTGAAAATGTTCATGGTTACTAAACAGGGAAGGTCATTATTGCCCCAAGATGCTGTGCAAGTTCCAGGAGGATAGCAAGGAAAATGAATCCAAACTACGTTCTAATATGATCTTCTTGAGGCTCCATCCTACTTTAACTGTTTCTGGCGTAGAAGGGAAATGTGATCCATCTGTTGGATAGCTGCTTAAGGAAAATGACTCCTTAGAGGAATCAGAGATTATTTGTGTCAGTGGTATTTAAGGTCCTACAGCTTGCGCTGGATACATTGACACAAAGTGACATTAAAAAGGAGTAGTATCATCCCAGCAGGAGTCACATAAAAACCTAATACACTTCATCTTTTTATATCTATTTCAGTCTGAGAAATTAAACAGATATTTCTAGCATCTTTTGTGTGCTGCATAACAATGAAGGAAGTAGACTTATATAAACTCCCATGGACAAGACTGGGGGAACAAGAAGTGATGACCTCATTTAGTTGCAGAGGGACCTGGACAGGCTGGATGGGTGGGCAGAGGCCAATTTAACAAGGCCAAGTGCAGGGTTCTGCACTTTGGCCACAACAACCCCAAGCACTGCTACCCGCTGGGGACAGAGTGGCTGGAGAGCAGCCAGGAGGAAAGGGACCTGGGGGTACTGGTGGGTAATAGGCTGAAGATGAGCCAGCAGTGTGCCCAGGTGGCCAAGAGGGCCAATGGCATCCTGGCCTGGATCAGGAATGGTGTGGCCAGTAGGAGGAGGGAGAATATTCTGCCCCTGTGCTCAGCACTGGTCAGGCCACACCTTGAGTACTGTGCCCAGTTCTGGGCTCCTCAATTCAAGAGAGATGTTGAGGTACTGGAAGGTGTCCAGAGAAGGGCAACAAGGCTGGGGAGGGGCCTGGAACACAAACCCTATGAGGAGAGGTTGAGGGAGCTGGGGGTGTGCAGCCTGCAGAAGAGGAGGCTCAAGGCAGACCTCATTGCTGTCTACAACTACCTGAAGGGAGGCTGTAGCCAGGTGGGGTTGGTCTCTTCTCCCAGGCAACCAGCAACAGAACAAGGGGACACAGTCTCAAGTTGTGCCGGGGGAGGTCTAGGCTGGATGTTAGGAGGAAGTTGTTGGCAGAGAGAGTGAATGGCATTGGAATGGGCTGCCCAGGGAGGTGGTGGAGTTGCCATCTCTGGAGGTGTTCAAGCAAAGCCTGGATGAGGCACTTAGTGCCATGGTCTGGTTGATTGGATAGGGCTGGGTGATAGGTTGGATTGGATGATCTTGGAGGTCTCTTCCAACCTGATTGATTCTATTCTATTCTAGTTTAAAGAGCACTGTCTGTGGATAAGTCTATTTCTGCATGAACAAGAGTCAGTGGAAGAAAACAGTAATGTACACAGGTAGCTTCAGACATCTCTCATCCTCTCTCTTCTGAAATATGTTCCAACAATTTTAACAGTGTCCCACACCACATCTTGGTCTCCAAGCTGGTGACACATGGGCTTGATGGGTGGACCACTAGATGGATACTGAACGGGTTTGATGTCCACAACCAAAGAGTAGCTGTCAATGGCTCCATGGCCAAGTGGAGGCCAGTGACAAACAGAGTCCCTCAGAGCTGAGTCCTGGCACCAGTCTTGTTCAACATCTTTGTAGGTGCCATGGACAAAGGCACTGAGTGCAGCCTCAGCAAGTTTGCTGATCACACCAAGCTGTGTGGTGCAGCAGACAGGCTGGAGGGCAGGGATCCATCCAGAGGGACCTGGAGAGGCTGCAGAGGTGGGCACAAGCCAACCTCAGGATGTTCAACAAGAACAAGTGCAAGGCCCTGCAGCTGGGTTGAGGCAATGCCAAGCACCAATCCAGGCTGGGCAGTGAGTGGCTGGAGAGCAGCCCTGAGGAGAGGAACTTGAGGGTGCTGCTGAATAAGAAGCTCAACAGGAGCCAGCAGTGTGCACTTGCAGCCCAGAAAGCCAAGCAGAGCCTGGGCTGCAGCAGAAGTGTGGCCAGCAGGGCAAGGGAGGTGATTCTCCTTCTCTACTGTGCTCTGCTGAGATCCCACCTGGAGTACTGCATCCAGTTTTGGAGCCCCCATTACAGGAAGGATGTGGAGATGCTGGGAGTGTGTCCAGAGCAGGGCCAGGAGGATGCTCAGAGGGCTGCAGCAGCTCTGCTGTGAGCACAGACTGAAAGAGTTGGGGCTGTGCAGGCTGGAGAAGAGGAGGCTCCCAGGTGACCTTCTTGTGGCCTTCCAGGATCTGAAGGGGGCTACAAAATAGCTGTGGAGGGACATTTGAGGCTCTCAGAGAGTGACAGGACTGGGGGGAATGGAGCAAAGCTGGAGGTCGGTAAGTCCAGGCTGGTTGTGAAGAGGAAGTTACTCAGCATGAGAGTAGTGAGAGGCTGGAATGGGTTGCCAGGGAGGGGGCTGAGGCCCCATGGCTGGAGGTGTTTCAGGCCAGGCTGGATGAGGCTGTGGGCAGCCTGCTCTAGGGTAGGGTGTCCCTAGGCATGGCAGGGGGGTTGGAACTGGATGATCCTTGTGGTCCCTTCCAACCTGACTGATTCTATGATTCTTGCTTAAAATATATTGTCCACAAAATACCTTTCAAATATCTCAATGTCTTATTTACAAGGTCCTGCAAGGGCTTTTGCATACCATGACATCCTAAATTACTTTAGCATACATAAAAGTTAGGCACATCTTACACAGTTCATGGCAGCCAGTTCAGACAGCTTGCCAAACTTATTTATGAAGCTTGAAATGAGCTGTTCTTGAATTAGATAGAACAAAGTACAAGAAGCTCTAAACACTCTCACACAGCCACTTGATTTCTGCTGGGTTTGGTGGTGGTTTTTTTTTATTATAATGATTCCATCCTCTAGGAAAAGCCATTTCTTGCCACAGGCTACGATGCCACAGGCATCAGAAGAGATGGGGAGAGGCTTGATGAAAGCCAATCCGTTTACTGCATTCCAAACATGTGTTTCTACACCTTCCATCAGAAGGCTACAAACTGCATTAAACTGCATTAAACTGCAATTGGTTACATGTACCTGTGTTAGAAATTACATACTAGTGTAGACATCCATCATATTCTCTCAGCAACACCTACACTGTGTCTAAGCAACCCAAGCCAGCAGAGATAGGCCAAAACCACAGGCTGCAGCCTTACCTCTGTTTATATTTGTTGCACCATTCTCTAAGGTCATTCCAACCTTCTGTTTTATCTGAACTCAGCACTTCTGAGCTCGTGCCCTCTCGCCTGGCCATGGCTTATGTTCCAGCATTTCAAGTTCCAATAGCTGTACCATTCCATCAATTTCTCCCTCATTTCCCCACATGTAGAACAGCAGTCTTTTCCACATTTGTCACCTGTCTTCTGAGCTTGCAGGGACATAAATATATGTCAAGTTTGTAAAGGGTTAACTCTGATGGGGGAGTGCTCTTGACCCGGACCCCAGGTCCTCCTGACTCCTCCCTGGGGATCAGCCTCCTGGGGACTGCAGGTGTAGTGCTTAGCCCACTCCCATTTCCTGCCTGGCAACCCCAGCTCCCTCAGCCTCTCCTCGTAGGGCTGTGCTCGAGGCCTCTCCCCAGCCTCGTTGCCCTTCTCTGGACACGCTCAAGCATCTCAATGTCCCTCTTAAATTGAGGGGCCCAGAACTGGAAACAGTACTCAAGTGTGGCCTGAGCAGTGCAGAGTACAGAGGCAGAATGACCTCCCTGCTCCTGCTGGCCACACCATTCCTGATGCAGGCCAGGATGCCATTGGCTCTCTTGGCCACCTGGGCACACTGCTGGCTCATGTTCAGG
>WAAF01017936.1:11566-27971 GCA_013400475.1 Tricholaema leucomelas | reverse complement strand
CCACCAAACAGCTCACCTGATCATAGAAGGAGATCAGGTTGGAGAGGCAGGATCTGCCCTTCCTGTATCCATGTTGGCCGGACCTGAGCCCTTGGCCATCCCTCAGGTGCGCAGTTATTGCCCCCAGGATAACCTGCTCCATCAGTTTCCCTGGCACTGAGGTCAGGCTGACAGGTCTGTACCTTTTATTTATTGTTAAAGTTTTCTCTTTTAACTTCCAAATCAAAGTGGGACTATTTATTTGGCTGTGTTTTACCTTTTCCTCTCTACACTTAATTCCTCTTCTTTGAAAAAAGAAGGAGAAAGGGGAAAGGCATCTTAGAAATTGTTATTGGTTCTATTACCTACATTTGAGTCTCTGGGAAATTTGTGCCACTTTGTTTTTGCTAAATTAGTTGATAATATTAAATACTAGGCCAGACCTTCTTTTTCTCAACAGATTTCAAACAATATTTTTTGCTGTACAATATGTAATTGAGAAAAGCTAAATCCAAATTCTGGTGTTGTGTGATATGAGACAAACTCCTTCAAAGCCTTTGAAAATCAAGCCATTACTTGGCTCCTGTTACAAATCAAAGCAGCAACAGAAGTACGCCGCCTTCTTAAAAGCAGTTAAAAGAAAAGCAGATCAGAGATCCAGCCCTGCAGAGGCCAAATGCATATTAAAGGAGCTGGTCCAAAGTTGTTGTTTCAGTCAAGGACACCAGGAGAAAATTAGTCTCTTTACCAACTTCAGCAGAAACTGAAACATACAATTAAAACCTTGTTTACTTTTAGATTTTGAGTTGACACTTCTTCTTGTCTGTCTGTTGCCACATAGCAGATCTGCCAGGGTGATCTTCAGAAAGCTCATCAGCCCTGCCTGAATCACCTTTACAAGCAGCTCACTGTCATGGAAAGCTTGAACAGATCAAAATAGGCCTGAGTATGTCCTGGCTTGTCCAGAGAAGTTTTTATGCTCTCCCTCCTTTCTATTGTTGGGAGAATGTGATGGTTTGGGTATCCCCTGCCCCCCCACACTTATAGAAATCACCCAGACTAGACTCAGTGGGCTCTGNTCTTTGTTTTGCCTTTCTTCTTTACACATCCCAGCAAGACTGTGAGGGAAGTAGACCTCACCATTGTTTTCATTTTACAGCCTATCATCTAGTTCTTCTCACCAAAACATGCTAGCTAGGCTCAAACTAGCACAGAGAAGCAGCTGCAAGAAGGAAGACAAAATTCCCTGGTGCCACCATTTCTGTCCAAACTTGTTTACAGGGTACCTGCACATGTTGATACACTTTTGTGTATACACAATAAAAGGTAAATGTAAGCCCTGACTTCACCTAATATGGTTAAGTTTGGCTAACTGCCATTCTGATTGGCTAACCTGTGTCCAAAGGCTATGTTGAGAAAAGAGATGAGTAGGCAGACACAATGTGCTTGCTGCTTCCTGCTGCTGCCATTGTTCCAGCCCTATGGAGCTCTCTGCATCTGGCAGTGCTACTGCCTCATTGCATCCTGCTGTAAGCTAGCCCTGCCACTAAGTAACAAATCCTGATATTTTGGGTTTGTCTGCCTGGAAACTGCTTCAGGTTTACCAGAAATAGGCACCAAATGCCTCCATGTGATAGGCTTGCTTAGCTAGAGTGACATCATGCTAAAACTGCACATCTGCAAGACATCCTGCCTGTAAGTCAGCTGTCAAGACTGGGCAGCCCTGGAAGGGACAGACTGATCATCCAGAAGAGGCCAGGACCAGGTCAGAGCTAGTCTGCTTTCTCCCAGCACCCCTGCTAAGAGCCTAGGAAGATCAGAAACATAGAATCAATCAGGTTGGAAGAGTCCTCCAAAATCATCCAGTCCAACCTATCACCCAGCCTTAGCCAATCAAATAGACCATGGCACTAAGTGCCTCATCCAGCCTGGAACACAAACCCTATGAGGAGAGGCTGAGGGAGCTGGGGGTGTACAGCCTACAGAAGAGGAGGCTCAGGGCAGACCTCATTGCTGTCCACAGCTACCTGAAGAGAGGTTGTAGCCAGGTGGGGTTGGTCTCTTCTCACAGGCAACCAGCAACAGAACAAGGGGACACAGTCTCAAGTTGTGCTGGGGGAGGTCTAGGCTGGACGTTAGGAGGAAGTTGGCAGAGAGAGTGATTGGCATTGGAATGGGCTGCCCAGGAGGTGGTTCAGTCACTGTCCCTGGAGGTGTTCAAGCAAAGCCTGGATGAGGCACTTAGTGCCATGGTCTGGTTCATTGGCTAGGGCTGGGTGCTAGGTTGGACTGGATGAGCTTGGAGGTCTCTTCCAACCTGCTTGATTCTATGAAAAGTCTCTTTAGCAAATCTTTAGGGAAGTCTGTAATTGAATCTAATTGAATCCAAGCCTTCTGACTTAAACAAAAGGAGCCTCTTCAAGTCCATCTAGTGGGCAAGCAGCACAATTAACCACAAGACCTTCTCTTCCAGTTTGATTGCATTTAATGCTGTTGTATTCTGGTTATTTGTTCTAGATCCAATTATTCCTTTGCATAATATCTTCATTATTATTAAAAATTACTGGGCACGTGGTGAGAGGGTCCTGAATAACAAAATTAATAAACAATGTTCACTTTGAAAAAATGTCATCTTGCATCCAGTAATACTCTCACAGCATCACAGATGTCAGGGGTTGGAAGGGACCCAAAGAAATCATCAAGTTCAATCACCCTGCCAGAGCAGGACCACACAATCTATCTCAGGGCACACAGGAATGCATCCAGACAGGCCTTGACAGTCTCCGGAGAAGGAGACTCCACAACCTTTCTGGGGAGCCTGTGCCAGTGCTCTGTGACCCTGACAGTAAAGAAGTTCCCCCTTGTGTTGAGGTGGAACCTCCTGTGCTGCAGCTTCCATCCATTGCTCCTTGTCCTATCCCAGGGAGCTGTGAGCAGAGCCTGTCCCCCCTCTCCTGACCCCCAGCCCTCAGATAGTTATAGACATTTATTAAATCTCCTCTCAGTCTTCTCTTTTCCAGACTAAGCAGCCCCAGGTCCCTCAGCCTCTCCTCACCAGGGAGTGCTCCAGTCCCCTCTTCATCCTTGTAGCCTTCTGCCGGACCCTCTCCAGGAGATCCCTGTTCCTCTTAAAGTGGGGAGCCCCAAACTGAATGCAGTACCCTCCATTACACCCACTCTCCACCATATTTATATATATCAAATCTACTCTTCTTACCCTCCCAGTGAACACATATTTATTTATTTAAGCAGGCTACTTGTCTTGGCTTCCTCCATAGACAAACAAAAACATTCCTAAGCAACCATGTCTTCCAGATCTCTCTCCAGACTGAGACAGAAACAGCTCTGAAGTTTCCTCCAGATTCCTGCTCTTCCCTTCTTCAGCTGATTTGTAAGTTTAAAAACCTGGTTCAAAACATGAAACTCACAGAAATGACTGCCAACTTCAGTAGCTATCACTATGCAGGCATCCATTCAAAACAAACACAAACAGCCCTCTGTACTTTAAAGCAAAGTATTTTAAACTGTTTTTTTTTTTTCCTTTTACCCACTTGCCAGCTTTCAGAACCTCTTAAAAGAGTCAGTTGTATCACAGATGTCTTTGGAAAAGTTTAATTCTATCAACAGCTAAAGCAGTTCAGAGCCTCTGCTATTGGAGGAACACAAAACGTGCCAGGTCTTGCGTATTAACGTATTGCATTCTGCTTCCAAATGAAGTTTCTTGGTCAATTGAATGGAGCCCTCTGCATAAGCAGAACTCCATCTCTTCAGATACTGTGGCTGTATCTGATTACAGATACACAATACTGCTTTGGGCAATTTATCATAAAGGCACTGATGGCAGTGTCATATTTAAGGTCATGCTGAAGCTTATATGTTTCTTTTTCACAGTTTGAAGACTGACTTTTAATATTTAGCACAGTTCATTCGGAACACAAATCTATTTCCTATCATAATTGCTTATTAAGATGTTTCCTTTCATGCTTAGGAAATGCATTAAAATCAAATACACCTTTTAAAACTTTTTTTAATTGAAATGTCAGTGTTTATCTCAATAACTAATGAAGCACAGCCTACACATTCCAGACAAATATTTTCAGGCAGAAATCTCTTGCAGATTTTAAACCCAGAGATGTGTTTTGTTTTCTAAGGAGGAGCTGAAGAAACTGCACAATTATTTTCATCACTTGATGCTGCCTTTTTAGCTTCAAATCCACGACAGTGGGTTTTGACCTTAGATTTTTTTTGTCCTTTGCTTACCCAGATCTCAGCAGTTTGTCTCTAGATGAATCAGCAAAAGAATACTAAAAAGATGCTGGGGTGAAAGCTGCTAAGGAGTTGTGAGAAGGTTCCCTGCAGTCACTGCTTCTGCTTCTTTGACTCATCCATCTCCTAGTGCCAGGAATTTCTTCCAATTAGAGTTTTTCTACCTATTACAGACATTGCTTAATTCCACATTTGATATTTGCATCAGGACGTGTCGGAAAAACAAGGTGAAGGAGCAACTGCGAATGGAAGACGGTGATGAAGGAAGAGGCATGTTGGGGTAGCACAGGCAGCCACAGAAGACAAGAGTTTTCTGATAAGCTTTCTGATGGTAAAGGGGAGTTAAAAAAATCACAGACCAAATGGAATCAATAACAATATGGCAATCTAAGCAATGGAAGAATGAAATGCAGTTGATGTCAGAGTCAGGAAAAGGAGGAAAGATACACCTGAGAGATGTATTTCAATAACAATGAAACTACAAAGAACAGCCTACAGAAAGGAAATAAAGTATAATGCAAACTCAAACAACAAAATCAATGCAAGCCTTGAATTCTTTAGTCTCCATCACTTAACACTGCCACTGACATATTCAGCAAACTCTACGGCTTCTCACCTAACCTCCAATTTCAAAATGAGAGCTTCCTCCATCAAAATCACATCTTAAAAATACACTTAGTTTCCATCTATTTTCTATGCCACTTTCACCCAAGTACCTTTGTGCTGATCCCATATCCTCATTTCTACTTCAAACCAAGGCACAAACATACAATTCTTTTTAACAGAGCCTGTCAGGACATCCATCAAAAAGAAAAACACTCCAGAACTAAATATGTCTTTTCTGATGGAGAACACAACTGGACAGGGCCAACAGCCTGTGAATCTGATTGTCTTTTATGGTTGTTTATGAGCAGAAAATGCTTGTTTAGAAAGCTCAAAGTTAGCTTGCAGCAGAACCATCTCTACCATTAATTAATATTGTACTACCTCATAGAATCATAGAATCATAGAATCATAGAATCATAGAATGGTTTAGGTTGGAAGGGACCTCAAGGATCATCCAGCTCCAACCCCCTGCCATAGGCAGGGACACCTCCCACTAGAACAGGTCACTCAAGGCCTCATCCAATCTGGTCTGGAACACCTCCAGGGAGAGAGCAGCCACAACCTCCCTGGGCAACCTGTGCCAGTGTCCTGCCACCCTCACTGCAAACCCTTTCCTAACATCTATTTTAACTCTCCCCTCTGCCAGTTCAAACCCATTCCCCCTTGTCCTCTCATTACAAGACCTTGTCAATAGTCCCTCCCTAGCCTTCCTGTAGCCCCCTTCAGATATTGGAAGGCCACTCTAAGGTCTCCTGGAAGCCTTCTCCTCTCCAAGCTGAAGAGCCCCAGCTGCTGTATCATGTCCTCATAGCAGAGCTGCTGCAGCCCTCTGAGCATCTTTGTGTCCCTCCTCTGGGTTTGCTCTGACAGTTCAATGCCCTTCTTGTGTTGGGGGCTACAGAACTGCACACAGGACTTCAGGGAGAATAAAGTTCAACATATAACTGTTGAACATTCTCTTTTAGTCAGAATATTTCCAGGAGTAAAATCTAGTCTTGGAATAGACTGCTCTTGTGCAGCTTTCCAAAGCCACAGAAGGCATTTGTAAAGCCATCCTCATCATTTTCCTTTTTCAACCACAGACCAACACCTCTGCTAAATCCAGCACAGCCCTAGAGGCAGCCAGAAGGGTGGGGAACTGGCAGGTTCCTGCCTTCAGCTGGCAGGGAATCAAGGAGAGAGATGCTGAAAACATTTTCCCACAATTTCAGTGAAAAAGTCCAGCAATGTAGCTTTCCCCTTGTCTAATAAATATTGGGGGAAGGACATTTGCAGACAAAAAGGAGAAACAAAAAAAAAAAACCAAAACAAGCAAAAACTTCAGATCCAATATTTGCCCTGTGCATGTTGTGCATACTTCAATATTGTAAAAATTGTGGAAGTGAATATACAACGTCTGAGAAAAAACAATTATGATCCTTCCTTCAAAATGCTGTGAAAACTTCTTTCCTTGCACTTACTTGCTCAAAGAAACCAGAGAGAATAAAATAAATCCTAATCCTATTCCACTATATCCCCATGTGTTTTACAAGATCATAGAATCATGGAATCAGCCAGGTTGGAAGAGACCTCCAAGCTCATCCAGTCCAACCTAGCACCCAGCCCTAGACAATCAACCAGACCATGGCACTAAGTGCCCCAGCCAGGCTTGGCTTCAACACCTCCAGGGATGGTGACTCTACCATGTCCTGGGCAGCCCATTCCAATGCCAATCACTCTCTCTGCCAACAACTTCCTCCTAACATCCAGCCTAAACCTCCCCTGACACAGCTTGAGATGGTGTCCCCTTGTTCTGTTGCTGCTTGCCTGGGAGAAGAGCCCAACCCAATCTGGCTACAGCCTTTCAGGTAGCTGTAGACAGCAATGAGGTCACCCCTGAGCCTCCTCTTCTCCAGGCTAAACAACCCCAGCTCCCTCAACCTCTCCTCATAGTGTTTGTGTTCCAGGCCCCTCACCAGCTTCGTTGCCCTTCTCTGGACATATTCCAGCACCTCAACATCTCTCTTGAATTGAGGAGCCCAGAACTGGACACAGCACTCAAAGTGTGGCCTGAGCAGTGCTGAGCACAGGGGCAGAACAACCTCCCTTGTCCTGCTGGCCACACTGTTCCTGATACAAGCCAGGATGGCATTGGCTCTCCTGGCCACCTGGGCACACTGCTGGCTCATCTTCAGCTGCTATCTAGCAGTACCCCCAGGTCCCTTTCTCTCTTTAGCTACAAAGGAGATGAATTAGAAGATTTGCTGAAAGTAATTTTCTTTCTCCCCAGATCACTTCCCTGGTCTGTTTCCATGCTATCCAGAGCTGTAATAAAGGAGTGATTCCTCAAATGTATTGTACTATTGACTGACTGCATCAAAATCACTGTATGGCAGTAGGGCCAGGAAAACCTTTACAATGTGCAAACCAATGTATAAGCAATTGCAGAAGCAACATCAAGACCAACATGCAACATGTGATGCATTAACCATTTTAAAATAGAAAAGAGTAAATTGTACAAGACCAAAAGTTATGCTCAAGCTATCAGTTTCTATTGTCAAGTCATACCTGTAAGCCATTTAAGTGGTCCTACTTTTCAAACACATTAAAAGTAATATCTACTTCTATTTGGTACTTTGATTCATTATGAGCAACTCTGTTATCCATATGTGCATGCTTCCATTGTGCTTAAGACATTCCAGACATGGATTTTTTTCTGATTTGCAAAGATTAAGGACCAGACAGGAGGACTAATACTAGACAAGTAGCTCACAAATAGAGTCTTGCTACAACAGCTGCCTTCATTTATGTTTTTGTTTTGTTTTCTTCATTAGTTTGCTGAGGACACCAAGCTGGGTGGAGTGGCTGAGACACCAGAGAGCTGTGCTGCCATTCAGGGAGACTTGGATAGGTTGAAGAGTTGGGCAGAGAGAAATTGAATAAAGTTGAACAGAGGCAAGTGTAGAGTCATGCACCTGGGAAAGAACAACCCCAGGGATCAGTATAGGTTGAGGACTGACCTGCTGGAGAGCAGTGAAGGGGAGAAGGACTTGGGAGCCCTGATGGAAGGAAGGGTGGCCATGAGCCAGCAGTGTGCTCTTGTCGCCAGGAAGGTCAATGCCATTCTGGGGTGTATTAGAAGGGCTGTGGTTAGTAGGTCGAGAGAAGTTCTCCTTCCCTTCTACTCTGCCCTGGTGAGGCTTCATCTGGAGTATTGTGTCCAGTTCTGGGCCCCCCAGTTCAAGAATGACATAGAACTGCTTGAGAAAGTCCAGCACAGAGCCACAAAAATTATTAAGGAAGTTGAACATCTTCCTTATGAGGAGAGCCTGAGGGAGCTGGGGCTGTGCTGCTTGGAGAAGAGGAGACTGAGAGGTGACCTCAGTCATGTTTATAAATATGTAAGGAGTGAGTAGTGGGAGCCTGGAGCCAGGCTCTGCTGGGTGATGCCCAATGACAGGACAAGGGGAATGGTGGAAGCTGAGGCATAGGAAGTTTCATTTAAACATGAAGAGGAATTTTTTCCCTGTGAGGGTGACAGAACTCTGAAACAGGCTGCCCAGAAGAGCTGTGGAGGCTCCCTCTGTGGATATATTCAAGAACCATCTGGATGCAATCCAGTGTGATCTGCTCTAGGTGATCCTGCTGTGGCAAGGGGGCTGGACCAGATGATCTTTTGAGGTCCCTTCCTGCCCCTGAAATTCTATGATTCTATATTCTCTCAATATTCATGACAGGCTGCTGTACACAATAGTCTATTAAAAATTATTCTCATTAAATAAGCATTCTAAAGCCTTTCTTGAAAGGAATCTAGAGATGACTGATGGGTTCTTCATCTCATAACATATTAAAGAAATGACAACCAAACACATCATGTATCATCAGCAGATTAAACTGTGAGTAGATAAGAATGACTTCCTAATCCATGTGGTCAGATTTATGCCACTGATTTGAAAGAACAGGATGTCTTTCCTGCAAAAGTTGCATTATTTATTGCTTAATGGCATGACACTGCAAAGACTGGGCTATGGAAAAGATAATAATTTACTTTTAAATCCTCTGATGCTTGTGGTTTCATCCTTCCTTCACACAGTTGTAATATTTCTTCATTGTGTTGCTACTCAAGTAGGCAAAATGCATCAGCAAACACATTCTCCTGACACCTTAAGAGTCAATGGCTATGACACATAGGACTTTGTCCAAAGATTTCTTATTACTGCTGATGTTAGTTCAACTACCACAACAGTAGCATCAACTTACAAAGGAGCACAGGATCTAAAAGCTCCTGTCTACAGTGGGTGCCAAAGGACCTCACAGTTACTATAGGGCTGGCGGAAAATGCTCTGACTTTCTATTGTCTGGTTTTGTCAGAGACAGCCTTAACACAGTATCACAGTGTCACAGTATCACCAAGGTTGGAAGAGACCTCACAGATCATCAAGTCCAAGCCGTTACCACAGGGCTCAAGGCTAGACCATGGCACCAAGTGCCACGTCCAATCCTGCCTTGAACAGCTCCAGGGACGGCGACTCCACCACCTCCCTGGGCAGCCCATTCCAGTAGCCAATGACTCTCTCAGGGAAGAACTTTCTCCTCACCTCGAGCCTAAATTTCCCCCCAAAGACAAGCTCCGAAGGACTGCATCCGCCTTAAGCACCCACTTTGTGCAGCTTTATAGCTCTTAATGACCTTCAGAGACTTCTGAAAGACCCAAAAGACAAGCCTTTGGAGCTCCCTTCCACTCAAGCCAGCCTGATTCTGCTGTGAGTAGCTTTGGCTCAGCCTTATCTTGATAATGGGGAACGTTATAGTTAATAGCTGAAGCCTTTTCCAACTTCTAACTTCTAAAATAGTCGAGTCTACCTGTGGCATCCCTGTAGATCTTCTCAACCAACTAAGAACCTGCTAATTAAACTAAATTCACTTCTGTATCTAGTTTTGGGGGCAGGTTTTGGGGTAAACAAAATAGCTCTATTTTTATATAAATTCCCAACTCAGCCACATTAACTCCCTGCCTCCATAACAATGCACAAGCTCACTCTGGCGCACCCTGGCTGCTTTCTTGTCCAGTTGTTGCATACCGGGGACTTTCTGGAGGTCTGAGCTCATGCAAGAGAAGCTTTTTCAGGACAGTGAATACAAACAGGGTGCTTGCTTAGCACTTCTCAGAAATGTAGCTCAAAACAAGAGTGGTTTTTTTTTTGTCTGAGCTGTTGGGACATATTGTGGACACATCCACAGCTTGGATGGCAACACTGGGTTAGGAACTGGCTGGAGGGCCGAGCCCAGAGAGTGGTGGTGAATGGTGCCACATCCAGCTGGCGGCTGTCACTAGTGGTGTCCCTCAGGGATCAGTGCTGGGCCCCATCCTCTTTAACATCTTCATAGATGATCTGGATGAGGGCATCGAGTCAGTCATCAGCAAGTTTGCAGATGACACCAAGCTGGGGGCAGATGTGGCTGGGCTGGAGGGCAGAAGGGCTCTGCAGTGGGACCTTGACCGCCTGGACAGATGGGCAGAGTCCAAGGGGATGGCATTCAATAGTTCCAAGTGCCAGGGGCTGCACTTTGGCCACAACAACCCCATGCAGAGCTACAGGCTGGGGTTGGAGTGGCTGAGAGCCGCCAAACAGAAAGGGATCTGGGGGTGCTGATCGATACCCGCCTGAACATGAGCCAGCAGTGTGCCCAGGTGGCCAAGAGAGCCAATGGCATCCTGGCCTGCATCAGGAATGGTGTGGCCAGCAGGAGCAGGGAGGTCATTCTGCCCCTGTACTCTGCACTGGTTAGACCACACCTTGAGTACTGTGTCCAGTTCTGGGCCCCCCAGTTTAAGAGGGACATTGAGATGCTTGAACGTGTCCAGAGAAGGGCAACGAGGCTGGGGAGAGGCCTCGAGCACAGCCCTACGAGGAGAGGCTGAGGGAGCTGGGATTGTTTAGCCTGGAGAAGAGGAGGCTCAGGGCAGACCTTATTGCTGTCTACAACTACCTGAGGGGTGGTTGTAGCCAGGAGGAGGTTGCTCTCTTCTCTCAGGCAGCCAGCACCAGAACAAGAGGACACAGCCTCAAGCTGCGCCAGGGGAAATTTAGGCTTGAGGTGAGGAGAAAGTTCTTCACTGAGAGAGTCATTGGCTACTGGAATGGGCTGCCCAGGGAGGTGGTGGAGTCGCCGTCCCTGGAGCTGTTCAAGGCAGGATTGGACGTGGCACTTGGTGCCATGGTCTAGCCTTGAGCTCTGTGGTGAAGGGTTGCACTTGATGATCTGTGAGGTCTCTTCCAACCTTGGTGATACTGTGAGACTGTGAGACTGTAACTATCCCGAGTGCAGGGGAAGGATATCCTACTAGATTAGGCTTTTCTCTTCAAAGACTATCTAGGACCAGCAAAAAATATTTAAGTCTTGACAGACAGCACTAATGGTAGATAGAACACTGTGGAAGAAAACTCTTTAGACTTTTGCCATATAAAATCATAGAATGGTTTAGGTTGGAAGGAACCTCAAAGCTCAGCCAGTTCCAACCCCCTGCCATAGGCAGGGACACCTCCCACTAGAACAGGTCACTCAAGGCCTCATCCAACCTGGCCTTGAACACCTCCAGGGAGGAAGCAGCCACAACCGTATGTAAGAGATGACAATTTCAGAAGAATATATCAAATGTGAAGACAAATGTTAAAAGTGAATTTGTTCTCTTGGGACAGGACACAAATTTGGATAGTCTTTCTGTTCAAGTGACTTAGTTAATTAGCAGCTATCTGCTGCAATTTCATGGCATTTGGGATATACTGTTCCCCCATACAGCTTTCTTGTTCCCCTGGAAGAGAAAATTTCTTAAATCAATTTTCTTTCTATGCTCAGAAAATGAAAGCTCAATTTTACACCCCATGAAGAGGGGAGTAAGGAATTGTTACACTTCTTTTAACACCGTGTGCTTTAGAAATTGGCTTTTGGAATGAGCTTCTTTTTTCAAGTGTCATGGCCAATTCTTTTCCTTGCTCTACTCTAAAAGTTATTCTAAAAAGCAGAGAAAATTTTTGATAATCAAATTTCTGGAGAGAGAGAAATGGTCCTTAGCTTAATCAGGAAAGCCCCTCCAGAATGCCTAGTGTGGAGTCGAGGTCACCGAGGTCTGTTCTGTAGTACAGCAGCAAAGCTTCTAAATGTGCAAACAGAAGAAATACTTTGCTTATGTCAACAAAATTTCAGAGAATCAGAGAATTCAGCCTCTCTGTGATTCTACTTTAAAATACTCTAAACATAGAATCATAGAATGGTTTAGGTTGGAAGGGACCTCAAGGACCATCCAGTTCCAGCCCCCTGCCATAGGCAGGGACACCTCCCACCAGAAGAGTCGCTCAGGGCCTCATCCAACCTGGCCTTGAATACCTCCAGGGAGGTCACAGCCACAACCTTCCTGGGCAGCCTGTGCCAGTGCCTCACCACCCTCACTGCAAACAACCCTTTCCTGACATCTACTTTGAATCTCCCCTCTGCCAGTTCAAACCCATTCCCCCTTGTCCTGTCATTACAAGACCTTGTCAGTAGTCAATCTCCATCCCCCCTATAGGCTCCCTTCAGATACTGGAAAGCCACTCTAAGGTCTCCTCAAAGCCTTCTCTTCTCCAGGCTGCAGAGCCCCAACTCTCTCAGCCTGTCCTCATAGCCGAGCTGCTGCAGCCCTCTCAGCATCTTTGTGGCCTCCTCTGGACTTGCTCCAGCAGTTCCATGTCCTGCTTCTGTTGGGGGCTCCAGAACTGCACACAGGACTCCAGCTGGGAGTACTTACACTAAATTTATTTGTTTCCAATTACCAGACAGTTTATTTTTCTTTATCTACTATTTTGTCAGTTTTCTTCATTAGAATTTAGAGGTGTCCATCTCAGTACATGTCCTTTTCAGACCAAACTAGGAAGAATTAAATTATTTTCCTGTTGTTTGACAGAATAAACTGTTCAGGAAAAAAATCCTCAACTTTGACAGTACAGAATGATAATTTCTACAATACCTGTCTTGCTGACTGCAGTTCACTATGGCTTTATGAGACATTAACTCCTCTTTCACCTCTTCAATGCATGAAGTTCTACCTTTATTTTCACTGAATTTGCTTTGCTACATTCTTTTTTCACATAAGGATAGGGTTTTATTGAAGATATGCAAGCTAAATTCAGTCACCAATGAATGATACAGACATGCAAAATCTCAGACCCTAATTCAAGCAGAGTTACACCTCATTTACATACAAATAATAATACAGTAAGTATATTCCTGAAGGGAGGTTGTAGCCAGGTGGGGTTGGTTTCTTCTGCCAGGCAGCCAGCAACAGAACAAGAGGACACAGTCTCAAGTTGTGCTGGGGGAAGTATAGGTTGGATGTTAGGAGGAAGCTGTTGGCAGAAAGAGTGATTGGCATTGGAATGGGCTGCCCAGGGAGGTGGTGGAGTCACCATCCCTGGAGGTGTTGAAGCCAAGCCTGGCTGGGGCACTTAGTGCCATGGTCTCGTTAATTGGTTAGGACTGGGTGCTAGGTTTGACTGGATGAGCTCAGAGGTCTCTTCCAACCTGGTTGATTCTATGATTCTATGATTCCATTCCAAATATTAGGATGAGAAATTATTTGCAAATGCAAAATAATTGAACTAAAATGTTGGAAAAAATAGATGCTGAAATCTTCTGTCATTGCCTATGGTCTCACTGCTAAATGCACATTCACAGGCTTGGAGGAGACCCATGGAGATCATTGAGCCAAACCCCCTGCCAGAGCAGGACCACACAATCCAGCACAGATCATACAGGAGCACATCCAGACAGGTTTTGAAAGTCTCCAGAGAGGGAGACTCCACAACCTCTCTGGGGATCTTGCTCCAGTGCTCTGGGACTCTTACAGACATTGTGGGCTGGCCTAGCTTCTCAAAAAATTATTCTTTACAATGTTCAGAAAATCAACACTAATTTACTTGTGAAAACTTAAAACTCTTTCAGGCTTATGTAATCAGTTTGTAAAGTGTCTGCTGTGATAAATATAGGCTGTTACATATTTTTATTCTGATCTATTACCAATATTTGAAATAAAAGCCACCTGGCAAAGTAAATGTAAGTTCTTCAATTATGTGTTGAGTGATTCAACCAGCTCCTAATCCTCAGCTCAGCTGAATAGCCTGGGAAGAACTTCAATAAAAGTACTCTGTCCAGTTCTGGGCCTCTCAATTTAAGAAGAACATTGAGATGCTTGAACGTGTCCAGAGAAGGGCAACGAGGCTGGGGAGAGGCCTCGAGCACAGCCCTATGAGGAGAGGCTGAGGGAGCTGGGATTGTTTAGCCTGGAGAAGAGGAGGCTCAGGGCAGACCTTATTGCTGTCTACAACTACCTGAGGGGTGGTTGTAGCCAGGAGGAGGTTGCTCTCTTCTCTCAGGCAGCCAGCACCAGAACAAGAGGACACAGCCTCAAGCTACGCCAGGGGAAATTTAGGCTTGAGGTGAGGAGAAAGTTCTTCAGTGAGAGAGTCATTGGCTACTGGAATGGGCTGCCCAGGGAGGTGGTGGAGTCGCCGTCCCTGGAGCTGTTCAAGGCAGGATTGGACGTGGCACTTGGTGCCATGGTCTAGCCTTGAGCTGTGTGGTAACAGCTTGGACCTGATGATCTGTGAGGTCTCTTCTAACCTTGGTGATACTGTGAGACTGTGATAAAAGCAGCAGGTGCAATTTTGGTATGACCCCACATCTTCTTCTAATTTATATAAAAAGAAGAGATGTTTACGTTTCTTCAGCCACCAAAGTCTTTGTGATACGTGATCTCATTTCATCATGTTACCTGAATTATACCATTAGCTCACCCTGCTGGGCTTCTTGTGTGGGATAACAATGTCAGCAAGATATTTTTAGTGGATTTGGCTTTCTGTTCATGTTATCACAAATTGGTTTGAGTACACAGGCTGCAGAAACGGGGAATGGCAAATCAAATAACCTGCAAGGGAGAAGAAATCCTTAATAGCCTCTTGGCTGTCAGCTGGGTATTATAAGCTGATGACAGCATTACACCAGCAATGTTTCTAGACATTTGAACCTTGCTTTAGAGGAGAGGCTGAGGGAGCTGGGGGTGTGCAGCCTGTGGAAGAGGAGGCTCAGGGCAGACCTCATTGCTGTCTGCAACCACCTGAAGGGAGGCTGAAGCCAGGTGGGGTTGGGCTCTGCTGCCAGCAACAGAACAAGGAGATACAGTTTCAAATTGTGCCAGGGGAGGTCTAGGCTGGATGTTAGGAGGAAGTTGTTGCCAGAGAGAATGGGCTGCTCAGGGAGGTGGTGGAGTCACCGTCCCTGGAGGTGTTGAAGCAAAGCCTGGCTGGGGCACTTAGTGCCATGGTCTGGGTGATTGCCTAGGGCTAAGTGCTAGGTTGGACTGGATGATCTTGGAGGCTTCTTCCAACCTGGTTGATTCTATGAATCTAAGATCATCTTTAAAAAGCCAGAGGTCTCAAGAGATGAGAAATCATATGAGGAAATCCACTTAGACTGAAAGACTATTATTGATATGAAAAAAAACCAAAACCATAATGGTAATAAAAAAAACTTTAAAGCAAGTTGAAGACTTCAGACTCCAGATCTCATCTAGCTATCAGCCTTCCAGTATCTGAAGGGGGCCTACAGGAAACCTGGGGAGGGGTTATTGACAAGGTCTTGTAATGACAGGATGAGGAGAAATGACTTTAAAGTGGCAGAGGGGAGATTTAGACTGGATATGAGGAAGAAGTTCTTTCCAGCGAGGGTGGTGAGTCATTGGCCCAGGTTGCCCAGGGAGGTGGTAGATCACACAGTCAAAGAATGTGATCACATTCTGTGCTTCTGTGATTCACCACCTCCCTGGAAGTATTCAAGGCCATATTGGATGAGGCCTTGATCAACCTGTTCTAGTGGGAGGTGTCCCTGCCTATGGAACTGGATGATCTTTGAGGTCCCTTCCAACCTAAACCATTCTCTGATTGGATGATTCTATGCTGTGCACCTCTTTCCAGCAGTTTTAACAGGAAGAAAACAATATCTTTTCTGCAAGGTATCTCTTTATAGAAAAAGCTGATATCCAAATAGGCAGCTTGGGTTTTCTCTCACTTCTGACCTTTAATTTCCACTTTATGTGGAAGGGATGCTACACCAGAAAGTTTGCATAGATCCAAGTCAGCCCCAGAAAATAAAGTATTATATTGCAGAAGTGCATTTGATTGTTTTTCTTTTTAGGCTTATAATCCTCTCTTTTCTGCAACATCTATGGAATATGGGCTCCCTCCAGTGGTAAAACTACCATTCAAAAATCTCCACCTCGTTTATATGCTTAATATAGCCTAATAAATAAAATAGCAGCCACACACTGAAGACTGCAACATCAAATCTCTTTTGGGATGGGATAGTTTCAACTTTTCAATTACATATTGATAGATTCTTTGTTAAATAAATAAATATACCCCCCAAAAAACTCAACAAAACAGGTTCTAAATGAAACTAGTCCTAGACAACCAGCAACAGAACAAGGTGACACAGTCTCAAATGTCAATCTGCTGGAGGGTAGGAGAGCCCTGCAGAGGGACCT
>WAAF01017936.1:0-11145 GCA_013400475.1 Tricholaema leucomelas | reverse complement strand
TGGGGCACTTAGTGCCATGGTCTGGTTGATTGGCCAGGGCTGGGTGCTAGGTTGGACTGGATGATCTTGGAGGTCTCTTCCAACCTGTTCTATTCTATGATTCTAAGGGCAATGTCTCTTCTCCACATCAAACCACCAACTAGAAAAAAAGAACTCGAGGGCATACTGGCATGGGGCAGTAGCTGTAGAAGAGGATGGTGAGAAAATAATGCAATAAATACAGACAAGTATAGCGAGATACAACTAGAGGTAACCTAGATGAAATGTTAGGAATCATACATTTAGGCATTCTCCTATTGCTTGGGGAATAATGTCAGCTCAGCTGTGATTTTTTTTGATTGTTTGGAACAGTTAAGGTATTTTCTAAGGGGAAGAGGACAGAAATTGCCATGGTGGCTCATCATAAGTGCATTTTATCTGTGTAGTTACCCCCAGTTTATAAATAAGTATAGGCAAGGAAAGAGTGTAAACATTATCATATTTCTGGACAAACCTAGCACACTAATTCCTCCATCAACATATATTACATGCTTGGACATAGAACAGAAGCTCTCATTTGTTCACAACATCCATCTCCCATCAGCTACTCTCACAAGGTCATGTGTTCACACCTTCATCATTGCTCCTCAAAAGCTTGTTTACTTTAATACTCAGATATAGAAGATGACTCACAGAGATGAATTCATGGTCATCCTAACAGAGAACACAAACCCATGCATGCAGTGGGGGGATCTCAGAAGCCACATAGTCACTGTGTCATCGACCTTAAATTGGAATGTATGACTTGGGAGCATTAACAGTTCACTAACATGCATCTAAGGCACAGAAACAGCTGATTTAAGCTCTGCCTGGGTATCAAATGAATGTACCAAGCAACCAGTAGGAAACCCTTCTATGACTCCCTCTTTCACTAGGCCTTTGCTCAGAAGGGTATGCCCAGCAATCTTTGAAGTCAATACTAGAATATCACCAACTTTAACAAGAAAGAAAACAGATACAAGAGCTCATGTGTATTGGACTATTCTCTCAAACTTTGTCACAAGGGCAGACACCAACAGCATCAAATGCAACAGCTCAATAAGGGCAACAAAGCTGGTGAGGGGCCTGGAACACAGCCCTGTGAGGAGAGGCTGAGGGAGCTGGGGGTGTGCAGCCTGCAGAAGAGGAGGCTCAGGGCAGACCTCATTGCTGTCTGCAACTACCTGAAGGGAGGCTGTAGCCAGCTGGGGTTGGTCTCTTCTCCCAGGCAACCAGCAACAGAAGAAGGGGACACAGTCTCAAGTTGTGCCAGGGGAGGTCTGGGCTGGATGNATTCTATTCTATTCTATTCTATTCCCTAGCATACAAATCTGTTTTTAACAGATTGCTCCCAAGTCATCGGTTCTGTGATGCACAATCAAATAGAAAAAGGTCCTCAGAAACTTCAGGTGTTTAGCTGAGAAAAGCTTCCAGGAGTGCAGGTTGTTCTCTGCCTTTCCTTAGAACAACAAGCAGGTGAGAAGATTCTGCAGACCTCGGGAGAAAAGAATCTGATACCAGAAAGGGAGTGATATTCCTCCTGCAGGTCACAGACAGGGCACAGGAGATGTAGCAAGAGTATACAACAGCAGCAGAAGGCCAGATAATAAAGACACAGGATGATACCAGAGGCCCCTAGACTATAAATCACAAATGGGCTGCTACAGACCACTGCAAGAATGAGACTTTGACAGCTGGCTACTGCTGGTCTGGGGACAGCATGAGAAGAGGAAAGAACTTGCATAGGACACACGCAAAATGTCCCCCACAGTGCGACAGTAACAAGAAGGTTCAAGACATTTGCACATTCATAGAATCATAGAATGGTTTAGGCTGGAAGGGACCTCAAGGATCATCCAGCTCCAACCCCCTGCCATAGGCAGGGACACCTCCCACTAGAGCAGGTTGCTCAAGGCCTCATCCAGCCTGGCCTTAAACGCCTCCAGGGAGGTCGCAGCCACAACCTTCCTGGGCAGCCTGTGCCACTGTCTCACCACCCTCACTGCAAACAACCCTTTCCTAAGATCTATTTTAACTCTCCCCTCTGCCACTTTAAACTCATTGCTCCTTATCCTGTCATGACATTGTAGAAGAGTAAGAAAAAGGAAGACCAGAAAAGGAGGAATGGCTCCAATTTTATCTCCTCCAGAAAAACACCACGCTTGATCTGTCTGTACAAGACCTCTTCCCTCACCTTCAGCAGAGGACATACTCTACTTTTTCATTTGCCATTCACCACACATTTCCACTGCAGCTCTGTCTGTGGTCATCATAAGTTTTGGGGAGGTTAAGTAAATAAGAACTTTACTAAGCAGTGAGTCTATATTTTGCTCCAGTCTTCCCGCATCACATGTTGCCTGATTTCCCAAGACCAAATCATACTAAACTTCAGCATAAGAAAACATTTCATAACAGTGTTAGTGTGTTCATTCTCTTATAAAATACTCTGTGATAGCTTCAGACTTTTCCATGTATCCCTAGATTCCTTTGCTAGGGCGAAGATATCACCCATCACTTTAAATCTCAGCTCCCCCTGGGACTCCATGAACATGCCCTTGAAAGAAGGACGAGTGTAAAGGGGACTTGCATTTAGGAAATAACATCCTGTTACTCAATTTCAATTTCTCTGTAGCACAGCCTGAGTGCTTTATGGGCTCAGGACATGGCAGTATGTTTCCTTTCATTTTTCATTGTTTTCCTGTAGCTTGATCAGAAAGCTTAATGAGAAAGAAAGCAGTGATGACACACACCTGTAGAAGACAGTGAGTTCATAGACTCGACCAGGTTGGAAGAGACCTCTAAATTAAAATGAAATTAGAGCCTAAATTACATTCCATAGAAAATAAATGAGCATTCTGACTGCCCTGTAATCATCAGCTTTAGTAATCATAGAAACATAGAATCAACCAGGTTGGAAGAGACCTCCAAGCTCATCCAGTCCAACCTAGCACCCAGCCCTAGACAATCAACCAGACCATGGCACTAAGTGCCCCATCCAGGCTTTGCTTGAACACCTCCAGGGACAGTGACTCCACCACCTCCCTGGGCAGCCCATTCCAATGCCAATCACTCTCTCTATGAAGAACTTCTTCCTAATATCAAGTCTTTATCTCGCTGGGCACGACTTGAGACTGTGTCACCTCATGCTGTTGCTGGTTGCCTGGGTGTGCTAGTTTGAGCCTAGCTGGGATATTTTAGTGAGAGGAATTAGATTATAGGATGTGAAAAGGAAACAATGGTGATGTCTACTTCACTCATAGGCTTCCTGAGAGGTATAAAAGGAAGAACAGAAACATAGATAAGGCAGTTGCTCTCTTGGGCTGTGGCTCCCTCCCTTCTCTTCCTAACCTGCTATCAGTGTGACTAATCCCTCTGCTTCCTAACCCCCCCATGCCGATTCTCCAGATTCACCTTGAATGTAAGGCAAAGTCTGGGATAAGGTAGAAGGTTGGAAAGGAGGTGGAAGGGTGATTGGGAGCCCCTCCTGGGGACTCTGGTTTCTGGGAGGGCTGTTGTGTTTCTGTATTACTTAGTTTAACTTGTATATTGCTGTATCTATTGTAACTACCTGCTTGTCTACCGTGCTAAGCTGTGAATATAAACCTTCATTCTAATTCTCAGCTCAGCTGAGTCTAGTCTGGGTGATTTTCACAAGAGTTGGGGAGCAGGTAACACCCAAACCATCACACTGGGAGAAGAGACCAACCCCACCTGGCTACAACCTCCTTTCAGGTAGTTCACAGTCTCACAGTATCACCAAGGTTGGAAGAGACCTCACAGATCATCAAGTCCAAGCTGTTACCACAGAGCTCAAGGCTAGACCATGGCACCAAGTGCCACGTCCAATCCTGCCTTGAACAGCTCCAGGGACGGCGACTCCACCACCTCCCTGGGCAGCCCATTCCAGTAGCCAATGACTCTCTCAGTGAAGAACTTTCTCCTCACCTCAAGCCTAAATTTCCCCTGGCGCAGCCTGAGGCTGTGTCCTCTTGTTCTGGTGCTGGCTGCCTGAGAGAAGAGAGCAACCTCCTCCTGGCTACAACCACCCCTCAGGTAGTTGAAGACAGCAATGAAGTCATCCCTAAGCCTCCATCAGAAGTGTCTGAGTAGTCAGAGTGTAGCAACTATTTACTACAGTTTGCTTCTAATTTCAATTTTCTCATGAGTACGCTTCACATCTCTCATATCTTTTAAACCTATCACGCTGATTTTGAGGGGTAGTAAGCAAAGATTCTTTTAATACATTCAATCTGCATAAATCTATAAAGCCTTTCCTGTACAACACTTCTGTTTCTTCTGCCACTTAAATTTATTCCATTATCTTTCTCACGATACTCAACAAAATAAAAGCAGAGGAGATTAAACCTTTCCTTGTTTGATTGTATTCCTGCCAACAGATCATATCTGCAAAAGACCATTTAGCTTTCTCATTAAAATTCACAGTCCCTAGATGACTAAACTTAATTGGTGAGAAGTCAAGGGACATAATTGTTTAAATTATGAACATTCCTAAAAGCAGTGTGTTATGATGAAAGTCATCTATTTGTATTGTGCCATTCCATTATGATTGCACTTTCAATGGATATTTTATCTTGCTTTTCAAAAACAAAGCCTGGCAAAAATGAAACAGCTTAATCTGCTGAATGCTAACAATCTTCAAAGCAAAACTGTTTTCATATAGGAAGGAAAATCAGGGTTATTTTTTAAAGTTAAATGCATTTTTCCTAATGCTCTTTAGATACTTGAGTTCGCAGCTGCTTGACAGCTAACAAACAAGCCCATATTTAAGAAGCAGCCAAGATAAAATACTAGCTATATAATAGAGAGAAATTCTGCCTCTGAGCTTCAGCAAACAGCTTGCTTTAATAACAAAAGCACAAACTATGAACAATAAAGCTTACAGGTCAGCACAAGATTGTGCTCCCACTTAAATTAATGGAAGAACTGTTCAGACCATCTCTTAACCCATCTAGCTAGGCCATAGCCCAGCCCTAATCAAATCACACTTTTATGGAATAGCTTGCTTGAGCTGACCCCAGTCATCTTTCTTTTGTAATCTAATGTGCCCACTGAAGGCTGACATTAGCCTCTCACCAACCTTCTCTACGCACCCTTTCTAAGACCTGTCCGTCCGTGGGCATGCAGGTACCAGTGAGCAGGTACAGAGTGAGCAATTTCAACACCCTTTCACTTTTAGTATAGGTCAGTGAGCCATGTCTGTGCTGTTATGAAGGGGCTAGTTGAAATCTGAGTTTGGGGTAAAATGCAATGAGGCCAATTCAAAAGTTATTAAATAATTTAGTAATATATACAAAGACAATTCCCCCCAAACTTATTTACAACTGTCCACACAAATTCTTGGATGAGCTTGGCAGAACTATTTCACAGAATGTCTCTATACAATGGGATTTTGAAAGGTTTTAGAAGTGTCTTTGGTAGAGTCTTGCGGCTTAATTCACCCCTGTACTCAGTACCAGTCAGGCCACACCTTGAGTGCTGCGTCCAGTTCTGGGCTCCTCAATTCAAGAGAGATGCTGAAGTACTGAAACGTGTCCAGAGAAGGGCAACAAAGCTGGTGAGGAGCCTGGAGCACAGCCCTGTGAGGAGAGGCTGAGGGAGCTGGGGGTGTGCAGCCTGCAGAAGAGGAGGCTCAGGGCAGAGCTCATTGCTGTCTACAACTACCTGAAGGGAGGCTGTAGCCAGCTGGGGTTGGTCCCTTCTCACAGGTAACGAGCTACAGATCAAGGAGACACAGTCTTAAGTTGTGCTGAGGGAGGTCTAGGCTGGATGTTAGGAGGAAGTTTTTGGCAGAGAGAGTGATTGGCATTGGAATGGGCTGCCCAGAGAGGTGGTGGAGTCTCCATCCCTGGAAGTGTTCAAGACAAGCTTGGACGAAGCACTTAGTGCTATGATCTTGTTGTTTGGACAGGGCTGGGTGCTAGGTTGGACTGGATGAGCTTGGAGTTCTCTTCCAAATTGGATGATTCTATGAAACTTAGTATTTCACACCTGTAGCATCAGCTTTACCTTCTCTACAAAACTCTTTCTCCCCCAGTGCCAACAATTAGCCCTGACCTTTTGAAAATGCTAAAATTCATTCACACCTGAGCAAAGCCAAGTGCAGAGAACATTGCATTTGGAGTATGCTGGAGTACATTAGACTCCACAGCAAATGGATACAATTTTCCTGACAGTTTGATGACTGAATTAGGGACCAGATTTTCAGACACATTAGCAGGTCAGAAAGGGGTCTCATATTGAGAGATTGAAAGGAGCATTATAAAAATGCAATTTAACTTTGACAGGTGCTCTGAAATGCAGACAAACACTTTGCATGATTAACAAAAGGAGCTAAATTAGATGGCTGATGACAAACTGAAAGGCAACTCCTTCTCTAGCTGTCAAAGCAGCTAGGTGTCTTTGTCACCAAAGGTAGCTATTTGAATCTTTGGGCATCCAACTACCTTCCAAAAAGTGGCTTTCAGTGCCTGGTGCTCTTTCAGAACATTAAGAAGCATGCAATTTAGAGAGCATGGTGTGGGTTTTTTCCCCTTTTTCTCATCTTAAATGATATGAAATTGACCTAATCTGAGAATTTAAGTTCCTTGGGTATGTTTCCCCTTTGCTAAGTTAGCACAAACAGGGGAAGAATATATTTAACTCTCAGTGCAATTTGAGGCCACCTCTGCACTCTCACAGCGAGGAGAGTACATGAGTTGAACAGGTTAAGCGCTAATAGGAGCTTATTTATGTCATAAGAAGGAGGAAAGCTATTTTAATCCCTAAATGAGGCAGCTATGCTTTTAGGACACTCCATGGAGGGGTAACTACCATACATGATATTTCTATGTGCACACTAACTATACTACTGCTCAAGAAGTTCCAGTGTCATTCCTAAAAGTGATAATGATATATGATGATGTATCTGGGCTGACAGCTGATGGAGAGAGACAAATAGTCACCTGTAAAGTGTTCTGCACATGCACAACCTATGGCACTATATTATATGTCAAATGTTTTGGCCTGAGATGAATGAAGTAAGATCTACAGCTAGTAGTTCTTGTACCTGACAGTTCCATACATCTGCATTTTGGTCCTGTAAGAAAACTGAAAAACAGTTCTGGCATTCACAAGGATCTTAAGAAGAAGTGTTATTCACTCGTGGTTAGCATTAACCCTTTAGGAAGGGTTTGTAATTCACTTTACAGTGCACTTGGCATTTGCAGAGAAAATTGTAGCAGAAATCCTAGCCAGCAAGGGCATCAAAGCCTTCAACAATTAATTAACTGAATGGGAAAAGCCTTACTCTAGCAGAACTGTTCACAATATATTTCTACCTAACACTGAATGGAATGAGGGGGATGTTGAGATACTGGAAGGTGTGCAGAGAAGGGCAATGAAGCTGGTGAGGGGCCTGGAGCACAGCCCTGTGAGGAGAGGCTGAGGGAGCTGGGGGTGTGCAGCCTGCAGAAGAGAAGGCTCAGGGAAGACCTCATTGCTGTCTACAACTACCTGAAGGGAGGCTGTAGCCAGGTGGGGTTGGTCTCTTCTGCCAGGCAACCAGCAACAGAACAAGGGGACACAGTCTTGAGTTGTGCTCAGGGAGGTCTAGGCTGGATGTTAGGAGGAAGTTGTTGGCAGAGAGAGTGATTGGCATTGGAATGGGCTGCCCAGGGAGGTGGTGGAGTCGCTGTCCCTGGGAGTGTTCAAGAAACTCCTGGATGGGGCACTTAGTGCCATGGTCTGGTAGATTGGCTAGGGCTGGGTGCTAGGTTGGACTGGATGATCTTGGAGGTCTCTTCTAACCTGGTTGATTCTATGATTCTATGTCTCTACGTCGTGCATATGGCAACAAGAAGCACGGATTAAATATGACACATGATGTCAACACTTAAAATTCTGCTGATAAATTCCAAGTGGCTGGCATATTTTTGCCTCTTTAAATTTAAATAGATTTTGCCTTGATAGAGAAGATGAAGGGAAGAGATTCAAGAACAATTTAAATCAGCTGAAGATAGACATTAGATGAGAAAGTCTGCAAAAATTATTTTCAGCTCATGTATCCAACCCTTGATGTATTTGAATCTGAAATAAAAATACTTCAGTGATGCAGCTAGCCTATGTGATTATCTAAAGTGTATGCAAAACACACAGCTCTACTTGAGGTAAAAAACAAGCTAGAAAATGTCAAGAAGACAGCCTCTATCAGATAAGTGTAGCTCTGCTGCTTAACCAACAGAATACAAAATTCAGGGCACCAAGTCGAAGCACAGTATATGCTTTCAAATTTGAAAAGCTATTGAAGATTTTCATGGTATCACAAGAGGAAAAGGAATACTTCTATTTCATTGCCAAAACATGCAACTGTAAGAGGGAAGAACTGATATGTAGTTGATTTGACTTAGGGCAACAAGCCAACAGTTGCCAGGTCAGCAGAGGTAAGACCTGGAAAGAACAGAGTCTGCGAGCTCTCAAGTGATAAAACTAAGGCAAACAGAGCCTGCAAGTACCATCCCTGTAAACAGAGTCTGGAATGTGGTGTTGGCTATACAACATGTGGCACCTTGAAATGCTCTGCAGAGGACAACCAGCTGCAGAGGGAGCTGAAGATGATGAAGCCTCCCTCGCTAGGGGGTTGCGCGACCACTGAAGCCAACGGTGCGCATGGGCAGTAGGGAAAGTTGTTATGGAACAAATAGTGAAATAAGGGAGGAGCTTGGTTCTGCTTGGTTCAGCCTTCTGGGGAGTCCTGGCCACACACCACAGAATTCTGNCCTCTTCTCCAGGCTAAACAATCCCAGCTCCCTCAGCCTCTCCTCATAGGGCTTGTGCTCGAGGCCTTACACCAGCCTCATTGCCCTTCTCTAACCCAAGAGCATAGGTGGCTGAGCTGTGAGCAGCAGCAGTCTCACCAGCATAACAGGTACTGGTCCACAGTGTGGACACCTACCTTTTGAGATGGCAGCTGACCAGCTCTGCTATCTATGCATCTCAGGAGCTTTGCTGGCCAGGGAGATAGGGTGAGTGTAGTCTGCCCTTTGATCAATAGAGCTACTTGGCATTGTTTGTCATACCTTTTTCAGCACTGTAGTTTCTCCCATATACCCTTCCTCCTATGCCAGTATACCTTTCTCATTATGGTTGCAATGTTTAAGCTATAATAAATTACTGAAACTGTACCCAGTGTGTGAGTGCGTTCCCTGGTCCCCAAAGAACTCACTAGAACAGTAACTCCTGTTAATAACAACAGAAATATTGAACCCGTTTCAGATATGAAATAAAAAAATGGAAGTACAAGGCATTTTTCTTCCCCATTGAAAGACAGACCTTTTCTAGTACATAGAATCATAGAATCATAGAATCATAGAATGGTTTAGGTTGGAAGGGACCTCAAGGATCATCCAGCTCCACCCCCCTGCCATAGGCAGGGACACCTCCCACTAGAGCAGCTCGCCCAAGGCCTCATCCAGCCTGGCCTTAAACACCTCCAGGGAGGAAGCATCCACAACCTCCCTGGGCAACCCATTCCAGTGCCTTACCACCCTCACTGTAAAGAACTTCCTCCTAACATCCAGTCTAAATTTCCCCTCTTCCAGCTTAAACCCATTCCCCCTCGTCCTAACATTACTAGACCGTGTAAATAGTCCCTCCCCAGCTTTCCTGTAGGCTCCCTTCAAATACTGGAAGGCCACTATAAGGTCTCCTCGAAGCCTTCTCCTCTCCAGGCTGAAGAGCCCCAACATAAACTGGCCCTGTTTGGTACTCACATGAGGATGTTTCCACCGGTATAACTAAGACACCAACAAAATCCTGTTTTACAATAGACAGTAAAGTAGTTTGATTTTGAAGGTCTATCTTTTTCCTCCTCTAAATAGAATCATAGAATCAGTCAGGGTTGGAAGGGACCACAAGGATCACTCAGTTCCAACCCTCCTGCCATGGGCAGGGACACTCTACCCTAGATCAGGCTGGCCAGAGCCTCATCCAAGCTGGCCTTAAACACCTCCCTGGGCAACCCATTCCAGGCTCTTCCAGTTCTTCCTGGAGAGAGTGATTTACATTGGAATGGGCTTCCCAGGGAGGTGGTAGAGTCGCTGCAGGTGTTCAAGCAAAGCCTGGCTGAGGCATTTAGTGCCATGGTCTAGTTGACTGGATAGGGCTGAATGATAGGTTGGATTGGATGATCTTGGAGGGCTCTTCCAATCTGGTTGATTCTATGATTCTATGCAACAGTGATCTAATTGTTCATTGTATCTACACTCTACAGAAACTGTGAGTAGCAATGAGAGACAGTATTTAAAAATAGACATTTGACTGAACCTCATGACTTTTAAAGGCAAGTTCAGACTGACAGCACCATCTCACAAGTAGTTTCTGATATAAATTATAGATCATGTATATGAATGTGCTGGTTTGAGGCTAATTGGAATATTTTAATGAGAGAATATAGATTATTGGCTGTGAAAGGAAAATAAGGTGATGTCTAAATTACCCAATCATTCTGCTGAGACATATAAAAGCAAGGACACAAACACAGTTAAACAGTCTCTGCCTGGCTTCTGATGCATTAACCCCTTTGACTGATCCTGCACAATTTCCAACTAACCATTCTGCTTATTTGAAGGGAGCCTACAGGAAAGCTGGGGAGGGACTATTTACACGGTCTAGTAATGTTAGGACGAGGGGGAATGGGTTTAAGCTGGCAGAGGGGAAATTTAGACTGGATGTTAGGAGGAAGTTCTTTACAGTGAGGGTGGTAAGGCACTGGAATGGGTTGCCCAGGGAGGTTGTGGATGCTTCCTCCCTGGAGGTGTTTAAGGTCAGGCTGGATGAGGCCTTGGGCGAGCTGCTCTAGTGGGAGGTGTCCCTGCCTGTGGCAGGAGGTTGGAGCTGGATGATCCTTGAGGTCCCTTCCAACCTAGACCATTCTATGATTCTATGATTCTATGATTCTTAACCCCTCTTGCTGACCTCTTACAACTCACTTTGCACATAAAAGAGAGATCCTGAGATAAGGGGGAAGGTGGGAGGGGGTGGAAAGAAGGTGGAAGGGTGATTTGGGGCTCCTCCTGGGCACTCAGGATGCTAGGAGGGGGATTGTGTTTCTGTATTACTTTAAACTTGTAT
>WAAF01017935.1:215724-307820 GCA_013400475.1 Tricholaema leucomelas | reverse complement strand
TATCTTTGTGTATATATTAATAAATTATTTAATTACAATCAAATTGGCCTCGGATCTCCCCAAAATTTAAATTAAACCCCGTTACAACAGGCCATTAAACCATGTGTCCAGAGAAGGATGACAAAGCTGGTGAGGGGCCTGGAACACAAACCCTATGAGGAGAGGCTGAGGGAGCTGGGGGTGTGCAGCCTGGAGAAGAGGAGGCTCAGGGCTGACCTCATTGCTGTCTACAGCTACCTGAAGGGAGGTTTTAGCCAGGTGGGGTTGGTCTCTTCTCCCAGACAACCAGCAACAGAACAAGGGGACACAGCCTCAAGTTGTGCTGGGGGAAGTATAGGCTGGATGTTAGGAGGAAGTTCTTGCCAGAGAGAGTGATTTGCCTTTGGAATGGGCTGCCCAGGGAGGTGGTGGAGCCACCATCCCTGGAGGTGTTCAAGCAAAGCCTGGATGAGGCACTTAGTGCCATGGTCTGGTTGACTGGATAGGGCTGGGTGCTAGGTTGGCCTGGATGATCTTGGAGGTCTTTTCCAACCTGTTTGATTCTATGTTTCTATGTCCCAAAGTGTCATGTCCACGTGTTTCTTGAATACCTCCAGAAACAGTGACTCCACCACATCCCTAGGTAGCCTGTTCTAACGCCTGACCGTTCTCGCAAGTTGTTCCTAATATCCAACCCCAACCTCCCTTGGCACAATATCAGGCCATGTTTTCAGGCCACAATTTCACTCATTATGTAAGCAATCCCACGTGTTATATTAGAGGAGCTTTCTTCACTATTCTGCTTTTCATCTTTGTCATACTTGCAGCATACAATTATTTTAACTACAGGTAGTAAGGCATATATAGGAGGTAGGTTCCTAGGCTGAGCTATCATTTCTGTGTCAGTCATCCATTTTGTTTTGGCTTTTAAGAAGAGGAACAATCTCAGGCCTTTATTAAATTGTAGAATTGTTTCAGTTGGAAAAAGCCTTAAAAATTGTTGAGTCCAACTTTCAACCTAACACCATCATTAAACCACATCTCAGAGTGCTATGTCCACACATTTCTTCAACACCTCCGGGGACAGTGACTCCATTGCCCCCCTGGTAGCCTTTTACAGTGCCTGACAACTCTTGTAGGATAGAATTTTTTTCTACTATTTTCCTGATATCCAAGCTAAACTTCTCCTGGCACAACTTGAGACCTCTTCCTCTCATTCTATCACCTTATACTAGGGAGAAAGGTGAGACCAACCCCCATCTCCCTCCAACCTCCTTTCAGGGAGCTGTAGAGAGCAAAGAGTTCTCCCCTCAGCCTCCACCTCTCCCTCCAACCTCCTTTCAGGGAGCTGTAGAGAGCAAAGAGTTCTCCCCTCAGCCTCCACCTCTCCAGCTTTAAATCTGGAGCTCTTAACTAATCTCTTGCCTTTGTACTATGCTACAGCAGACATCAGCTGCCCCTCCCATCACCACCGGGTTAAAAGCAGGTTTGATATTTCTGAACGCACAAAGTCACAGGTTTCATTTATCTGAAGACCTGAAGGCCTCATTTTCATGCCACACTCATTTGCTCAACTCAGAATCCTTATGAAGAGAAATTAAAGTCAAAAAAAAATAAAAAAGAGAAAGAGGTGTAACAGCACAAAGATCTCTTAATCGATTGCCCTCTGACATGTCTCAGTCAGAGGTTGGAGCCTGCAAAATGAGTTAGTGTAATAAGCTCAATATGCACAGCAGATGGCATGGGCATTAGAATAAAAGTAGATGAAATAAAACCTCAAATTATTTGTAATGATTTATAACTATTGATCTGGCTAAAGCATTTCTCTTCCTTTGCTGGGTGGAGAGTAAAGAAAGAGACATTAGCTAGCTGCTTTATTTTATATTGTGTATTTTCTTCCCCTGCACACTAAGGTGAACGAAAAAAAGCCACCACCACCGCCAAGAAAAAGCATTGAACATAGAAAATCTCTGAGCATTTAGGTAAAACCCCCTTTATATAAAAGTTTAAATAAATTTGCTATCTATTCTAAGGACTTTACATAGGATTTTAAAGCGATATTTGCAACAAAACTGCTTTCTGAAGTGATTTTGGGGCGGGGGGATAAAAATAGGTCTCTAAATCTCTCAGCTTTATGGGGCATATCCATCTGCATCAGTCATGTCAGATTATGTGTTTCACAAAATGTCACAACATCTTATAGGCCTTCTTTTTTTTTCCTTCTGAAAAGCATTTTTACTTAAATGGTAGGATATGCTGCTTGCAAAGACAGTGAGATTAGCCGCCAAGGTATGACAATATAAAGCTGAAGGGAAAAGGGAAAAACTAAAGGCAAGAAACTGAATTCAACTGTCCCTTAAAAATGAAATATTCTGAAGGGAGGAAAATCTAATGAATAGTACTCATGAAGTATTCATCAGGTTCAATGAGCACAAGAACAAAGTCCTGTATCTGAAGAGGAAAAACACCAGGCACCTGTACAGGTTAGGGGTCGTCCTGATGGAAAGCAGCTCTGTGGAGAAAGACCTTGGAGTCATGATGGCAAATAAGTTATCCATGGGCCAGCAACGTGCCCTTGTGGCCAAGAGAACCAGTGGTATCCTGGGCTGTATTAAGGAAAGTGTGTCCAGCATATCAAGAGATTCCCCTCCCCATCTACCCCACTCTGGTGAGACCATGCCTGGAATACTGTACCCAACTTTGGGCTCCTCAGTTTAAGAGGGACAAAGATCTACTGGAGAGAGCAGAAGAGAGGCTACAAGGATGATTAAGGGACTTAAACATGTCTTCTGCAAAGAAACACTGAGATAACTGCAGCTGTTTAGTCTTGAGAAGGCTGAGAAGGGATCTTTTTAATGTCTATAAATGTCTGGGAGGTAGGTGTCAAGGTGCCAGTCTCTTTTTCATGGTGCCCAGTGACAGTATAAGGAACAAAGGATACAAACTGGAACACAGGAAGTTCTACCTCAATATGAGGAGAAACTTCTTTGTTGTGAGAGAGTCAGAGCCCTAGATCAGACTGTCCAGAGAGGTTGTGGAGTCTCCTTCTCTGGACACTCAAAACACACTTGGGTTTATTTCTACGTGGCTTGCCTTAGGTGATCCTGCTTTGGCAGAAAGATTGGGCTCAAAGATCTCCAGAGATTCCTTCAAACTCCTGCCATTCTATGGCTCTATTCTTCCTGAACATACATTTGCAGCCATTGACAAAAAAAAAACATCTAAAGCCTGGTTTTGGCAAATTCAATCTCAGATCTCTGCTCAGAATAGTTTTTTTCCTAATAGGTGCTTCACATATGTTAATGTGATTGCTACAGTGAAAAGTTTTTGTTTCCAAAGCCCTCCCTAAAGCCCAGAAGATGAAACACAGAACATCTATAAAAAAACCTTAAAGCCTAACTGAATTATCTGCTGGTTACATTCTTCCCAGTTCAGGGACCTATTTGCACAGCTTAGCTCCATTTTTAGGCTAGCATTTTTTTTTTCATATAACTGACCTCCAAACTGCTTTGGCACACAATAGAAGTTAATGCACTAAATTAAAGCTGTCATGCAGACTTAGGACCTTGTTAAATTATTTAGCCTATCAGCATAGCTGAGAATTAATTTAGGTAAAAAGAACTTAGCCCTTGTTAATTTAGAGAGCTTAACAATGTCTCATACACAGCAAACAGGTAAGATGAGGGTGTTGTTTTTTACACAAACAGCTGTAAATCATAGAATCACAGAACACACCAGGTTGGAATAGAATAGAATAGAATAGAATAGAATAGAATAGAATAGAATAGAATAGAATAGAATAGAATAGAATAGAATAGAATAGAACTAGCTAGATTGGAAGACACCTCCAAGCTCATCCAGCCCAACCTATCACCCAGCCCTATCCAGTCAACCAGACCATGGCACTAAGTGCCTCAGCCAGGCTTTTCCTGAACATCCCCAGGGATGGTGACTCCACCACCTCCCTGGGCAGCCCATTCCAATGCCAATCACTCTCTCTGGCAACAACTTCCTCCTAACATCCAGCCTATACTTCCCCCAGCACAACTTGAGGCTGTGTCCCCTTGTCCTGTTGCTGGTTGTCTGGGAGAAGAGACCAACCCCACCTGGCTACAGCCTCCTTTCAGGTAGTTGTAGACAGCAATGAGGTCAGCCCTGAGTCTCCTCTTCTCCAGGCTAAACACCCCCAGCTCCCTCAGCCTCTCCTCATAGGGTTTGTGTTCCAGGCCCCTCACCAGCTTTGTTGCCCTTCTCTGGACACATTCCAGCACCTCAACATCTCTCTTGAATTGGGGAGCCCAGAACTGTACACAGTAGTCAGAGTGGGAAGGCACCCTCAAAGGTCATCTTGTCCAACTCCCAATCATAGAATAGCAGAATTCTTTTGGTTGGAAGAGACCTCTAAGATCATTAGATGATGGGTGATGGCTTTAAAGTAGAGCAGGGTAGATTTAGATCAGACAGTAGGAAAAAGGTCTTTACTATGAGGGTCTAGTGGGAAGTGTCCCTCATCATGGTGAGGGGTTGGAACCTGATAATCTTTAATGTCCCTTCCAACCTGTGCTAGTTTAAGGCTTATTGGAATATTCTGGTAAGAGAAACTGGTACAGAATCTGAATGAGCAGGGCACTGGTTGTAAAATAATAATGAAGTCTATATCGTTCATCGGTTTGCTAAGAGGTATAAAAAGCCTAAGTATAATCATAGACCTCATTCATGTTTATAAATATGTAAAGGGTGAGTGGCAGGAGGATGGAGCCAGGCTCTTCTTGGTGATGCCCAATGACAGGACAAGGGGCAGTGGATGGAAACTGAGGCTAGAAAGTTCCATATAAACAAACACGAGGAGGAATTTTGGCACTGTGAGGAAGACAGAACACTGGGACTGGGCAGAAGAGTTTGTCCTTCTGTGGGTAGGGTGCTGTTGTCAATGTAAAGGTCCCAACCTTGTGCACACAAAAAGCAGTCATCAGCACCTGAATGGGTAGTTGCACCTGAACCTCTGAGTCAGGTACAAGGAAGACAGAGCTGATCATGTATCTGCAGGGTGTTTCGTAAGACACCCTCCAGGTCTTCTTGGAAGGGGAAATCTGTAGAACTGCTCACAGCACTCTGACAGCCAGGCCTGCAGGGATTTTTTTGCCTTCTTTCTTGACATTTAAATTCACAGGACCATATGACCACAGATTCCAAGCCCAAGCACTGAGTTCTTTCAGCTATCAACAACAGTTTGTCACTAAATTGCAAGTCTGCCCTTCTTGTTGTCAGTAGAGTGACACTTCATGAGGACTGTCCTGTTTCACATTCTGATGTAAAAACCTATCTTGTTCTTATAGTCCCTCAATGGGTCCCAGCCCTTTACCACGTGTAACCCTTTGCCTTTCTGGGGCTGTCACAAGATAACCACAGGTCCACAGTTTTGTACTTGATGGATGAGAGCCTGCAGCAGAACGGTTGTGCCAGGCTGCAGCCAGGGGGTCTGTTCAAGGCAAGATTGGACGTGGCACTTGGTGCCATGGTCTAGCCTTGAGCTCTGTGGTGAAGGGTTGGACTTGATGATCTGTGAGGTCTCTTCCAACCCTGATGATACTATGATGATGATGATGAATCATAAAGAATCACAGAGTTATTAATGTTGGACAATACCTCTAAGATCATTGTGTCCAACCACCAACCCAACACCACCATATCCACTAAGCCATGTCCCAAAGTACCATGTCTACACATTTTTTTAACACCTCCAAGGATAGTGCCTCCACCATGTCCCTGGTCAGCCTGTACCAGTGCCAGGCTCTGCCAGCACCAGTAACCCACACAGCTCACACTGAGCTGATTCTATGAGTGAAGTAGACACCATCCTGTTTCCCTTTCACAGCCTGTGATCTAATCCTCCTCACCAAAACATTCTAGCTAGTTTCAAACTAGCAGACATTCTGGCTACACTTCCTTCCACACATTTAACTTTCTGGTTAAATCTTTTGTTTTAGTAGACTGTAGGAATTAGTGACTAGAGAGAGCCAAACAAAACAAAAATCCCCACCATAAGATAAGCAGCTTTAGCTATACTTCAGTGGAGCTAAGGGATGCTGATAAATCATTGAGGATTTATAGAATCACAGAATCAGTCAGGGTTGGAAGGGACCACAAGATTCATCTGGTACCAACCCTCCTGCCATGGGCAGGGACACCCTACCCTAGGTCAGGCTGGCCAAAGCCTCATCCAGCCTGGACTTAAACACCTCCTAAGAAGATGCTGGGACACTGCTCCAAACAGAAGTGGTGGCTTCCAGGCTGATAACCTATTTGTGGTATGATAAAAGCAAAAATGGCATTGGCTGAGTGCTGGGAGAGTATCAAGAGTTTCTGCCCCATCTAAACCCTCAGCAAGCCCACTTTTACAGAAGCAAGTTTTTAAAAATAGTGTAAAAAGAGGTTCCCAGGAGATAATTCCTGCTTTTCCAGGGTAGGTGGAAACAAACAAGCAAACAAACAAAACACCCACACAAATCAAAACCAACCAAACAAAAAGACATCGCAAAGCTTCCCGTAGCTTGACTAAATGAGAACATTTGTTTCTCTGCTTTGGAATTCTTAAAGGTTAGGAGAGGCAGAAATCATCAGTGGGTAGAAAGAGCTGAAAATAAGCCACTGAAATAAATAAATAAATAAAGTGAAAGGACAGGAATCATGGCTGGATCTTGGGTATCGTTTAGATTCTTAAAGGTTACAAGTGGCAGAAGTCTCCAGTGGGTAGGAACAACTGAAAATATGCTATTGAAAGAAACAACATGAAATAAGGTAAGGGAAAGAAATCATGGCTGGATCTTGGATTGTTTAGATTCCAACAAGCTTTCACTGCTGTTTCTACAGGCTTATTTTTCAAACTTCTCCCCTCCCACTGTGTTAACGAGGCATGAAGTGACCTGCCTACTTACTTTCTGGCTTCACACATAGCAATGGGACAACATGCTGAACAGCTGGCTCTGTGTATTGTGTGGTGGATGGGATCCACACACTGTGTGACTGATGATTGTAACATCTCTGAGAAAGCAGACACCAAATTCCAGGTTTGTGTTTGCTTTGGGCAGATAATGACATTTTTCTCTAAAGCAAGCTTTGCTTTCCTTTGCTCCACAGCATATTCGGCAGGCATCACGCTGAAGTGGCACATACATTGTTCTAATTAAGTCTCTTAAATTTAAGGAGGAATGTCTCTGTAACTACATGGGGCTCAGGAGAAATTCCCCATGAACTCCACCTATTTCACTTCCATCAGTATTTGCAAGTAACAAGCAGCTCACGTACATACCAGCTTCACTTGCAGAGTTCTGCACTGTTTCTTGAAGTGAGGCTTTTTCCCTTCAACTCTTTCTCTTGTAGCCTTTGGATTTTCTCTTCCATGCTTTTCCTCATTTGGATAAGGTTTATCAAATAATAACATGGTGGTGTTAGGTCTACAGTTAGGTCTACAGTTGAACTTGATGATCCACTTCAGAGGTTGCAGAGTGTGCTTCTCTGGAGACTTTCAAATCCCACCTGGATGTGTTCCTGAGCGAACTACCCCAGGTGATCCTGCCTTGGCAGGGAGGTTGGCCTTGATGATCTGTGGAGGTCCCTTCCAACCTCTAAAGTTCTGTGATTTCGTGATCATAGAGGTCTTTTTTGATCAAAATGATTCCGTGCCTGAAGGGTACCTGTGAGAATGCCAGGGAGGGACTTTTTAAAAGAGATGTTGTGACAGGATGAAAGGTAATGGGTTGAAGCTTAAGGAGAGTAGGTTTAGACTGGATATTAGAATGAAAATCTTTAGAGTGAGGGTTTTGAGATGCATGGAACAGATTTCCCAGGGAAGTTGTGTATGCCCCCTCCCTGGAGGTGTTCAATGCCAGGTTGGATGAGGTCTTGAGCAGTCTGGTCTAGTGGAAGGTGTCTATGGCTGGGGATTTGGAACTACACAGTCTTAAAGGTTGCTTCCAACCCAACCCATTCTATGATTCTATTTATAAATGTTGCTGGAGAGTCTTGAGCATAAACTGAGGAGGGCTTTGCCACCAGTAGTACATCTAAAAGAAAGTGTCTGGGATGCTGGATCTGTGAGTTAGCACCACTTATGTGATGCTCTGCCCCGCTGCAGGGAGGGTTTTTTTTTGTCCAGCATGTGTTCAGCATCCATGTTCCAAGAGCTGCTGTGCTTGCCTTTGAAGTATCTCTGTGGCCACAGTAAATGTGTAGACTCCCTGTGGTGAGAGAAATGTGGAACCAGGCAATGGAAGCTGTAGGCAGCCAATGTAGGCACAGGATAAGGTGTGCTTATGATCTGTGTGAGCTGGTAGGAGAAATGAGTAAGAAACAGAGCGGGATGTAACCCTCGATTTGGAGTAATATTGCATCCGCTCCAGCTCTGAACACAACTGCATCTTCCTTCACGCCTCCAACAAAATCCTGCAGAGATTCACTTGGAGAGCACAGTGGGCTAGGAAGAAGTAAAGCTTCACTGGAAACCAATTGCTTTCCATTTTATGAGCTTTCTAGCTCCTTCCAAGATCAACACAGTAAAACAATACAACTGCATACCTGCAGATAGTGTAATGGCAGAGCAAATTGCTCTCACAGAAGAGACACAGTGCTGCTGTAGCCCAGAAGACACTGTGAAAACTCTGTGGGAGAGCTGTGTGGGTTGCTTTGACATAGCCAGGAAAAGCACTTCTCTGTGCATAAGGTGAGATGATAACTTTTAAACTGTGAAAGCAGCTATTTGTATAGGTTTCCTGAGACTCAAATCAATGACAAGCCTTAAACTAGAGGACACAATCAGAGAGCTGAGGCAGGATTCATAGGTTTGGATGGGAAGGGATCTTAAAGATTATCTAGTTCCAACCCCTCTGCTATGGGAAGGGACACCTTCCACTAGACCACATTGCTCAGGGCCCTCTCCACTGTCTCACCACCCTGACTGTCAACAATTTCTTCCTAACATCCAGTCTAAATCTACCCTCCACAAGCTTCAATCCAGAGTTGGGGCTCTTCAGCCTGGAGAAGAGAAGGCTTTGAGGAGACCTTAGAGTGGCTTTGCAGTACCTGAAGGGAGCCTACAGGAAGGCTGGGGAGGGACTACTGACAAGGTCTGGTAATGTCAGGATGAGGGGGAATGGGTTTAAGCTGGAGGAGGGGAGATTTAGACTGGATGTTAGGAGGAAGTTCTTTACAGTGAGGGTGGTGAGACACTGGCACAGGTTGCCCAGGGAGGTTGTGGATGCTTCCTCCCTGGAGGTGTTTAAGGCCAGGCTGGATGAGGCTTTGAGCAGCCTGCTCTAGTGGGAGGTGTCCCTGCCTATGGCAGGGGGTTGGCGCTGGATGATCCTTGAGGTCCCTTCCAACCTAAACCATTCCATGATTCTATGATTCCCCCTCATCCTCTCACTACAAGCCTTTGGGAAAAGTCCCTTCCTGGCTATCTTGTAGCTGACCCCCCCCACCCCCTTGTACTGGAAGGCCTCCTGCAAGATTCCTCTGTTTAGGCCATACCATGTTACACAGTTACATTTCACATCCATATAGAATCATTGAATTGTTTCAGCTGGAAAAGATCTCCAAGATGACCAAGTCCAAGCATCAACATAAGACCACCAGGGCTATTAAACTGTATCCCAATCTTTCACATCTTTCAAACACCTCCAGGGAAGGTGACTCCACCATCTGAAGCTTCAGCATTTCTCAGGAGAAAATGTACAAATCCTGGGAGGACAACAACTGATTTCATTATTTTCCTTCGAAAGTATTAACTGTTTCCTCACCAAGTTTTGTCAAAGAATCTGTAGTCCATAAATGTTCATAGCACTGTGTACATCTACAGTGCACTCCTTTGGCTTCACCAAAAACATAACTTCCTGATGAGAATTTCTGTTCCTGGCTCTTTCTTGATGTTGTGCCTTTACAAGTGGCCTCGCAGAGGGGTCTGGACACTTTGGTCTCCTGTGCTAGTTTGAGCCTAGCTAGCATGTTTTGGTGAGAAGAACTAGATGATAGGCTGAGAAATGAAAACAATGGTGAGGTCTACTTCCCTCACAGTCTTGCTGGGATGTGTAAAGAAGAAAGGCAAAACAATGATTGCTGCACTTGCTTCTTCTCTTCTTTGGGGAGCTTTGCCTGCTGGGGAGAGCTGAGGCTGCTGGCTGGACTCCATCTTGCCTTCTAACCTCACCCTTCCTTTGCTTGGCTGCTTCACCTTGCTTTGTAACCCTCTTGGCCGAACCTCCATTCTTCCTTGGGACTGGGGTAAGGTTGAGAGGGGTAGGGGGAAGGTGAGGGGTGGTTGAGAGCCTCTCCTGGGGACTCAGGTTTCTGGGAGGGGAATTGTGTTTGTATTACCTTTTTTACCTTGTCTATTTCTGTCTATAACTGTATATACTGTAACTATCTGCTTGTAAATTGTGCCAGCTGTAAATATAAGCTTCATTCACATTTCCAGAGCTGGCTGAGTCTAGTCTGGGTACTTTCTAAAAGTGTGGGGGGCAGGGGACACCCAAACCATCACAGTCTCCTTAGAGATTAAGTTCTTGGAGACACTTATACTGTGACTAACTCAGAGGCATATGTCTTATGTGGAACAGCTGAGGGAATCGATGTTGTTTAGTCTTCACAAGAGGAGGCTGAGAGATGGCCTCATCTATCTCTGTAACTCCCTGAAAGGGGGTGGGTGTGAGGTGGGGGTTAATGTCCTCTCGCATGCAGCAAGTGACAGGACAAGAGAAAATTGCTGCAAGTTGTGCCAGGGGAGGTTCAGGTTGGATATTAGGAAAAATGTCTTCACAGAAAGCATTATTATGTCTTGGAACAGGCTGCCCAGGACGGTGATGGAGTCCCCATCCCTGAAGGCATTTCAAAGACCTGCATATGTGGTGCTTAGGGATTTGGATTAGTGGCAGTGACTTAGCAGTAGCAGTGGGATTGCAAACTCTAGATGAGAAGTTGGACTTGATCTCAAAGGTCTCTTCCAACCTTGAGAGTTTTATGATTCTACAATCTCCCTGTTTCATCTCAGTGATGCATTAACCTAAGAGTAGGCACACCATAGAATCAAAGAATCATTTAGGTTGGAAAGACCTTCAAGATCATCGAGTCCAACCATTAACCTCCTCTACCAAGTCTACCACTAAGCCATATCTCCAAGCACCACATCTGCATGGCTTTGGAAAAGACCATGTTAAGCTGTACGCCACTACCACACATCTAACTGCTACCATGACAGATGTGTGCTGTGTACATGCACATTCTACTTCAGCTTCCATAATCTCAAGCACAGAACAGTTGACAACTACATAGACTCTTTGTCTGTGTAGTTTGACCAGTTCCTTTGACCAGGAAACAAGATCCATGAAGAATGCTTCATGTGAAACATGAAGCACACTTTGGGTCAATTTAACTCATCTTAAGATGATGAGTTGATGTTGACAAGGTACCATTTTGGCTTTTTTTGTTGTTGTTTGGTTTTTTTTTTACCCCAGTTAGAGTATTCCATGTGCAGTACATCTCACCAACCAGCAATCAGGAAGAACTACCCTAGGGGCTTTGCACTGACAGTGAAAGGTTGCAAACTGTCCTCATTAGCATGCAGCCTACTAAAAGAAGTGTAAGGGTTTGCATGAAGAAAGGAAAGAGTCTGTGGCCCAGAATGCTGATTGCTGTGAACAGTGATGCTACAGTGGGTAGCATTAGGTGGAAGAATGCTTTAGAGAGCAGAGTATAAAGAGATTTTTTGCTGTTTCATATGAAGCACTTGGTTTTCAGGGACTCCTAATTGATTTCTACCCTAAACCTGGAGCGAGCATCCTTCTGCTTTTCCTGACAAGGGCCTTGGGAATGGTGTTTTCTCCTGAAGTCTACTGCTTCAAAAATCAGGGTCGATTTTTGTGTTCATATCTTAAGCTGAATTTACCTTGAAAAATCACTTCAGAATGTTGGGTTGTCTTCCTTTCACCCTATTACAACAAGCCCTTGTAAGGTGAAAGAGACAGCAGTGAACACACTACAATATCTTCCAACCCTGAGAAGTTCTTAAGACTTTCCTAGGGCTTCCAGGAGCTCGACTGAGTATTATTATATACTAACTATTACATCAATTATGGGTTTCCATAAAGCACATGCATTTTGTACCTTGTTATGAAAGTGATCTGCTGGCACCCTCAATCAGTATTTGCCTTGCATATGCAACCCTGCTACTGGAAGTAAAGCAATTATTACCTATAAGCATAGGTATTTGTACTGGTTTCCCATTGTGATGGTGATTTTTAAGTAGCAGATTTTTTGGTTCTTATCAATATACTCCTGTAGCGAAGGAATTTTCAGGGCTGCCTTTGGATGTATTGTGTAGAAAAGCATTTCTAGGAATGTTTTTTTGTACTAAAAAAGGAGAGTCTGCAAGTCTTACTCTGGGTTTGTTCTCCAGCATCTTTGTTAGCAGTGGAGCTGAAAGTGAAAGGTATGGACCTTAAAGGAGGCTCTGCCCTACTCATTTACAGGGGAAAAACTGCACATACTGTATGCAATTGTTCACAGGCTCCTACAATTGCCTTTTACAGCTTTTCTACATACCAGTTTCCCTCAGAGACCACAAAAAAAGGTCACAGTCATTGATGTTTGAAGACACCTGGCTGGCTTGCAAGCATCCTGATCTGGGACCCAGGTGAAAGAGGCTGCATTTCCTAGGTTCCTCCTAGGTTTGTCTTTCTCTGCAGTGAGAGAGGTGTAATAATAGTATAATAAAACTGTAATGAAAGTGTAACAATTCACTTGCCTGTGTCATGTTAGATGCAATATGCAACTGCAGATGTAGCAGATGGAAAGAGTAGCACCTTCAACAATGATTGGACATGGGGTCTGTGATTCATTCAGCCCTTCAAGATGTGGCAAAATGAAACACCCCACTGACAGAAGTGGTAAGGGTTAGAGGTCCTGACATAAAAACTTGTGGGTTTGGTTTGAATTTTCCAACTAATCAGAGCAACTAAGGACATTTCAAATGTTTTACAAATGTTTCTGGGAAAACAGTAAGTAATTCTAAACTCTAAGCTATTGTGATTAGAGCAGCTGAAAACTCTAAATTCCACAGAATCACACATTGGTAGCTGTTTGAAGTGACTTCGATTACCCTGGGGAGGCTACACAGGAATACATCCAGGTGGGTTTGGAAAGTTTCCAGAGAAGGAGACTCTACAATCTCTCTGGGCAGCCTGTTGCAGTGCTCTGCCACCCTCAAAGTAAAAAGGTTCTTTCTCATATTTAGATGGAACTTCCTATGTTCAAGCTTATGCCCATTGCCCTCTTGTCCTGTCATTTGAGATCACTGAGGAGAATCTGGCCTCACGTTCCTGACACATCCTGTAGATATTTGTGAGCATTAAAAGGACTCCTCCCAGCTTCCTCTTCCCATTGCTGCAGGAAATTGGTGTGAGAGACCAAGAGGTTTGTTCTTATTTTGGAAAGAAAATTAAAATACTTAAAACTTCTAAATGTTAGGAGATTAAACCCAAAATATTGCATCTTGGAGTTATTAATGATGAAACAATATAATCTGCTCTTCTTTACTTGTGTTATTACCTTGACCACCCTGAAAGATTAAAGAACAGTATGGAAAGTCCACAGCATAAAGTAAGGAGATTAAGTGACATGGAAATTGGAGGCATGATTGAAGTTTTTGAAGCTTCCAAAATTTATTCCACAAAGCCAGAAAGCACAGCTCCTGAAAGCTTCAGCTGAATCAGTATGACTGGGGACAACCATAAGGGCTTTCAAACCTCTCATCAGCTCAGTGAGACTGAGCTCTCTCTACAAACATTTTGCTTTCAAATAACAAAGGATTTTTTTCCCTTTAAAGAAAATATATTGTATTGCAACATATATGATGATTGCATTGCAAAATACATCATGAGTGATGTCGGTCCACAAATAACTGTGGAATTTGGAATTTGATTTCCTGTGTTCTCCAGAATTTCTGCTGCATATTTCACACTGTGTTCTGGTTTGGTGTTTGTGTTGTTCTTGTTTGTCTTGGGTGTTTTTGTGATTTTTTTTTTTGTATGCAGAATCATCCTGCTGAAAAGCAGCACCATGGGAAAGTACCTTGGAGCCTTGGTGAACAATAAGTTATCCGTGGGACAGCAATGTGTCCCTGTGGCCAAGAAAGCAAATAGTCTCCTGGGATACATTAAGAAGAGTGTGACCACTAAGCCAAGGGAGGTTCTCCTCACCCTCTACTCTGACCTGATGAGACTACATCTGGACTACTGCATCATGTTCTGGCTGCCCAGTTCAAAAGGGACAGGGAACTACTGGAGAGAGTTCAACAGAGGGCTACAATAATGAGGAATAATAAGGAACTGGATGGTGAGGAGAGGCTGAGAGACCTGGGGCTGTTTGGCCTGGAGAAGATAAGGCTGAGAGGGTACCTGAGAAATGGTTACAAATACCTGAAGGGTAGGTGTCAAGAAGAGCCCAGTCTCTTTTCAACGATGTCTGGTCATAGGATAAGCGGCAATGGACAAAACTGAAAGACAGAAAGTTGCACCTCAATATAATGAAAAACTGATTCACTCTAAGGATGCCAGAGCACTGAACCAGCCTGCCCAGAGAGATTTCAGAGTCTCCTCTGGAGACTCCCAAGACCTGCTTGGACACATTCCCATGTGATCTGCCTGGACACATTCCTGTATGAGCTGCCCTAGGTGATTCTGCTTTGCCAGGGGGATTGGACTTGATGATCTCCAGAGGTCCCTTCCAACCCCTACCACTCTATTATTCAATGGTCATATTGTCTCAAGCCAAAGCTCCATTTTTACTTCTTCAGGTAAAGTGAATGAGTGGGCCATTTAATTATTTAACAAGTGAAAGCTAATGGACTTCCTATAATGTGGGCTCTTAGAGTGGCTGGAGAGCAGCCAGACAGAGAGGGATCTGGGGGTGCTGATTGATACCCGCCTGAACATGAGCCAGCAGTGTGCCCAGGTGGCCAAGAGAGCCAGTGGCATCCTGGCCTGCATCAGGAATGGTGTGGCCAGCAGGAGCAGGGAGGTCATTCTGCCCCTGTACTCTGCACTGGTTAGANGAGGTGAGGAGAAAGTTCTTCAGTGAGAGAGTCATTGGCTACTGGAATGGGCTGCCCAGGGAGGTGGTGGAGTCGCCGTCCCTGGAGCTGTTCAAGGCAGGATTGGACGTGGCACTTGGTGCCATGGTCTAGCCTTGAGCTCTGTGGCAACAGGTTGGACTTGATGATCTGTGAGGTCTCTTCCAGCCTTGGTGATACTGTGAGACTGTGAGACTGTGATTAGTTTCTCTGTATACCTTTGTGGTTCCTTTCTGTCCTCATAAATCGAGCCTCTCGACCAATTGCAGGAACACCTGGGGAACAGAATGCAATGTTGTCAAGAAATTTCTTTTTACTAGGTAATCATTCACTTCAATTTAACAAAGAAATAAATGAAAGAGAAGCACAGAAGTATAAGTAGGTTATTTTTCCCATTGCAGTTAGACCACACATCTTGGACTATTGCCTTTTATCCTGTTAGCTCTGTTTCTTGGAATTGGTTTGCTTAAATGGAATAGAGCATGTTTAACTTTGTAATAGAAAATACAGCTGAAATCATTGACACTTCAATCAGTCTTCATTGTGTGGAAATTGCAGTAGGATATCCCTTACTTAGACTTGTGGTGACACTGCAGCAGAATTGATTTCAATCTGACAAGAAATGGCAATCATATGCAAATGGAGAAATCTCAGTGCACACACAGGAAAATTACAAAGAAATTTGCAGTTGGTAAAGTTTTAATTTTCCAATGGAATAAAATAGTGGAGGTGGAAGGAAACAGAGAGAAAAGGGGAAAAAAAATAAGGGGGTGGTAGGGGATAGGGAACAAGCAAAGCAAAAAATGGAACAGCAAAAAAACCCAACCAAACAACTCCTCCTGGATGAAGTTCTCTAAGTTCTGCTGTTTAGAGCCAGTAAATACTGAGATCAGTGCAGTTCCCCTGTACTCAGCAGTGGTGAGGCCACGCTTCAAACACTGGGTTGAGTTTTTGGCCTCTCACTACAAGGCCTTTGAGGTGTGAGAGTGTGTCCAAAGGTGACAATGATGGTGAAGAGGCTAGGGAAAAAGTCTTATGAAGAGCAGCTGAGAGATCTGGGTTTGTTTAGTCTGCAGAAGAGGAGGCTGAGGGGGGACCTCATTGCTCTCTAGAACTCTCTGAAAGGAGGCTGGAGTGAGATGGGGGTTGGTCTCTTCTCCCCACTATCAGGTGATAGTGAAATTGTGCCAGAGGAGGTTTAGGCTGGATATGATAAAATACTTCTTTGCTGCAAGAGTGGTCAAGCACTGTAACAGGCTGTCCAGAGAGGTGGTGGAATCACTGTCCTTGGAGGTGTGCCCTGGTGACACTTTGGGACATGGTTTAATGTCCATGGTGGTCTTAGTTTAAAGGGTGGACTTGATGATCTTAGAGGCCTTTTCCAACCAAAACAATTGAGTGATTCTGTGCTCAGTTACCTGAAAACTGTGACTCCTTCCACAGAGCTTCTGTTGAGAGAAAACTCTCTCAAAACTTGTAGAAACAATATTTAATCCTCAATGCTCCTGATCCAAATGTTACCCAAACGAGTGCAGAACTATGATGATGAACGCAGTGTGCTGGCTTTCAGACACAAACAAACTAAATGTTCAGACAAATCACAGCATTATCTAAATGCATGTTACAGAAAGTAAGGAGCAGATGGCTTAGCACCAGGCTTGATGGAGTTAGATAATGGTTGAACTCAATGATCTTAGAAGTCTTTTCCAACCAAAACAAATCTATGATGCCATGAGGTTGAAGCACTCCACAAATATATAGGGTCAAATAATTTCAGAAGAAGCCAGCAAGCATTTACACCTCAAAAAAAACCCTGCCAAAGTAGCAGAATAGTAGAAAAACAAACAGTGAAAGGAGAAAAAAAATATTAAATGCAGTCATAGTCCAAAAATGGCACAATTCAAATAGCAGAAACAGGTGGAGATGGCTCAACAAGGAGCTCAGTGGATTACTGTTGGATTACATTTAAATCTGTGTTCAAATCCTAGTTTTAACTACAACTGAACTAAGTCTGATGACGTGAAATTTGTCTGCGCTAGAAAATAACTCGACCTGCTAAAGACATCAAGAATCAGAAGAGGTTCTCTGTGTTCCTAAGTGACTTACAGCAGGCAGGCTCTGCATCCATGTGCAGCCCCAGACCTTCCATCTGTCCTTTGACGTATCATCTTATCTCTGCACGTACACAAATCTGACCATTTAAGTTTACTTACAGCACAGCTGGGGAGAAAACAAATGTAGGACTTGAAAAAAACCAAACATTTTCACGTTGTCTGAGTGACAGTAGAGAGTCTGTGAGAATGATTGAAAGAGGTGATTCAAAGTGCAATATAAAGTGCAATATTTATGTGCAGTTCATCGTGTCAAAGCAGCTGCTGCCTCAGTGAAACACTGTGCAGACAGGTACCCATACCCATAGACACGTGGTCTCCAGGCTGCTAGCGAAACCCTTGATTAAAAGCTCTCCTTATTAAACACAAGTGGCAGGGTTCCTGCGAGTCCTGTAAGATGACATTGGCTTGGTGGCTCCTGCTATACCTGCCCTTCACACCACATCTGTCTTGAGTGAAGCATACATGACCTAGAGTCGGGACATCCACAGTATCACAGTCTCACAGTATCACCAAGGTTGGAAGAGACCTCACAGATCATCAAGTCCAACCTGTTAGCACAGAGCTCAAGGCTAGACCATGGCACCAAGTGCCACGTCCAATCCTGCCTTGAACAGCTCCAGGGACGGCGACTCCACCACCTCCCTGGGCAGCCCATTCCAGTGTCCAATGACTCTCTCAGTGAAGAACTTTCTCCTCATCTCAAGCCTAAATTTCCCCTGGTGTAGCTTGAGGCTGTGTCCTCTTGTTCTGGTGCTGGCTGCCTGAGAGAAGAAAGCAACTTCCTCCTGGCTACAACCACCCCTCAGGTAGATGTAGACAGCAATAAGGTCTCCCCTGAGCCTCCTCTTCTCCAAGCTAAACAATCCCAGCTCCCATCCCTTTCTATCCTACTCAATCCCTGGGCACAGAGCAAGACTTTATTATGCTGGGTGCTGCACAAATTACAGAGCTGAAAAGACAGTTTCTAATGAAAGGAGGTGCAGAGAGAGTGACAGAATGGCCATCATAGTTCTGACAGACTTTTTAGTCTCTCCAGCAAGCAGTCAACTGCCTGCAAGTTGTACTTCACAAGTCGCACTTTCTATATTAGGCTTTCTTAGTCAAAGTTACACCAGAAAGGGAAGAGAAGACAAATCAAAGGAGTGAATCACTTCAAGTTAGAGCATTGACTGTGATAATCCAAAGAAAGATCCACTCAGATCAAGCAGGAGCAATATGTACCTGCAAGGAGAAGTGTAAGAACTGGACAAGTAAGCATGACACTCCCTGATCATTATACCAGCCTCCAACTGTACTCAGCTCAGGGGATTTCCTGACCCTGATATGGTTTCCCTAGTAATTCTTAGTAGATCTACTCATCAGTGGCTTATCTCATCCGTGTCCCTGGACCCATGTCAAATTTTTCATCTGCAAACTTGTTTGCATCTGTAACAGCATGACTGTTGTTATGCTTTGGGTCTCAGCACTGGTTGATTCCTCTGGCTGGTTTTCTCCTGACCTGTTTCTGTGACCTAGCATAGGTTGGAAGCTCTAAGAGATAAGACATAGTTAAACAGAAAGCTTGCATGTTCTGACATGGAGTGGTAGAAGTCCAAAATTCTTCTTAACAGCTCTAAGAGGCCAAAAGGTACAAATTGAGGTAACCTCAGATTAACTTGGCTCAATATTTGACAGATTCTGTCCAGAGCAATTTTATAAACTAAGAACATCTGCTTTCCATGTAATCATTAGTGGTTTCACACATGTTATTATTATGGTTTAAAACTAGAGCAGAGTAGATTTAAATTAGACATTAGGAAGAAGTTCTTTATTATGAGGATGGTGAGATACTGGAATGGGTTGCCCAGAGAAGTTGTGTACACCTCATCCCTGGAAGTGTTGAAGACCAGGCTGGATGGAGCTTTGAGCAACCTAGACTAGTGGAAGTGTCCCCCTGGAACTAGATGGTCTTTAAGATCTTTTCTAACTCAAGCCATTCTATGGTTCTATGATTAATGTGTTTTGCAGGTGTGACTGGCTAATAGAAAAAAGGCTCTGCTCTAAGATGCTGTTCAATTGGCAGAGAGCTCCTTCTCCTACCAGCTTTCCTACTCCCAGGTAAAATGACAGCCTGACTCTTTTGCAACTTAGCGCCTGAAACCTGAGCAATATTTATTTCTAAGTGCTTAGCCAACTGTCAGTGTTTTTGAGCATCTTAAAGGTCAGCCTATTTCAGTGTGAAGAGGCTTTTCTGTTGTTTATAAAAATTACACAAGACACATCACTCTTTTTCATCTTTCTGTTGCGCTATTTTGCACTTAATGCACTTCATTTAATTGATTCAATAATTACATGGCTATTATTTCTTGTAGTGGTGCTTTCAAACTATGTAGAATCAAAGAACTTTTAAGGCTGGAAGAGACCTGTGAGATCAAGCCCAATCTCTCACCTAAAGCTCACAGTCCTACCACTGTGCCTAGTCTGCTGCCACTAAGCCTTGTCCCTCAGAGCCACATCCACATGTCTTTGAAATACTTCCAGGGACGGTAACTCCTCCACTTTCCTGGGCAGTCTGTTCCAATGCTTGAGACCCCTTCCTGTGAATACATCTCTCTTAATACCCAACCTACACCTCCCCTGGCACATTTTCAGGCCAATTCCTCTCCTTCTACCATCTGATAGTGGGAAGAAGAGACCCAACCCTGCTTCATTACAGCCTCCTTTCAGGGACTTGTAGAAAGCATTGAGGTCTTCTCTCATCCTCCTCTTCCCCAGACTAAACAACCTCAGTTCCCTCAACATTTCCTCATCACACTTGTGCTCAGGGCCCTTCACCAGCTTTGTTGCTCTTCTTTGGACACACTCCAGCACCATGACCTCTTTTTTGTAGCAAGGGGCCCACAACTGAACGGGAGTAGCTGTGTTCCTCTGGAAAACAAGGGCTTTTTTAACCTCACATTCCTAGCTAGGACAATTCTGTCTCACTTTTCCTCTCAGAGAATAGGAGAGCAAACAACCAAATAAAACTGACATACAACCACGAGTATCTTTTGACACACAGCTTGCTTATTTTTGCTTGCACATAAGCTGATAATGTGCCAAGACCACCAGGGAGGTCCAGGGCACGGATTGATCGGGGAAGGAGAGAACGGGGGAGGCCGGTGTGAAACGTTCAGGAAAGGCAAAAGAACAAGCCTGCCTCTGTCAAATGGGAAGGGTGGGAGTGACAGAAACAGCTGCATTGAGAACCAGCTTCATTTTAAAAATCATGGAGGGCCCTGGGCTTATTAAGCATCTATAGAGTGGTTTGAAGTGAGAACTGGCAAGGGAGGTCAGGCCCTCAAAGCTCACACTGAACGCTGAAGATAAAACTTGCTGATGAGAAGAAACCAAAACATTGAGCACTTGTATGATTCGGGAACACAAAGAGTTCAAGCAGAGGAGAAAAGTAGGGCTTTTTAGAGGCCAGCAATGTGCTCAGGTGGCCAAGAAGGCCAACAGCATGCTGGACTTGATCAGGAATAGTATGACCAGCAGGAGCAGGGAAGTGATCGTGACCCTGTGCCAGGTATTGGCAAGGCTGCACCTCGAGTACTGGGTTCAGATTTGGGCCATCCCTGGAGGTATTTCACAGAAGCACGGATGAGGTGCCGAGGGAAGCGGTTGAGTAGTTGTGGCTTAGCAGTAGCAGTGGGATTGTGACCTCTAGGTGAGTGCTTGGCGCTTGATGATCTCAAAGGTTCTTACAGCTTTGACAGTTCTATCATTCCAAGATTCTGTGATTCCATGATTCTACATAAGGTCATGGTTATCCCACAGCCCTAGAAGCACTCTGGTACCACAGTCTCCTTCTGATCACATCTCTCATTCCGTATCTTCATCCTTTGGGCCTCTTGGCATGCCTCATGCGTAACTTAGTAACCTACAAAAGAGGCAGTGCTATGTTAGCAGAACTTGTCTCTTTATTCCCTCTTGTGACAAGCACAGATACCTAAAGCCTATGCTTTAGGGGGATCTCCCCTTCACGACTGTATACACACAGGCAGAGAAAGCTGGGCCGTTCCTTGGGTGAAATTTTAGACTCTATGAAGAGGATTTCACAGAAGATGGAGCTAGATACCCCACGTTGGTGTGCTGAAATAAATGATGTGATGGTTTGGGTGTCCCCTGCCCCCCACACTTTTAGAAATCACCCAGACTAGACTCAGCTGGCTCTGGAAATTTGAATGAAGCTTATATTTACAGCTGGCACAATGTACAAGCAGATATTTACAGTATATACAGTGATAGACAGAAATATACAAGGGAAAAAAGGTAATACAAACACAATTCCCCTCCCAGAAACCTGAGTCCCCAGGAGGGGCTCTCAACCACCCCTCACCTTCCCCCTACCCCTCTCAACCTTACCCCAGTCCCAAGGAAGAATGGAGGTTCGGCCAAGAGGGTTAAAAGCAAGGTGAAGCAGCCAAGCAAAGGAGGGTGAGGTTAGAAGGCAAGATGGAGTCCAGCCAGCAGCCACGAGCTCCCCAGCAGGCAAAGCTCCCCAGCGAAGAGAAGAAGCAAGTGCAGCAATCTTTGTTTTGCCTCTCTTCTTTTACACATCCCAGCAAGACTGTGAGGGAAGTAGACCTCACCATTGTTTTCATTTTACAGCCTATCATCTAGTTCTTCTCACCAAAACATGCTAGCTAGGCTCAAACTAGCACAACCACAGGATCCAAAAAATGAAGTTGCATTTAAACTATCTGTTGCAGAGAGCGGGAGGGGAAGGATGAGTCAACACTGACAATGTATTCATCTTAATGAGGACAAATATTTATACCAAACAAAATTAACATATCAGCTAATGCAAGAGAGGCATATAATTAACAAAAGGCAAGGGAATTGGCATAACACTGATAAATTCTTTCATTAATAAAATAGATGTTTTAAAATGTCCAAATGAGCACATTTTATTCATAAATCGTGTATAATTTAACATGCTAATTAAAGACATAGGCTCCACAGCTATTTACATGGCAATTAAATCCACAATGACAATGACCCAGTCAAATTAACGCTGACCTCAAGTTAAAAGTAAACTGTGTAAATAAATAATTCACACCAGCACTAGAGTCTTTGCTTAGGCAAACAACGCAGTGGAGAAAATTCTGGGAATTGTGAATGACTTTGATGTGCATTAAAAAAAAAAAAAACAGGAAAGAAAGCAACAAAAAAAATCACAACAAAATCAAATGAAAAATAAAACACTCCAATGTTTTATTAGAGACTCAGATTCCGAGCTAAGTTATATCAACAGTGACGGGAAGAACATGAGCACAGCATGTGATAACAGCACAACTATCTTTTTAAAACAACAGAAGGTCTGATCTTACAGCCCCATACTAGAGTCCTCCAGGTATCATAGAATCACAGAATGCCAAGTTGGAAAGGACCTCAAGGATCATTTGGTTCTACCTTTCAAGGTAATAGTGTAGCTGAAATGAGATGGCCTAGCACCCCTAGCACCCCGTCAGGCTGAGCCTTTGTGATGGTTTGGGTANGAGCCGAGAGCACAGCCCAGAGCGAAGTGCCCAGCGAAGTGCAGAGCAAAAGTGACTTTATCTAATGTTTTGCTTTTCCTTTCTACACATCTCAGCAAGGCTGTGAGGGAAGTAGACCTCACCATTGTTTTAATTTCTCAGCCTATGATCTAATTCTTCTCACCAAAACATTCTAGCTAGGCTCAAACTAGCACAGCCTTGAAACTGACCAATGCAGAGAAATCCACTGCTTCCTTTGTGAGAAGACTGCCATGCCTAACTGTTCTCATTGGGAAACATGTTCCTCTGGACTGCAATCAGAATCTCCCCAGGAGTAACTTGTCCCCACATGACTTGTCTTTTCCACATGACTCCTTGTAGAAAGGGAGTCTCCATCTTCTTGGCAGCCACCCTTCACAGAATTATTAAGGTTGGAAAAGACCTTTAAGATCATCAAGTCCAACCATACTCCGACAACCATAATTACTAAACTACATCTTGAAGTACAACTACATGCTTCTTGAACACCTGGTGGATGTCCACCTAGACACCAGTGGCAAGTGGTGCCCCTCAGGGGTCAGTGCTGGGACCAGTGCTCTTTAACATCATTGTCAGTGATATGGACAGAGGAATCAAGTGCACCCTCCGCAAGTTTGCAGATGACACCAAGCTGTGTGGCACAGCTGACACGCTAGAGAGCAGGGATGACGTCCAGAGGGGCCTGGACAGGCTGGAGAGGTGGGCCCAGGCCAGCCTCATGAAATTCAACAAGGCCAAGTGTAAGGTCCTGCGCCTGCATCAGCGCAATCCCAAGCACAAATCCAGGCTGGGTGGCGAGTGGCTGGAGAGCAGCCCTTAGAAAAAGGACCTGAGGGTCCGGGTTGATGAAAAGCTCAACATGAGCAGGCAAAGTACCATGTCCACACATTTCTTGAACATCTCCAGAGATGATAACTCCACCACAGAATCACAAAATTAACCAGGTTGGAAAAGCCCTCTAAGGTGATGGGGTCTGACCTATCACCTAACGTCCATCCTAAACCTGCCCTGGCACAGTTTGAGACTCTGTCCTCTTGTTCTGTCACTGGGTGCCCGGGAGAAGAGGCCAACCCCTGCCTGGCTACAGTCTGCTTTCAGGTAGTCATAGAGAGCAATGAGGTCTCCCCTGAGCCTCCCTGGGAAGACTTTTCCAGTGCCTCAGCACTCTTGCAATAAAGACATTTTTCCTAATATCCAACCCAAAACCTCCCTAGGAACAATTTCTGGCCATTTTCTCTCATGCTTATTCATCCTACACAGAAGAGACCACCAACATCTTATGGCTCAGGATTACGGGAATGCAGCTTTTCATTTTTTTTTCCCAGTTACTTATTAGTGCTTAATAATGTAAAATGCTTCTGAATTAATGATTCACAAAATACACTGGATATAATCCTAGGTCCTTCAGTTCCAGAAAGATATTGATAGGTTGGAAGACATTCAGAGAAAAGCTACAGATGTGTTTAAAGCACTGGAGGGACTGATTTATGAAAGGAAATTAGCAGAAGTAAATATGAACATTATGGTGTAGCTTTGACCAACTAGAATAAAATGAGAGGCTGATGTGACAACAATGTATGGGGTTATTTGAAAGGTGCAAGTTCCTTTTATGGAAAGGAATTTGTATGCAGGTCATCCAAGGGCTAATACAGTGGGATGTAAAAATTATGGGTAGAAGAATAAGGGGGAAAAAAAGAAATCCATAATGAGTAGTTAGCAGAGTTGCATCCCTTGAGAAGTGACTGAGATATTTTAAACAAGCTTTGTCAGTACATGAGGGGCTGTAGCACAAGGGAAAAGTCATAGTAGTATCATAGTATCATCAGGGTTGGAAGAAACCTCACAGATCATCAAGTCCAACCCTTCACCACAGAGCTCAAGGCTAGACCATGGCACCAAGTGCCACGTCCAATCCTGCCTTCAACAGCTCCAGGGACGGCGACTCCACCACCTCCCTGGGCAGCCCATTCCAGTAGCCAATGACTCTCTCAGTGAAGAACTTTCTCCTCACCTCGAGCCTAAACTTCCCCTGGCGCAGCCTGAGGCTGTGTCCTCTCATTCTGGCACTGGCCACCTGAGAGAAGAGAGCAACCTCCTCCTGGCCACAACCACCCCTCAGGTAGTCCTCCACAATCAGGAGAGGGAGTTGACGTTTTCTCCCTCTAACTTCAGTGACTCAGCACCCCAGCTTCATCCTTTCTGCTCTCACTGGTATCCCACTCACCTTTTGCTTTTTCAGGACTTTGATGTTAAAAAATCCTTCCGCAAGGACAAGGAAGTTTGGGGCTTTGGAGTTTTCTTTGTTTTGGCTTGGTTTTGGGTTTCATTTTTTCTTTATTCTCCCAAATAAACAGGTGGAAAGGAAATGGCCTCAAGTTGCACCAATGAAGCTTTAGGTTGGACACGAGGAACATTTTCTTCTCCAAAAGGGTTGTCAAGCCTTGCAACAGGCTGCCCAGGAAAGCGATGAAGTCCTCATCCCTGGAGTGGTTTCAATGCCATGTAGATGTGGTGCTGAGGGGCATGGTTTAGCGGGGATCTATCAGTGCTAGGTTCATGGTTTCTTCCAACCAAACCAATTCTGCATTTTGTATTTCTATTGCTCAGCTAATAATAGCTGCTACAATTTTAAATGCTATCCAGCAAAATGGCTTCACAGCTTCTATACATAAATGGACTATCTGTGTTTCATCAAGAGTTACACCAGGTTCTTGGGAGTAATGCACGGAGCCAGATACTCCTCATCCAAGCTTTCCTCTGCAAGTTTGGCTAGTTGAAGTTAACTCAGCTTCTAGTCCCATGTCAATTATATGGTGAATGTGGTTGGTTTAGATAGCCAGCATCCATCAGGACTGGCATTTCTAGCCTTACTTCAGTATAGAGTCATGTCACTACATCACAGTGTCATTAAATCAAGTCTGGTACTGGATTTATTCCATAATAAACCCTTCCTAATACAGCTCTGTCAATTTTGTCTCAGTGTTTCTTGGGTTTGAATATTTTATCTGCATGATTGAAAGCTTTCTTTTTTTTTTTTTTTCTTGATAGAATTTCCAGAATAAGAAAGTGATCCAGATATTGGCTCCTTCTCTCTTCTTTCAAGCATGACATTTTTCTTGGAATAGACTTTTCCAGTAATGGATTCAAGCAAACATCATTTCAGCCAAGGTCATAATTTTGGACCGAGCAAGGTCTGTTTATGTGCAATTCCAACACAAGCTCTTACAAAGATAGCAGTTTCTAGTGAGTATTAGCAAAGCCAGTTGTGACCTGACCTTGCAAGCTCACCCAGATCCTATGGCTTCGTCTGGAGTTCATAGAATTACAGAATGTCAGGGGCTGGAAGGGACCTCAAAAGATCATCTGGTCCAGCTCCCCCGCCAGAGCAGGATCCCCTAGAGCAGATCACACTGGAATGCATCCAAACAGTTCTTGAATATCTTCAGAGAGGGAGACCCCTTGGGCAGCCTGTTCCAGTGCTCTGTCACCCTCACAGTGAAAATATCATCCTCAGGTTCATATGGGACCTCCTATGGCTCAACTTCCACCTATTGCCCCTTGTCCTGTCACTGGGCATCACGGAGAAGAGCCTGGCTCCATCCTCCTGGCACCCACCCTTTACATATTTATAAACGTTGATGAGGTCACCCCTGAGCCTCCTCTTCTCCAGGCTAAACAACCCCCAGCTCCCTCAGCCTCTCCTCATGGGGAAGATGTTGAACTTCCTTCATCACTTTTGTGACTCTGCACTGGAGTGTTTCAAGCAGCTCCCTGTCCTTGAACTGGGGGGCCCAGAACTGGACACAATACTCCAGAGGAGGCCTCACCAGGTAAGAGGGGAAGGAGAACCTCCTTCGACCTACTAAACACAGCCCTTCTAATACACCCTAGAATGGCACTGGCCTTGCTTGCCACAAGAGCACACTGCTGGCTCGTGACCATCCTTCCATCCACCAGGGTTCTCAATGCCTCTCCCCTTCACCGCTCTCCAGCAGGTCAGTCCCCAACCTATGCTGATCCATGGGATTGTTCTTTCCCAGGTGCACCACTCTGCACTTGCCCCTGCTGAACTTCATTGAATTTCTCCCTGCCCAACTCTCCAGCCTGTCTGAATGGCAGCACAACTCCCTGATGTGTCAGCCACTCCACCCAGCTTGGTGTCCTCAGCGAACTTGCTGACAGTGCACTCCATGCCCTCCTCCAGGTCATTAATGAATACATTGAGTTCTTGGTTACATGAGGGAGTCTTTCACTTCACAGTCCCAGTTAAAATGAGAATCCAGTTTCTGAATGGACATTAAGAGCACTCTTCCAGAAGTATATCATCAGTAACAATCAAACTCAGTTCTTTATACAAACTTTATGAAAGCATTTTAGAGAAGAAATTCCTATCATTGCCTCTATATCCCCTTAAGAAATTCACTCCTTGTCCTGGAGGGAAGATCAGAGAGATTTCTCTCCTGTATCGCTGATATAGTCTAACATACCCTTAAAGACTTTCATCAAAAGTCATTGTCAAGAAATTTATTCAGTCATTTCAGTACTCTCAGGATCTTTCTGGTCATAATGTAAGCCTCTCACTGCTTATGTTCTTTACTGTGAGCTATGGAGAACCAGCCATGCCTATGCTTTCTGTTGCAGTCAAAACTCATTCAGTCTGCTGCTGGTGACTGTGGGGTTTTATATTTCTTCATGAATTCCACTGGATTATTTCTCTACTGATTCCTATGTTTCTTGAGGTGTTTTGCCCCAAACTTGTAAAATTCCACAATCACCATGTAATGGTGACTGGAATTTTGGAAGTTTTGTGTCTTCTTTCCAAATACCACTTTCCAGCCAACTTTATAATTCCCCTCTAAGTATTCCATCCATTCTGTACTCACCTAATTTGTTCATGTGGTCCTCCTGTGATACCTCAACAAAGACCTGTAAGATCATCAAGTCCAACCATCAATGCAAGACCACCACAGCTATTGAACCATGTCCTGGAGTGCCATGTCCACACATTTCTTGAACACCTATTCTATTTCCCTTCTGCACATGCATAAATTAAGCTGTTCAGTTCATAACACTTCCCATTTAGTTTAATTCACTAGTGTGTACTGTTACACTTGTCTTTTTAAGTACAAAAGCTTTTGTAAGTTCTTGACAGAGAGAGTGATTTGCCATTGGAATGGGCTCCCCAGGGAGGTGGTGGAGTTACTGTCCCTGGAGGTGTTCAGGAAAAGCCTGGCTGAGGCACTTAGTGCCATGGTCTAGTTGACTGGCTAGGGCTGGGTGCTAGGTTGGACTGGATGATCTCGGAGGTCTCTTCCAACCTGGTTGATTCTATTCTATTCTATTTCCCTTCTGCACACCTCCATCTTTTTCCCTAACCACAACGTAAACTATAGAATGGTAGACTTGTTTCAGTTGGAAAAGACCCCTTTAAGATCATTGAGTCCATTGATCAACCTAACACCACCATGGCTATTAAATCATATCCTGAAGTGCCATGGCCACATGTTTCTTGAACACCTCCATCTTCCTGAAATGAATGAGTTGTTTGATATGGTTTGTCTCTAACAAATCCTCACTAGCTGTTGGCTCATCTTCTTATTGCCTTCCATATATTTACACCTAGGTTGTTGGCTTCTTTCTTCCTGTCATCTGCCTACCTCCTCTTTTATAATGACAGACATTTTGTTTGCCCCTCTCCTGTCATTAACATATGTTGTTTTCTGTGAATCATTCCTTCCTTCAATCTCTTTTGTGAGTTCCTTTTATGTACCTTTTTTTGTCAGATGCTGTCATCTGTCATGTCTAGACAAGCAAAGACATTGTATGACTTGGAGCATGTTCTGTGTTGAATCAATTTCTACATGATTTTGAGTAAGTAACACTAATGAAGAAGCTGTCACAAAGCTGACTTGCCAGGATTGTGATTTTTGTGAGTTTTTTATACACTGGATGAAACAGAAGCATTTGAAAAGAGCGTTCTTTGAAGCCAGAAGCATAAAACCTCAGACTATGCTCAAATATAGCCAAGACTCTTCTAGTATTCAGCTATACCTTGGTCCTTTCAGTGTCCAAAACAAAGAAGGCAAAGAATAGTTTTTGTGCCCTTAGGAAAATGCAGAAGCTATCTTTAACAAAAATAATTCTTCAGATATTTCTCATCAAGTGTTTCATTACTTTCTAAGGAGGAAAGAAAAACAATAAAGAGAAAACCAGTAAACTGTACTAAAGCGCTGCACTTTTGACAGTGGAAGTTGTAATTTCACCCCCAAAGTTACTTTTATCATTTCAAAACTTGTTCTTGGCCACTTCCCAATTATTTATAGCCCTTCTGAAAGATCTCTTTGTCAGAACGGTCAAGCAAATAGCCAACTTCGCAAACTCTTGCACCTGTGTTGAACTCAGTGATGTAGTTAAGCATGGCAGTGCTTGCACCATTGAAGCTCTAACATAAGAAGGCTCTGATGTAAATCACAGTGACAGAACACAGCATCTGCTGGAAGTTTCCCAGACGTATGCGGATATCTGCACGGGACTGCAATCTTTGCAAGGTGAACAGAAAGGGAGATAATGCAAGGCAGAGTGGGAAAAGCCCAGTGTAAAGCTGGAGGTTAGACAGAGGACTCGGCAAATTAGTTTGTGCAGTCATTAGTTAAGTTGTTGCATCTTTTCTTTCCTTCTTTCCTTCCTTCCTTTCTTCTTTCCTTCTTTTACTTTTTCTCTTCTTTTTCGTGGTGTGAAGGTTGTACTCCTGGCTTCACAAAGCACTCAGAAAACAGCAAAGGCCATTTCTCATCAACCAGGCCACACCTTGAGTACTGTGTCCAGTTCTGGGCTCCTCAATTCAAGAGAGATGTTGAGGTGCTGGAACGTGTCCAGAGAAAGCAACAAAGCTGGTGAGGGGCCTGGAATGCAAACCCTATGAGGAGAGTTTCTGCTCTTTACACACCCACACCTTCTCCTATATTTCTCTGTAACTGCTTGTGACCTACCCATCTCCTTCTCTGCTGCAACCCATCACCATGCCCCCTGCCACACACTTTTGTGTCCTTTCCTGCTGCAGTCCTCTGCCCCTACCTCCCTGCAGCCTTCCTCCCATCCTCTCTTGCCTCCTCATCATGGGCTGCTTTCTCTAAGAGCATGGGCATGCCAAGCGCCCCGGTTGAAGTGTGGGAAGCAGAGCAAGTAACCCCAGCTAGCTAAGCTGGAGTCTCTGAGCACACCTGAAATGTTCCTTCTCTTGACTACCTGTCAGCATGTGAGACATTCTGTCACTCAGCTGCTAGCTCACCATCTCCAGACCAGATGTTCTGCAGGTCTGCTTTAATTTGATCTGAGCCGTGGTGCAAACTTTATTTTTCTGTCTGTTTTGAAGTGCTTCTTTGTCTTCCTCTGTGATTTTTTTGCCATCAGTTTCTATTTTAACCCTCAATCTCCTGCTGAGTATTCTAGATGTACACTACTGTATTGTCTTGGTTCTAGTTTAAATTTCCCAGAGACTCAAATATAGTTAATAGAACCAATAGCAATTTATAGGATATATTTCCCTCTCCCCCTCCTCCCCATCTTGTTTCAAAGAAAAGGAATTAGCTGTGGAGAGGAAAAGGTAAAACACACCCAAATAAATAGTCTCACTTTGATTTGGAACTTAAAAGAGAAAACTTTATCAATAAAAGGTATTTGAGGTAGGGGAGTTACAAAGAGGTATAGGGAAGGAAAAACAAGATACACAATGTATATGTACAACCAGATTGATGGCAATGGGTTTGTCCACCTCCTGCACTGATGGCCACATGGTAAAATAAAGAGCAGCAGGAACAGGAGGGTGGTGCCATCAGACAGGGAGCCAGGGCAAGAGCGCACAAACCAGGAAGCTCCTCTGTTTGTATAGGGGGCTAGACAGGAAGGAGGAGTGGGCTAACCACTACACCTAGAGGAAGGCTCAGACCCATCCCTGCTGCAAAGTCAGGAGGACCTGGGGTCTGAGTCAAGACCACTCCCCCAGGAGGGTTAACCCTTTACAACTACAAAGATGATGAGAGGATTAGAACATCTCCCTCATGAGGAAAGACTGAAAGAATTGGGTCTTTCTAGTCTGGAAAAGAGAAGACTAAGAGAGAATCTCATAAATGCTGACCAATATTTAAAGGGTGGATGTCAGGAGGATAGGACCAATCTTTATTCAGCGGTGCCAAGTGATAGGACAAGGGGTAGCAGGACTGGATGGGGCACTTAGTGCCATGGTCTAGTTGACTGGATAGGGCTGGGTGCTAGGTTGGACTGGATGATCTTGGAGGTCTCTTTCAACCTGGTTGATTCTATGATTCTATGATTCTATAAGTTCCACCTAACCACGAGAAGGAATTTCTTTAACTGAAGGGTGCCAGAGCACAGGAACAGGCTACTCAGAGACGTGGTGGAGTCTTCATCTCTAGAAACATTAAAAACCTGTCTGGGCATGCTCCTGTGTGACCTTCTCTAGGTGAACCTGCCTTTGCAAGGGGGCTGGACTTGGTCTTCACAGGTCCCTTCCAATTCTTACCATCCTGTGATTCTGTGAAGACTGGTTCAAACAGCCTTACCACACCATTTTCCTGTCTGTCAGAAACAATGCATGTCGCTGCTTTCTTTTCTGTTAGTTTAATGCCAGCATATAATGGATTTACAACCTTTCCTTTCAAACAGATATGTCAGAGCCAAAAGCAATTCCTGCAAATATTCAAAGGCACCTTGGCTGCAGCTTAGTGAGGGGGCCTGGAACACAAACCCTATGAGGAGAGGCTGAGGGAGCTGGGGGTGTTTAGCCTGGAGAAGAGGAGGCTCAGGGCAGACCTCATTGCTGTCTACAACTACCTGAAGGGAGGTTGTAGCCAGGTGGGGTTGGTCTCTTCTCCCAGGCAACCAGCAACAGGACAAGGGGACACAGCCTCAAGTTGTGCCGAGGGAAGTATAGGCTGGATGTTAGGAGGAAGTTTTGCCAGAGAGAGTGATTGGCATTGGAATGGGCTGCCCAGGGAGGTGGTGGAGTCACCATCCCTGGGGGTGTTCAGGAAAAGACTGGATGAGGCACTTAGTGCCATGGTCTGGTTGACTGGACAGGGCTGGGTGCTAGGTTGGACTGGATGATCTTGGAGGTCTCTTCCAACCTGATTGATTCTATTCTTTTAGAAGACTAAGTCTCCCTTAGATACCAAGAGACTTGAGGGTATTTAGGTGAGAAAAGAGTTAGTTGCTTAAAAGCTAACAAAATTCAAGACTTGTAAATAACCAAAGACCTGGTTCAGGTTAAAAAAAAACACCCAAGTCTTTTAGATATTTCAAACCATAGCTTGCATCACTTACAAAAGCTGCAGTAGGTTCTTTTTATTCTCACTAGGAAATCATGTTTAGGTATGAACCTTCATTTTCAAACACTTTGGTTGTAAACGATCCCAGGATCCTTTCAAAAATGTTGTCCTTATGCATTTTTTTGCCCAGTATTTGAGGCATGACAATTTTTTTCCCCTCCCTGGTTTGTGGCCTTCACAGATGTTTAAAATTTATTGGTAGAAGACTGACAAGTCTGGTAACAGCAGGTTCTAACCTAATTATTAAATGCTAACCTTTTGAGGTTAAATAAGCTCTCCTGGTGTCATTTAAAATGCCTCGGGAGTCCTGATGTGCCCTCTTCACATTTGCAACACATGTTTAAAGGGAAAGAAACAGTTCAAATCTTCCCACTCCAGACTCCCTGTGCAAAGCAGTCAGACAAGAAGTCCCTGTGCCATTAACTCAGTTCTTTTTCCTGTCCTGCCAGACTCCTCAAACCGTCCAGTGATCCAAACACACAAGATGCAGGAGAGTGTATTGTGCAACACGATAGAACAACTCCCCGTTACCAACACTTACTACAGAAAATCAAGGTGACTTTCAATCCTTCTGACAACAATCCCATACCAAGTTGTGGACATCCCTGAAGAGCTGACCCACACTCTGAGATTCTGAAAGTGCTGCTCCCTGTGATGTGAAGAAGCATCAGAGGGAATTTGTCTTTATAACTGTTGAGCCATTTATGATCGTTGAGCCATTTTTTATCTGCCTATGTTTGGTCCCTTCTCCCTAGTACCAACTGATAGTACGAGAGGAAATGGCCTGAAATTGTGCTAGGGGTTTAGGTTGGATACTAGAAAAAAAATTCTTCCTGTGTGAGAGTGGTCAGGCATTGGAACAGGCTGTCCAGGGAGGTGGTGGAGTCACCATCCCTGGAGGTGTTCAAGAAATGTGTGGACATGGCACTTTGGGACACGGTTTAATGGGCATGGTGGTGTTATGCTGATGATTGGACTCAATGTTCTTTGAGGTCTTTTCCAGCTGAAACAATTCTATGACTCCACAATCTGTATGTCTCACTCAGATATGAACAATTTAGCTTATTACTCCCCCGCTTCCCCTTCAAATGATACATCTATAGACTGACATTTAATGATACATTCACCCATAAGAGGAGATGAGATGCCTGAAGCAGTTAAAGGAAGAGATATTTTTATTTCTAATAACAGTCAGGATATTGGGAAAGGATGAGGCATCCATCAGCTGGGTCAAAGGGATGGATTTTCACAATGCAGGACAGACTTGTGTTCCAGCCCCACTGATGGTGTCCAGCAGCCCCTCAATGAAGTGCACTGCATACAGTAAGTGACGTGTGACCTTTCTCTAGGAAGAAAATTCAGTCTGTGGCCAAAAGCTGGGTGTGCTGGCTTGTAGTCCAGCTCCACTCTCTCTTCATTTCCCTGGTGCATGCAAAGAGAGAACGTCTGTGATTGCTTGGTAAGAAGGACTTGTGGTTAAGGCATCCTTATCATGAAAGTGAGAAGATTCTGAGTTTTCAAAATTAACTTTCTCCCTTCTGTAAGGACCCCTTAATGAAACTGAATCCTTCTGTAATGCTTCACTTTGCTCTGGGTGACTTCCAGACACACACTGGAATCATTGCCCTCCTCCTTCCATCAGGTCAGAAAGACCAAGGTGATGGAGGAGGGCCACATTTCACAGAACCACAGAATCACCAAATCATAGAATGGTAGGGGTTGGAAGAGACCTCTGGAGATCACTGAGTCCAATCCTCCACCAAAGTAAGATCACCTAGGGCACATCACATGGGAATGACTCCAGGTGAGTTTGGAACCTCTCCAGAGAATGAGACTCCACAATCTCTCTGGGCAGCCTGCTCCAAGGATCCATCACTCTTGTAGCACAGGTTTTCCTCACACTGAGGTTCCAGTTTGTGTCTCTTGCCCCTCATCCTATCACTCACCACTAGTGAAGAGACTGGCCCCTTCTTCTTGACACCCACCTTTAAGATATTTGTAAACATTGATCAGATTCCCTCTCATCCTTCTCTTCTCCATGCCAGACAGGCACAGGTCTCTCAATCTTTCCTTATCAGACAGATACTTCAGTCCCTCTTGAACTGGGTAGCTCAGGACTGGATACCATAATCTAGACAAGGCCTGACTAAGGCAGAGTAGAGGAGGAAAACCTCCCTTGGCCTGTTGGACACACTTTCTTAATGCACCCTGGAATACCATTAGCCCTCTTTATCACAAAGGCACATTGCTGTCCCATGGAGAGCTCTTTGTCCACCAGGACTCAAAAGTCCTCCATGGAGCTGCTTTCCAGTAGGTCAACCCCTAATGTGTACTGATGCATGGGGTTATTCTTGCTCAGGTTTAGGACTCCACAGTTGTCCTTGTTCAAGGACCACATCACCATGTATGGCTGAGGGCAGGACAGTATCAGCTGAGCCTTTCTGAGCACTTATTCTCATTCACCTTGCTCCTGTGCTAAGCACGTGAAGCAAGCGTTGCCTACTCCTGAACTGGCAGGGGCTATATTAGCCTTGACATGCAGCAAAGATTGACTTGAATCTCTTCCCTGGGATTTTCTCCTTGTTGCTATTCTTATCTGGGATGGCTTTTGCTTGATTTTCACTCCAAAAGAGTGTTGTAAGCTTCAGACATTGCGGCTGAGATGAAGAATGTACAGAAGTGTGCTTTTTACCAAGTATTCATGAGACTGAAGGCAGTGCAAAAAGTACTGCAGAAGTGTTGCTTGGCTGGCTGACAGAGAAACTGATCATTTCTTTCTGTTGCAGCAGAATTACCATATAAGGTTACTTTAAAATTGTGTGCTACATCTAACTTTCTGTTTATAGAACAAGGAGATAGAGAGAGGAAAACTAGAAGGTAGAGAGACCACACCAAGACTGTCTAGAACAACGTGGTTTATGATATTTAGTTTTTGCTGTTGAAAAAGGAATCAAGCACCATTCTTTCTACAGGGAGACAAGAAAAGACAACTTTCCCTTCTAAAGTATCTAAGGCCAGGGACCGCCATCCCTAGAAGTATTTAAAAGCCATCTAGAGATGGTGCTCAAGGATATAGTCATCAAGGATAGTGCGCAAGAAGTGGCCTTGATAGAGTTAGGTAATGGTTGGACTCGAAAGCTAGATGGTGGTGTTCAAGGATATGCTGTAGTAGTGACCCTAGTAGAATTAGGCAGATTCTCTTAAAGGTCTTTTTGATTCATGACAGTTCTGTTTTTCTCTGGAAAGGTGCTTTTGTGATTACGTTCATAGGCACAGACACACTATCTCGTCTGACTCCAGTGGGTGCTTGCTCATTCATCTGAAGATAGCCTCTGAGCTCTACCAGTTTGATAACTTCCCAGACAAGAATCATAGAATGATAGAGGTTGGAAGTAACCTCTGAAGGTCATCTAGTCCAGCTCCCATGCCAAAGCAGGTTCACATAGAGCAGGCCACATAGGGATGTGTGCAGGAGGGTTTGGAAAGCCTACAGCTTGGGCAGCTTGGCAATCTGAAGGGTGGGATAAGCTTACAGACATGGGCTTCTCAGTCATGCTGATGGCTCTGATCAACCGCTAAAACCTCCAAATTACCAGACTTTAAAACCTGGAGTTTTGCCTCTGGTCAGAGAGAAAAGTATACTTCTCTTGATAATACTGTGCCATTTGTCACCTACGTTAGAGCTGAACACTGGTCCATGCGGATTGTTCCTGCAAGCGGTAATGGGGGAACTGCTCTTTAAACTCCCAGAAGAACTTCATTATACACTACAGAGGTTTGTCCTCCTTGAACATGGAAGAGGAAAAACTTATCTGGTGAAGAGAAAACTGAGAGGTGATCTTATCAATGTGTACAAATATCTGAGGGCTGGGTGTCAGGTGGATGGGGCCAATCTTTCTCAGTGGTCAGCAGCAATAAGACAAGGAGCAACGGCTACAAACCGGCACATAGAAAGTTTCATCTCAACATGAAGAGAAACTTCTTTACAGGGAGGGTGACAGAGCCCTGGAACAGGCTGCCCCAGAGAGGTTGTGGAGTCTTCTTCTCTGGAGACTTTCAAAACCCTGGATGCATTCCTGTGCAAACTACCCTAGGGGATTCTGCCTTGGCAGGGAGGTTGGACTCGGTGATCTCTGGAGGTCCCTTCCAACCTCTAAGGTTCTCCAATTCTGTGATCTTTATGACTAAGAGTTCAGGAACTGTGAATGATGCATGAAGCCACACATAAATATTAGGAAGCAGTAAGACTTAAGATGAACCTTAGCTTTCCATTATTGTATTTCTTAAGAGGCTTCTTTCTCAGTATTTTGCACTCCTCATCTGAGGTGTCCACACCTTGTTCTGTGGTGGGGAATTCTTCCTGTGCACATACACATTCCTTAGTTTGGACATCCAAATGGCCCAAAACACTGCCAGGTTTAGATCAGATATTCAGGAAAAAACTCTTTTCTGCAAGTGTGGTCAGGCATTGGAACAGGCTGCTCAGGGAGGTGGTGGAGTCACCATCCTTGCAGGTGTTCAAGAAATATATGAACATGGCACTCTGGAACATAGAATCATAGAATAGAATCATAGAATGGTTTAGGTTGGAAGGGATCTCAAAGATCATCTAGTTCCAAGGCACACTTCCCACTAGAACAGGTCGCTCAAATCACCCAACCTAAACGGCTCCATGGTGTTAGGTTGACAGCTGGACTTGATGATTTTAGAGGTCTTTTCCAACTTAAATGATTCTATGATACTCTGATTCCATGGTCATGTAGTCTATAGGTGCTGGAGGTGACTGGAGGTGACTATAGGTGACTTAACAATATGGGTGGTCCTCTACTAAGACACAAGATGTTCATTGCGTCGTTAATACCATATATCTTTGTGACTAGTATGAGTTTGTGCTAGTCTGTACTACTATGGGGTTGAAGGCTTAAAACTAGTTTTACAATCCTACTGTAATGATGCCTTTAGTAGGCTTTAGTACCTCCAAAATCTTGCCATCTTTTCCTTGCTGGGGGAATCTTTTCACTTGATACCCATACAACAGTAAAACAGTCTGGTTTAGGTATAGAAAGTGTATTAGAAAGAAATTCTTTAGTGAGGGCAATGAGACACTGGATCATGTTCCCTCAGAGAGATTGTGGATGTACCCTCCCTGGAGGTGTTCAAGGCCAGGTTGGACAGGCTCTTGAGCAACCTAGTCTAGTGGAAGGTGTCCCTGGCCATTGTAGTGGGGTTGGAACTAGATGATTTTAAGATGCCTTCTAATTCAAACCATTTCATGATGCTATGAAATTTTAGCCGTCAAAGATGGAATGCAGGTTTCATTTGTATTTAGGTGAACATTTGTATTTTGTCTTAGGAGATGTGATTTCTTTTTCCCAAAGACTTGTTCATATTCATAAGATATGAAGTCTGAATAATACACACAAAAAATGTAAGTGCTCATATAGATAGAAACTATAAGCAGACAGTCACAGATGAGAAAATGAATAAGGATCCCAGTAGAGTGTTTCCATGTTATTTAAGCTCTGATGTTCCACTTCTAGTGGAAGATGCTGCAAACTGAAGTTTTCCAGTTTTCCAAAGAAACAGACACAACACAGTCAGTGACAAAATAAGCCTCCCACAGATTTTTCTTTCAATCTGTCTTCACCAGCTGTAAAAAACTGAAAAGGCAAGGAGCTGAGAATCTCCTTGCCTCATCAAGGCTCTCTTCTACCGTTTCTGACTGTAGTGTTAGTTGTGATTCTGGATTCAAAGAGCTGAAGAAAACATTCATTGCATGTCAGCACATTAACACCTATGATAAACACCTACCAGTGGTCCATCCACCGCAGGATCCAGAATGAGACACTGGTCATGCCTAACTGGGTCAATAAATATGCATCAAATTAGATCCTACCTTCTTCTTTTTTTTTTTTAAGTGAAAATTGTGTCTAGAATAATTCCAGTTCTGCCTCAGACATAAAGCTCTATAGAGTAGGCACTGGAAAGACTCCACTCCAAATATTTTTGTATTTGTTACAAAGCAATTGGCACTCTGTGGTGCCCAATGACAACCAGCATCAGTCTTCACTGAAGGTTACAACACTTACAAACGTAGGTAAATACACAATTTGATGCCGTTGAGGAAAGTTTCTTTCTAATCCAAGTGAAAAAGAACTCTGTGTAGAGCCTAATTCCAAAAAGAATTTTGTTCAGCAAGTCATACCATAAATATTATGATAGTAAATATTTTCATTGTTCTTAGATATTAATAGCTCCTTTCTGTAGTCTCAGTTTGGTTGAAATCAGCAAATACAGAAGTTTTGCTTTTTATCAGTCTGAAAGTCTTTGTTGTTATTATTATTATTATTATTATCATTATTTCCTCAGGTACCTTCCTGTTCCTTTTTTAGCAGATCAAGTTGCTCATTAGCTTTTGTGGAATCATTCACTATCTTCTAAGCTCTTCTCTGCATGGTTGCAAGGCCTAACATATGCATATTTAAAGACATTTGATTGTGATTGTTGTAAAGGTAACTATCAGTCATGATTAATGTGAATTGAGCCAATGGCATCCTGACCTGTATCAGGAACAGTGTGGCCAGCAGGACAAGGGAGGTTATTCTGCCCCTGTACTCAGCACTGCTCAGGCCACACCTTGAGTGCTGTGTCCAGTTCTGGGCTCCTCAATTCAAGAGAGATGTTGAGGTGCTGGAAGGTGTCCAGAGAAAGGTGACAAGGCTGGTGAGGGGCCTGGAACACAAACTCTACGAGGAGAGGCTGAGGGAGCTGGGGGTGTTTAGCCTGGAGAAGAGGAGGCTCAGGGGTGACCTCATTGCTGTCTACAACTACCTGAAGGGAGGTTGTAGCCAGGTGGGGGTTGGTCTCTTCTCCCAGGCAACCAGCAACAGGACAAGGGGACACAGTCTCAAGTTGTTCCTGGGGGAAGTATAGGCTGCATGTTAGGAGGAAGTTGTTGCCAGAGAGAGTGATTGGCATTGGAATGGGCTGCCCAGGGAGGTGGTGGAGTCACCATCCCTGGAGGTGTTCAGGAAAAGCCTGGATGAGGCACTTAGTGCCATGGTCTAGTTGACTGGATAGGGCTGGGTGCTAGGTTGGGCTGGCTGATCTTGGAGGTCTATTCCAGCCTGGTTGATTCTATTGTATTCTATTCTATTACTGAGATGTGTTACAGCAGTGGCAGTGCAAGGTGGGTATCAACTGGAAATGGCCCAGTGAGCTTCTTGCACAACGTTCATTCATTTGGATACTATCTAGAAGGGGATTATCAGAGTCTTTTATCTCAACAACATTTATTTGGCTTGCACTTAATTTCTAGAGGTGTAGAAAAGAGTTGCTGCTTTAATTGGTTGATGTCCAGCTATACAGAATTTCTTAGATTGGAAAAGCCCTTCAAGCTCATTGAGTCCAATCATGAGTTTCACACTGACAAGTCCTTGACTAAACCAAACCCCTCAGCACAACATCTCATCACTATGGATCGCTATGGTTGGGAAGGACCACCAGGATCATCCAGTCCAGCCTTCATCTCAGTACCCTTAATCACTAGACCATAGCCTCAAACACCACATCCACTTTTCAATGATCTCTAGAGGTCCCCTGGATGAGGCATTTAGTGCCATGGTCTAGTTGACCAGATAGGGCTGGGCGATAGGTTGGACTTCGATGAGATGATCTTGGAGGTCTCTTCCAACATGGTTGATTCTATGATTCTGATTCTTGCCTCAAATTGAGACAATTCTATGATTTTATGTCTCTGCTCCCTGCAGTGGGGGTTGGACAAGATGAGCTTTGAGGTTCCTTCCAAGCCAATGCATTCTATTTGAAAAATAAATAAAACCTCCTTGCACACAGGCTGTTTCATTCAGGTCTTGTGGGAGCTCTAAAACTTGTCTCTTTTAGAGCTCAGAGAAACATCAGACATGATCATGATCACCAAAAATCACCACAGTACTGTCCAGGACACAGGAAGGACTTGGTATCTCTAAAAACTCTTCCTGGTCATCTGATTATTTAGTGCCTGTCAGCCACTTGTTTAACATTGGTGGCTTCAGAATGAATAACTGGAGAGGGACAGTTTATGCAGGGAGGTGAGGAGAGACCAGGAAGGATCTGCTTGCATGCAAGCATTCCTAACCTGTTTGTCACCACAGAATGATAGAATCATTTTGGTTGAAAAAGACTTTAAGGTCATTGAGTCCAATCATAACCATCATCTCCTGGTATAAAACTGTTAGACCACCTCAGTGTTCAGGTGGCATGGTATTTATAGGCATTGCTTCAACCAAGGAGAAGACTCAAATGAAAAGAAATGCATGTTTACACAGAGCTAGGGTACAGAGCTAGCTTACAAACATAGCTCCAGAACTGTGCCTGGGGGAGTACAGATCAGCTCCTCACACAATGCTGTCTACCATTCATGGTTAGGAAGCAAAGAACACAGCACAGAAATTACAAATGGCTTACTCATAGAATCATAGAATCAACCAGGTTGGAAGAGACCTCAGAGATCATCCAGTCCAACCTAGCACCCAGCCCTAGCCAGTCAACCAGACCATGGCACTAAGTGCCTCAGCCAGGCTTTTCCTGAACACCTCCAGGGACGGTGACTCCACCACCTCCCTGGGCAGCCCATTCCAATGCCAATCACTCTCTCTGCCAACAACTTCCTCCTAACATCCAGCCTAGACCTCCCCCAGCACCACTTGAGACTGTGTCCCCTTGTTCTGTTGCTGGGTGCCTGGGAGAAGAGACCAATCCCCATTTATTATGTTCAGTGTAAGGACTGGTGAGGCCCAGACTCACCAAGCCATAGTTAAGTTCCAGCACAAAATAGAGTTTTTAATTGTTTTTTTTTTTTTAAGAGACAATTGCACCAGATTTCATCAGAGTCTTTCCATGGCTTGCTTTGAAGCTGAACAGATAAATGCTGTTATCAAGGTCTATAGAGACCCCCATCTAAACTCTCCACACATATTCACTCAAAATAAAAATGTGAGCCTGCAGCCATTCAGGCTTCCTCCAGCTCTTTTTCTCTTCACGTTCTGGCTCCCAAGAGATGCCATGGATGCATTTGCTGCACATGGGCTTTTCCTCCCAGAATTTTGATCACTCCAGCACTTGGGCTACAACTAGAGAGAGAGCCTAAGTCTTCAGCTAACCTTGGGATGGTTTCACTTTTCATGGCTACTGTATTTATTCAAAATTTACCTTTCCTCATTTCATGGCAACATAAGCCCCTATATTCTAGGGGGTGTAAGGGATTTGTCCAGCTTCTGTTTCCTATAATTTGCTTTATCTGTAGATCTAGGCATAAATTCCTGCTGCAGGTCTAGACAATCACCAAATCATAGAATCATAGAATGGGAGAGGCTGAAAGGAACCTCTGTAGGTCATCAAGTCCAATCCCTGTGCCAAAGCAGGGTCACCTAGGGCAAGTCATACAGGAATATGACCAGATGTGTCTTGAAAGTCTCCAGAGAAAGAGACTCCACAGCCTTCTAGACAGCCTGTTCCAGGGCTTCAGCACCTTCACCATAGAGAAGTTTCTCCTCATGCTGAGGTGGAACTTCCTGTATTCCAGTTTGTGTCTATTGTCACTTCTCCTGTCACAGCACATCAGTGAAACTTGCACATGTTCTTGACACTCACTCTTCAGATATTTTAAGTATTCAGTCTTCTCTTCTCCAAGCTAAACAGCCTTTCCTCATAAGATAGATGTTCCAATCCCTTCATCATCCTCAGAGCCCAAAACTCTCTCTAGTACATCCCTGTTGCTTGAACTGGGAAGCCCAGAACTGAACACAATACTCCAGATGAGGCCTCCTTTGGACAGAGTAGAGGAGCAGGAGAACTTCCTTTGACCTGCTGGACACATCCTTCTTAATGCACCCTAGAAGACCATTTGCTTTCTTGGCCACAAGGGCACATTCCTGTCCTATGGATAGCTTACCATCCAGTCAGACCCCAGTGGAGCTCCCTTCCAGCAGATTAATCCCTAACCTGTACTTGTGCATGGTGTTGTTCCTCCCCAGGTGCAGGACTCTATACTTTTTCTTGTTGAACCTCATTAGGAAGGGTCACTGAGCAGGCAGAGGGAGAAAAAGCAGGCCATCAAAAATCTGGAAGAACTGATGCTCCCTACAAATCAGAGCCATTGTTCTTTTGGATGTCAAGTGAAAATGTGTTACTATTTACAAGAGAAGCTTAGAGAACAGCTTAAAAAAAAATCAAACAGAAATTTCTTAACCATCTCCTTGTCAGCTAAAAAGCAGCACGAAGGCTACTGCTGCCAGCACATCTTGCTGCATGCAAACAGCACTTGATTTATTTCACAAGCTTCCAGATAAACCCAGTGATCATCTGAATTTGCTGTTAGACTGAAACGTGCTACAGAAGCATGAGGAGTACTCAGGAAACAGAAACTCAAAGAAATATGTGTGAAATGCAATCCTGTTACCATTTGCCACATACTAGAGGCATGTGTCATCAGGCCAGGAAATGAATAAGCTCTAGATCAGGAATATCCCTTGGACCCAGGAGACAAGCTGGAGATGATTTTTCATTCAGCTAACTTCATAATCTAGACAAGCTATCAAAATGTGTAGACACTGTTCTCCTTTCTTTCCTTACTTCGTGTTTATTATTGTGCTGAATTGGCCAAGGTGATTGACATGTTTCTGCCTCAGTACAAATTCTCCCAAACTGAGGGCTGGGGCTAAGCAAGGGGATTAGAAATAAGCCTTGCTTGATGTTAATGGATTCCTGTCCAGTACAAAGCAAGCATGGATGAAAACAGTAACACTTTTTTTTTCAATATAGTCTTGCAAGTTTCTTCTCCTAAATCCTCCAAATTAAATGTGTTCTTTCTCTTCCCATTTTCTGTGTGCCATTAAATCATAGAATCATAGAATTGTTTCATCTAGAAAAGGCCTCTAAGATCATTGAGTCTGACCATCCATGGCTATTAAAGCACATCCCAAAGTGCCATGTCCATGTGCTTCTTGAACACCTTTGCTGCCGTGCAGTTTATAATCAGTTGCACAGATTCACAGAATGGTAGGGACCGGAAGAGATCTCTGCAGATCACTGAGCACAACTCCCTTGCCAAGGCAGGTTCACCTACAGAAAGTCACATGAGGCCATGTCCAAGCAGGTTTTGAATGTTTCAGAGATGGAGATGCCAGCACCTCTCTGGGAAGCCTATTCTAGGTCTCCACCACCTTTACATTAAAGAATTTCCTCCTCACCTTTACATGGAACTTCTTATGGTCAAATTGGTGCCTGTTACCACTTGTTCTGTCATTGTGCACCACTGAAAGAAAAGATTGGTCTCATTCTCCTGACACACTTTAAGTAATGGTCAACATTTATGAGATTCATTTTCCAGACTAAAAAGCCTCAATTCTCTTAGTCTTTCCTCATAAGACAGATGTTCTAGTTCCCTTATCATCTTTGTAGCCCTTCGCTGTACCCTCTGCAGCCAGTCTCTGTCATTGTTGATCTGATTGTTTCGTTATTTAATGGAGCACTGTTATATTTTTCCTCAACTCATAGGAAACCATTTCTACATTAATTTGTTACTTTCTGAAGATGCAACTGACATGAACACGTGGAGCACAAAGCACAAAGCATATGGGATTGTCACCTGTGATAAGATGGAGAACAAGTTTTATTTCCCTCAAGGAACCTTCTGTCTGCATGCCGCTATCATGAAAGCGTCCAATTCCTGTCCCAAAACTTAACCCAAAAGAGTCTGATGCCAAATGATTACCTCCCTCTTTTGGCATTCACTGCTTGCTTTCTCTCTCAGAGCCTTACATTCCTCAAGATGGCACAGAAAGTTCACGGGTTGGGATCACCTAGGTGTGGCTGACAAAATCAACATCGCGGTTATACTTCATATTGCCATTCTTTCTCCTTAGCACTTTAGAGTTAGAATCATAGAATCATAGAATGGTTTAGGTTGGAAGGGACCTCAAGGATCATCCAGCTCCAACCCCCTGCCACAGGCAGGGACACCTCCCACTAGAGTAGCTCGCCCAAGGCGTTCAGTGAGTGCCACTCACTGAACTCTTACAGGAAAAAGAATCCAGTGCCACTACGATATGGCACAGTTGCAGCACTAAATGTGCATCAATGGTAAAAGTTTGCATTTCATTTCATTTAATCAACAACAACAACAACAAAAAGATTGGGGTTTTTTTTCAGCACGTTCTTAGCACAAAAAGCACTTTGGCACACAGAAAGTAGTTTGAAGACTTTATCCCATTTTGTCTGAGGTCCAGAGTGGCAAGATCACTTAATGTGTCAGGATCTTGTTCCCTGCTCTCTCCCCTTGGTCCCTTTCTTTCTTGCTGTCACATTGCTCTCAGGCAAAAATTAGAACCTCCAGCTACTTCACCCTGTAGTCCAGACTCCCAGCTACAGCTAAGAGCTTTGACCTTTTTATTGAGAGCCTGAAGTGGCTGTATGGTAATAACAGCTCTTTAGAGAATGTAAACTGTAGGTAGGCTGATCCTTGTCCCGCTCCACATGTGAGCTGCAGCCTGAGAGCTCCACGAGACAAGCATCATTCTTCCTAAGGGAGGAAGATTTGGATGAAGAAATTCAAAGAGTCCTCCTTTCCTTACTGTAGTTTTTGTCTCTGGTGACTTTTTCTTCCTGTTTTATCATGAAAATTGGTCATGGAGCCTGCGTTACTGAGACAGAACAACATTCAATCTCAGGCTAGCACATATTTACACTCTTTGTTTAAATTGTGCTGCCTCGTTGATGGCATTGTGATGAATAGTTCTAATGGCCCATTTTCAAATCTGCAGATTAACTATGCTGCTGGGTTTTGGTGTTCCAGAAAGGTAAGGTAAGGATTATTGAGGCTTTAGAAAGTTAAAGAGGAGATTAAGTGTAACCCACATAGATGTTGTAGTAAAGAAAGCAGAAACAAAACCAAGCTATAAAATAAAGGAAACTTATTGGGGGGAAAACGTTTTGTTTTTTGTTTTGTTTTGTTGGGTTTGGGTTTTTTTTAACTTTTGTGATGCAAGAGAGCTTAAAATAAATGCACCTTCAGATTTAGCAAACCCAAGTGCCGGGTCCTGTGCTTGGGTCACTACGTCCCCATGAATGCTCCATGGGGCAGAGTGGCTCAAAAGCTGCCCAGCAGTAAAGGACCTGTGAATGCTGGTTGGTAGCCATCTGAACATGAGCCAGCAGGATCTCCAGGTGGAGAAAAAAGAAACATTGTTTTCATTTCTCAGCCTATTATCTAATTCCTCTCACCAAAACATTCTAGCTAGGCTCAAACTAGCACAATCAGCAAGGGTGTGTTGATCAATCACAAAGGGAAGTGATTGCGCACCCTGTACACTGGTGAGGGCCATGCTTCAAATACTGGGTTCAGTTTTGGGTGCCTCACTACAAGTACACTGAAGTGCTGCAGCACGGCCACAGAAAAGCAGCTAAACTGGTGAAAGGTCTGGTGAATGGGTCTGGTGAACAGGTCTGGTGAGGAGCGGCATAGCATGGAGCAGTGCAGGCTGAGGGGACACCTCATTGCTCTCTACAACTCCCTGCAAAGAGGTTGCACTGAGGTGCAGGGGTGGGGGGACAGTCTCTTCTTCCCAGTATCAAGTGGTAGAATGAGAGCAAGTGGTCTGAAATTGTGCTAGGGGAGGTTTAGGTCAGATACTAGAAAAAAAGTCTTTGCTGCAAGAGTGGTCAGGCATTGCAATAGGCTGCCCAGGGAGGTGGTGGAGTCACCAGCCCTGGAAGTGTTCAAGAAACTTGTGGACATGGGATTCTGGAACATGGTTTAATGGCCATAGTGGTGTTGGGTTGACAGTTGGACTTGATGATCTTAGAGGTCTTTTTCAATCTAAAGAATTCTATGATTCTATGATCTTATGATTTGAAGTTTTACTTCTCATTGTCACCAAGAATAGAAAGTCTCTGGGAAAATTCTGTGGTCAGAACAGTGCAAAATACACTAATATAGAGTCATAGAATCATAGAATCAGTCAGGGTTGGAAGGGACCACAAGGATCATCTAGTTCCAACCCCCCTGCCACGGGCAGGGACACCCTAGCCTAAATCAGGCTGGCCAGAGCCTCACCCAGCCTGGCCTTATGATACTAATGATACCTGATACTAATGATAAATGATACTAAAAGGCCTCACAATACTTGATCACTTTAAACTTCCTTTCTTGTGCCTGAGCGTTTGTGTCACTTGATCTGTCACACCTGACATGCATTTTCTTTTGCTGTGCTCTGTATATTAACGTTGAAGCAGTAAGCAAGGGGAACCGAGGTAGAGATGAGTGTGAGCAGCCAGGAGTCTTAATCTTTGAAATGACCCTCCCAAGAGCTTTAAGTGAAAACATATGTAGATCTTTCAAATGTAAACACATCCTTTATAATTGTTCTAGGACTCTGAGCCCTTTTTGCTCAGCTGTGCTCCTAGCCAAGAAAGCATCTACATGCTTAGTCTAAACACATCCCTCTTGTCTTTTAATTTTTCATAACTAAACACATTTTCCGTAGTGTGCATTCCAGCTGGGGCAGGCCTAGATGATTGCCTTTCCCTGTTGATAGAAATTGAGGCCCTTGCTGCAGAAAGAGGGTAGAACTCTCTGAGTGTGCCCAAGTAAAACATGAAGATAAACAAGACCCAAATCATATTTAAACATCTCAGTGGTTTGTCTGTGCCTTCTCTGGCTCCCCAGCAGTTGGCCGAGACAATAAGCAAGCAGAGACATGTCTGGTGTCTTCACTGCTGTCCTGGATGTACCTGGAGGAGGTGGGTGGCTTGAAGGTTGTGAGTTACCCTGCTGTCCTCAGTGCACATCTCTATCTCTCTTCATTTGAGGCAGGTGGGAGTGCTTTCCAAACTCCTGAAAATGAGGACTGTGGTTGGCAGATTTACTTTCAGTTCTCCTTTGATGTCAGCAATGATGTGGCTTTCTTCTGCCTTTTACTGGCAGCGTGCATGTGTCAGAATTTCACAATAGGCTGTGACAGAGATGTTCAAATTCACCTGTAACTCGAGAACAGCTGAACAAAGATCCTTTGAGGGCGAGGGCAAGGCAGAATCAGATGAGAAAGGTTCATTTGCCTGCTAAAAAGAACTGACTTTGCTCACTGATAATTTGAATCCGAATTGAGTCTTGGTTAAGGTTTTGGAAAAGTTGTGCAGCAGAGACTTGAAAACTTGCCAGTTGCCAACAATACCTGCTATTTGCAGCAAGATAACCTTGGTGTTTGGAATATTCAAAGAATTTCCTGTAGTAAGCACAGAAAAGTACAGATGACACAGAAAAATTCTGAGACAGCTGTATCTGCTTATATTAGGTAAAGCTGAGAAGCTTTCAAAGACCACTGCTCCTTCTGGCTTCTTACTTCTCACCTTAAAACAGAAGTACTAAACCAGAGGCTGGAATTGGGAGGTTTGTGGCATTTCTGGTTTGACTGAAAGCAGAATCAGTTGTGTCATAATACTTTTCACAGAGATTTCAGAGGCATTGAGGTTCTATATTCATTTCAAATGCTTCTCTAGTTCAAAAAAAGACCCTTATCTTGGGCACCGGAGCACTGGAACAAGCTGCCTGGAGAGGTGGTGGAATCTCTTTCTCTGGAGACTTTCAAACCCTGCCTGGACATGTTCCTGTGTGGCTTGCCCTAGGTAATCCTGCTTTGCCAGAAGACTTGATGATCTCCAGAGGTCCCTTCCAACCCCTAGCATTTTGTGATTCTGTGATCTGTTTATTTTCAGTTGAGCAAAATTATCTACATTGCTTTTAGCTCCATTCTAGTTAACTCACTTGTTTTAAACTTCTTTGCTGACACAGAAGATTGTCTTGTGAGACAAGGAAAGTGAAGCCATCTGGGACTCATTGTCAGGCAGTTACTCATTGCAGAGACTCCTTTTTCAAACTTGCTAGATGTAAAATCTGTAGGTTCATAATCCCCTGGGGAAAGCACTGCCAGCGGATGCCCAGGAACCAGGCCTTGCTATGAAAATACTTCAGGGGACATGATACAAGGAACCAGAATCTTTTCTCAGGAGAGACATGCAAGGGATAGACTCAAACTTAGCCAAAGCCTGCTTCTTCAACTCCTTCACTTATTTAGGACAACTACTTCAAGGGAGGCTGTAGCCAGGTGGGGGGCAGTCTCTTCTGCCAGGCAACCAGCAACAGAACAAGGAGACACAGTCTCAAGTTGTGCCGGGGGAAGTCTAGGCTGGATGTTAGGAGGAAGTTCTTGCCAGAGAGAGTGATTGGCATTGGAATGGGCTGCCCAGGGAGGTGGTGGAGTCACTGTCCCTGGGGGTGTTCAGGAAAAGCCTGGATGAGGCACTTAGTGCCATGGTCTGGTTGATTGGACACAGCTGGGTGCTAGGTTGGACTGGATGATCTCTGAGGTCTCTTCCAACCTGGTTGATTCTGTGATTCTATGCTATGACAAGCACAACAACAGGTCCTTGTACTTCTTTGCTGTGTGCTTTGAAAGCACCTGCTAACCCGTGCTAGAAGGGTTAGAAGAACCTGGTGACCAGTATCAGAGTCACTGAAGCACAGAAGTGCAGACCATATGACTGCAGACCACTGTCCTTTTGAGATTATTCCATTACTCATTTGTTTTTTTAACAGCTCACTCTGTCTCATGATATTTTCTTACTTTGATTCCTGGGCTTACACCTGTGGTTTTACAGAGATTAATTTTTCCTGCTGCCATTTCTCAGCTATTTGTTCTGTCCCACCCTTACTTCACAAGGATTTAGCCTTTCTGGTGCTCTGACTATGTGAAAGTTATACAGTCCATTTCTAACTTGTACCATAGAACTGTTGAGGTTGGAAGAGACCTTTAAGATCATCAAGTCTAACTGCTCACCTATAACTCACAATCCCATCACTACTTCTAAGCCATTACTGCTAAATCATGTTCCCCTCTACCATACCCATATGTCTTTTAAGTATCTCCAGCAGTGGTGACTGCACCACCTCCTGAGCAGCCTGTTCCAATGCCTGATAACCCTTTCTGTGATGAATTCTTTTCCTAATATCCAACCTGACCCTACTCTGGCACAAGTTGAGGCTGTTCCTATTGTCCTGTCATTTGTTGCATGTGAGAAGAGAGACTTCCACCTTGCTCCAACCTCCTTTGAGGCACTTGTAGAGAGCTTCCTCAGCTTCCTCCTCTGAAAAGACATCTACAGACTGAAAGAACTTACCTCATAATTTTTGGATTATTTATATTCTTGCTGGTTTCTAATATGTCTTTTATCACAGTATCACAGTATCACCAAGGTTGGAAGAGACCTCACAGATCATCAAGTCCAAGCTGTCACCACAGAGCTCAAGGCTAGACCATGGCACCAAGTGCCACGTCCAATCCTGCCTTGAACAGCTCCAGGGACGGCGACTCCACCAAAGAGAATCCCCAATATAATTTGGTGCACTGTGGATAAACTTCTGGTATAACTGGAAAGTAAATAATGCAAGGTTTAAATTGGAAAACAAAAGCCTTTTTAACCAGATGTGGTTAAAACACCTTTTTAACCAGAACATTCGCTCTCCCTCATTACGTTTATGCACAACTACACGTTACGCTAGTCCTGTTAGCAACGCTAACATCCAGCAAGGTAGAGGTCATCTCTCTCCCACAGTTTTCAGACTTAAGACCATATTTGAGGTCTAGCTTCTATTTGATGTCCCTGTTTGCATTGTCCTTTCCAAATTTTCAGTGCAAACATGAGTTACAATAAGCTCCTTTCTCTACACGCAGCTCTTCTTTTTTTCACCCCAACATGCTGCTAAGAAACCAAACAGCCACTCCTTGCCCCGTGAAAGGGGAAAAGGCTCTTCAAGTAGCTTGTAGTCCTGTAAGAGCAAACAGAAGTGACTCACCAGCTGGTGTGGCTGTGCTGTGGGGGGAGGGATGTAATCCTGCTTTGACAGTAGGTGATGGATTTGAGAGAGCAGACCTTTTAGATAGCTAGGTCATTTGACAAACAAGCAGGGTGGTTTCCACTCCCACCCGTCTGAGCTAAGTATGCACCTAAGTGTGCTGAAACCCAGGGGGTTTTTGATTAGATTCCAGCACTGATCTGGTTTCCTTGCATCACTGGAAGTTCCTGAACTACTGAATGCCAGTAAAGGGAAGTGAATGGTAGGGGAAGGAATGCTCTGTTCTCTCCTTCTCACAGGTTTTGATTAATCTGAGCTAACAACAACGACATGATGAAGGGCAGTACCCTACAATCTGCTAACCCAAACTACATGAATCAGATGATTTGCTCTGCTAGAATAGTCCTCTTGATCTCTTCAACTCTAGTTCTACCAGTCTAATAAGAGAGTGAAAAATCAGATCCTCTGATCAATATTTAATTTGCTTTGCTGATCCAAAAAGACAATAAGGAAACATATGGGTAATGAAAGGGTGGAGAACACAAAGAAACTTAGAACAAATGGGCATGAAAAGAATATTTTCCAGTCCATCTTTCCCTCTGCAGGTGTTGATTGTTACCTGTTTTCATTCTGATCCGCAAACAGAAAAGTTGCCGTGTTCAGATCTACAATTACCTTGTTCTCTTTGCAGCATCCTGGTCCCGTGAAGCCCGAGCAGCTGCCACCCAAAAACTCATGGCTCTCTCAGCGCACCATTGGAGGGGATCACAGGTGACTCCTCAGTGGAAAGCAGTATCACAGGACCATTCTTACAGGCATAATGCTCAGGCCCATACTGAAAACTAAAAAACCCTTAAAGACAGAAAACCAGGCAGAGGTGACTGGCAGCAACCAGCATGGCTTCACTAAGGGCAAATCATGCCTGACAAATTTGGTGGCTTTTTATGATGTAGTCACAGCTGCAATGGACAGGGGAAGGGCAACTGATGTCGTCTACCTGGACCTGAGTAAGGCATTCGACTCTGTCCCACATGACATCCTGGTCACCAAACTGGAAAAGCACAAACTGGATGGGTGGAGCACTCACTGGATAAGGAATTGGCTGGATGGTCGCATGCAGAGGGTGGTGATCAATGGCACAATGTCCACCTGGCGACCGGTGACAAGTGGTGTTCCTCAGGGGTCAGTGCTGGGACCAGTGCTCTTTAACATCTTTGTCAGTGATATGGACAGAGGAATTGAGTGCACCCTCAGCAAGTTTGCAGATGACACCAAGCTGTGTGGCGCAGCTGACTTGCTGGAGGGCAGGGATGCCATCCAGAGGGACCTGGACAGGCTGGAGAGGTGGGCCCAGGCCAACCTCATGACGTTTAACAAGGCCAAGTGTAAGGTCCTGCACCTGGGTCGGTGCAATCCCAGGCACAGATACAGGCTGGGTGATGAATGGCTGGAGAGCAGCCCTGAGGAGAAGGACCTGGGGGTCTGGGTCGACGAGAAGCTCAACATGAGCCGGCAGTGTGCACATGCAGCCCAGACAGCCAACCGAGTGCTGGGCTGCATCAAGAGAAGTGTGGCCAGCAGGGCAAGGGAGGTGATTCTCCCCCTTTACTCTGCTCTCGTCAGACCCCACCTGGAGTACTGTGTGCAGTTCTGGAGCCCCCAATACAAGAAGGACATGGAACTGCTGGAGCGGGTCCAAAGGAGAGCCACGAAGATGATCAGAGGGCTGGAGCACCTCTGCTATGAGGACAGGCTGAGAGAGTTGGGGCTCTTCAGCCTGGAGAGGAGAAGGCTTCGAGGAGACCTTATAGTGGCCTTCCAGTATTTGAAGGGAGCCTACAGGAAAGCTGGGGAGGGACTATTTACACGGTCTAGTAATGTTAGGACGAGGGGGAATGGGTTTAAGCTGGCAGAGGGGAGATTCAGACTGGATGTTAGGAGGAAGTTCTTTACAGTGAGGGTGGTAAGACACTGGCACAGGTTGCCCAGGGAGGTTGTGGATGCTCCCTCCCTGGAGGTGTTTAAAGTCAGGCTGGATGAGGCCTTGAGCAGCCTGCTCTAGTGGGAGGTGTCCCTGCCTATGGCAGGGGGTTGGAGCTGGATGATCCTTGAGGTCCCTTCCAACCTAAACCATTCTATGATTCTATGATTCTATGACAGTCTGAGGCCATCATTTGAAAAACTGACTGACAGTGCTGATGGACAGCAACTGCCTTGCAACCCAAGAGGAAACATGGAATGATGAGTGAAAAATCAGAGAAATAGAGCAGAAAGACATAAGGAAGAAAACCAAACAAACTAACCAAAACTCCTACCCCAAACCAACCAACCAACAACAATCCAAAAAAAAACCCAAAACCCAATCACCAAATAAAAAGCAAGCAAACAAACAAAAACCAACCAAACAAAAGCTCAACACAACACCTCCCCCTGCCAAAAAAAACAACAACCAAACCAAAACCCCAAACCAAAACCAATGCAGAAAGGCTACAAATTCTGAAAGGCTCCAAATGTGATCTTGTTAGAATTATAAACTATGACTGTATTTGCTTTAGAAAGGAGACTAAAGAAAAGCTCAAACACACTAGAATGTTTTTTTCCTTTTAAACAATGACCCATAAACTCCGAAAGAAGACAAAGTGAATTTTCTCTCCTGTTCATTCCATTTGCACTTTGTCCTTTCGTTTACCTAAATCTTGTCTTTTCCAGCTTAATTTACTGGATTAACCTTGTTGCTCAGATAACAGTGTTTAACTCCAAGATAAACCCCACAAGGGGATTTGTGTGAAAAAGAACCTTTCTACCTCCAGAGTCTTCCCTATCTCTGACTTAGTTATAGAGAGTCTGTATCAGTTGACCTGACTTGGTGCCTCTCCATAACTCACATGTTTCTGAGCAGTGGCCAGAGGAGTCTCTTAGAAAGTAAAACACGTGGAAGCCTTTTCTCTCTGAAATGTGAGGGCTGAATATTGAAGCAAGAGGTCTAGCAAACACCAATACAGTGTAACTTTGAAACACTAAAGAAAATCAGAGTCTCCTATCATGCCTGAGAACTGCTGTGGTAGAAATAATGTAGAGAATGAGAACTGGGAACTTTGCACTTATGGAAAAATGGGCTGATATCAAGGTGATTTGTGCACTCAGAAGGGGCAAGCAGCTGAAATGAAGAGGACTGTGAGTGACTGCAAGCTAATTTGTGTCTTGATTTATACTAGAAGCAGGGGTTAATGTTTTACATGGTGAACTTCAATGATTTTGTCTAGATCTGTTGTGAGTTCTAAGAGTGACAGCTCAATGCTGTAGCACAAGCCAAAGTAAAACAGGATGGATGTTAAAGAAATAGCTCCCACAAGAAAAACAGCAGTTGAAATGCACCAATATGATGGTCTGATGGTAACCTCTCTTACGAGGAAAGGCTGAGAGACCTGAGGCTGTTTAGCCTGGAGAAAAAAAGGCTGACAGGAGATCTGATCAATGCTCACAAATACCTTTGTGATGGTTTGGGTGTTCCCTGCCCCCCCCCCCACTTTAGAAATCACCCAGACTAGACTCAGCCAGCTCTGGAAATCTGAATGAAGCTTATATTTACAGCTGGCACAATTTGCAAGCAGATATTTACAGTATATACAGTTATAGACAGAAATACATGAGGTAAAAAGGTAATACAGACACAACTCCCCTCCCAGAAACCTGAGTCCCCAGGAGGGGCTCCCAACCACCCCTCACCTTCCCCCTACCCCTCTCAACCTTACCCCAGTCCCAAGGAAGAATGGAGGTCAGCCAAGAGGATTAAGAAGCAAAGGTGAATCAGCAAAGCAAATGGAGGGTGAGGTTAGAAAGCAAGATGGAGTCCAGCCAGCAGCCTCAGCTCTCCCCAGCAGGCAAAGCAGAAGAGAACAGCCCAGCACGAAGTGCCCAAGCAAAGTGCAGAGCAAAAGTGACCTAATCTTTGTTTTGCTTTTCCTTTGCACACATCTCAGCAAGACTATGAGCGAAGCAGACAACATCATTGTTTTCGTTTCACAGCCTATGATCTAGTTCTTCTCACCAAAACATTCCAGCTAGCTTCAAACTAGCACAACCTTAAGGATGGGAATCAAGAAGAAGAGGTCAGTCTCTTTTCTTGAGTCTCCTGTGTTAGGATGAGAGGCAATGGACACAAAATGGAACCCAGGAAGCTCCATCTCAACATGAGGAAAAACTCCTTTGCTATGAGGGTGCTGAAGCACTAGAGCAGGCTGTCCAGAAAGGTTTTGGAGACTCCATCTCTGGAGGTATTCCAAACCTATTTAGACACGTTCCTGTGTGGCCTGCCCTAGGTTATCTTGCTTCAGCAGGGGCACTGAACGCAATGATCTCCAGAGGTCCCTTCCAACCCTTCCCATTCTGTGACATGGGTGGCATTTTTCAGCCCGTGAGATACCCCTGAACATCCTTGGGTACCAGTGCTCTGTCATGACGCAGGAGCCTACAGATTCTAGTCTCAGAGAAACAGTTTTTACTGGCTTATACTCTGGCTGCAGATGTTCTGATTAAGATGATGTCTTCTAAAAACTGCCACATTTTGGAGTGGGAAGGAGGAACAACTACCAGCAGTTCTACCCAACTCCAGTATTCAGAAGCCAAATAACATCTTCCCTTCCTTACACCCTCTCCTTTCCCCAATCAATCACAGGGCTGACTTAACACCATGAAAGCAGACAATTTCATTTTGCAGTCTTTTTATATGTGTTCTGGTGCTGGAGCATTTAGGACTTTCATTTCCAGGCGCTGTGGGTGAGAAACATACTCCTTTAAAAAGAAAGTGAGATTTTTCAGGCAGTAATCTTTATGCAGCAGCTTTTTTTCCAGGAAAAAAGTGTTCATACTAAAAGTACAAAGCCTGTGACCACTCACAGGCTCCCTGTCTGCACTGAGCCATACACAATACAGCCGGGCTGAGACCCCAACATGTTCCTGGATTTAAAGCGCTGGAATCATGGAATTGTTTCAGTTGGAAAAGACCTCTAAGATCATCGAGTCCAACCACCAACCTAACACCACCATGGCCATTAAACCATGTCCCAGAGTGTCACAGACACACATTTCTTGAACACTGTCAGGGATGGTGAGTCCACCACCTTCCTGGGCAGCCTGTTCCAGTGGCTGACCACTCCTGCAGGAAAGAAATTTTTCCTAACACCCAACCTAAACCTCCCCAGCTGCAATTTCAGGCCATTTCCTCTTGTACTGTCACCTGATACTAGGGAGAAGAGACCAGGTCCCACCTTCAAACTCATGTCAGGAGGTAGTAGAGAGCAATGAGGTTTTTCTTCAGCCTCCTCAAGATTTAACAATCCTGTTTCCTTCAGCTGCTTCCCACAGAACTTCTCTATACTTTTCACCAGCTTTGCTGCCTTATATGGTGGGGGGTGGGGGGGAACCCAAACTTGCTCTGGGAAGACCTCTTCTGGTGTAAACAGCACTTGTTGGTGGTTTGGGGTTTTTTTACAAGTAAACCAGTATATAATACTCAATATAAAAGGCTACTTCTGGCCAGGGCACTAAAAAGGGGTTGGACCGCACGGTCTCCAGGGGTCCCTTCTAACCACTACCATTCTGTGAATCTGTGCCACATATAGAGCTATGATTACATTTTTCCCACTGCATTAAAGCAATTCACCAGGACAATAATAGGAATACTTATGTGTTCCTTTGAAAGGGTCAAAGANTATATATATATATATTTTAAAAAAGACATTTAAGAAGATGTTAAAGGCCTGATGGAAGCAAAAAAAAAAAAATCAAAAAGTAGAGAAATGTGAAGATAACGAGATCAGTTTGCCCTTATTTCATCCATAGCTCCAGAAGATTGTATAGATCATTTCTGGTATCAACTGTTGCTGGATAATGTGCTGCAATAAAAGAGAACAGAAGGTGCATTGGGTGGTGGTGAAGGATTGATTTAATCAGAAAAAAACTGAGCTTTTACTCTGAATTTCATCCCTTTTGGCAGTTTACAGAGAGAATACATGGCCTTCAGCCAGCTTCCCTTTGTATGAGGNGTAATCTTTATGCAGCAGCTTTTTTTCCAGGAAAAAAGTGTTCATACTAAAAGTACAAAGCCTGTGACCACTCACAGGCTCCCTGTCTGCACTGGGCCATACGCAATACAGCCGGGCTGAGACCCCAACATGTTCCTGGATTTAAAGCGCTGGAATCATGTAATTGTTTCAGTTGGAAAAGACCTCTAAGATCATCGAGTCCAACCACCAACCTAACACCACCATGGCCATTAAACCATGTCCCAGAGTGTCACAGACACACATTTCTTGAACACTGTCAGGGACGGTGAGTCCACCACCTTCCTGGGCAGCCTGTTCCAGTGGCTGACCACTCCTGCAGGAAAGAAATTTTTCCTAACACCCAACCTAAACCTCCCCAGCTGCAATTTCAGGCCATTTCCTCTTGTACTGTCACCTGATACTAGGGAGAAGAGACCAGGTCCCACCTTCAAACTCATGTCAGGTGGTTGTAGAGAGCAATGAGGTTTTTCTTCAGCCTCCTCAAGATTTAACAATCCTGTTTCCTTCAGCTGCTTCCCACAGAACTTCTCTATACTTTTCACCAGCTTTGCTGCCTTATATGGTGGGGGGTGGGGGGGAACCCAAACTTGCTCTGGGAAGACCTCTTCTGGTGTAAACAGCACTTGTTGGTGGTTTGGGGTTTTTTTACAAGTAAACCAGTATATAATACTCAATATAAAAGGCTACTTCTGGCCAGGGCACTAAAAAGGGGTTGGACCGCACGGTCTCCAGGGGTCCCTTCTAACCACTACCATTCTGTGAATCTGTGCCACATATAGAGCTATGATTACATTTTTCCCACTGCATTAAAGCAATTCACCAGGACAATAATAGGAATACTTATGTGTTCCTTTGAAAGGGTCAAAGATTGAAGTATGCTTTGGTTCCCCTGGTTTGCTTCTATTGCCTGAAGAGCCTGAAGCAATCCCGTGGCCTGTTGCACCTATTCCCCAAGCATAGGTTTTAATTTATGATGTTGTCCAGGTGTCCTGACGTCAAGGCTGGAAGACTTCATCACTAAATGAAACAATTACTTGCTCTCCACAGGGCACAGAAAAGTGAAAGTACTTAAGAATCCCTCTTTCTACTCTTTACTACTACTTCCATCACAGGTAGGCTCCTAGTACAGCAGCTTCCTTTCAGGCATCCACTTCAGCTTGACTCATTCACATTTAAGCATCCTCAAAATGAATTCCTTTATCTTCTCATGCANAGGGGCATCTTTGACTAGATCAGGTTGCTCAGGGCTCATAAAGTGGGACCTTGAATGCCTCCAGGGATGGGGCCCCCACCACATCTCTGGGCAACTTGTTCCAGTGTTTCACTACTCTCATTGTGAATTTCCTCCTAATGTGCCTATCTCTCTGCTCAGGACTGGGAGGAACAAGTGCTCCAAAATAATTTGTGGACTCTTTTGGGTTCATTTACTCCCCAGAAAGACAATCAAGATATTAGGTTAAAGATCACAATGTTTGGGGGGGGTTAACTATAATCCTTCTGTCTCCAGCCAAGTGGGATGCATCTCTGTTATAGTTTCAGGCTGTTTGCTGAGACCTGAAGTAATCATAGAATGCATTGGGCTGGAAGGGACATCAGAAGAGCAACAAATCTGGTAAAAGGTCTAGAGAATGGGACTGGTGAAGAGTGGCTGAGGGAACTGGAATTGTCTAATCTGGAGAAGAGGAGGATGAGAGGAGACCTCATTGCTTCATACAACTATCTGAAAGGAGTTTTGAGCGAGGTGGGAATTGGTCTCCTCTTCCTAGTATCAGGTGATAGAACAAGAGGAAGTGGCCTGAAATTGTGCCAGGGGAGGTTTAGATTGGATATTAGGAACAATTTCTTTCCTGCAAGAGTGGTCAGGCACTAGAACAGGCTGCCCAGGGAGCTGGTGGAGTCACTATCCCTGAAAGTGTTCACGAAACCTGTGTACATGGCACATAGAGACACAGTTGTGGTGGTGGATTGACAGTTGGACTCAGAAGTCTTTTACAACTGAAACAATTCTATGGTTCTATGAGTTTGTAAGTTGTAACTTGCTGTGAGAAAAAAAAAAAAAGGACAGTGAGATGAATTTCACATTTAAGTTGCCCTCTTGCCACAGCTGGAGTCTAAAGAAAACTTCAAACATCATGGGAAGCTTATTAAGTCACATCAAATGATTCCAGATCTGCAGCGATGCAAGGAGGTGTATATCTATACAGACACCTTCTTTTCTTCTTAGAATCATAGAATCAGCCAGGTTGGAAGACAAGATCACCCAGTCCAACCTACCACCCAGCACTCTACAATCAACCAGACCTAAGTGCCTCATCCAGGCTTTTCCTGAACACCCCCAGGGACGGCGACTCCACCACCTCCCTGGGCAGCCCATTCCAATGCCAATCACTCTCTCTGGCAAGAACTTCCTCCTAACATCCAGCCTAGACCTCCTCTGGCACACCATAAGACTGTGTCCCCTTGTTCTGTTGCTGATTGCCTGGGAGAAGAGACCAACCCCCACCTGGCTACAACCTCCCTTCAGGTAGTTGTAGACAGCAATGAGGTCACTCCTAAGTCTTGTTTTCTCCAGGCTAAACAACCCCAGCTCCCTCAGCCTCTTGACCCCTAAGGAGCTTTCATTTTTGTTTTTTCATCTAAAATTTTAAAAATATCAGACATGGTTTTGTATGTTGAAAGCTTAACAGCAGGCAGAATTAGTAGTGTCTGCAAAAAAGCCCCAATAATTCGACCACACTAAAAGCTCTCGTGTGCTTGATGTGAAAAAAAGGCCTTTGTCTATTTGAAAGAGGGCTGGGGAGAGAAGTGAGAGGAAAAGGAAACTTGAGGTGCAAATGACTGACATGCTACTATATTTGCAGCCTATTAAAAACAAGACTTTTTCTTTTTTTTTTTTCACTTTAGAAACTCAGGAGAGAGAGAGAGCAGCAATATAATGGCAGTTTTTAACTTAAGGAGGAAAAAAATACGATCATATTGGGTGAAAAGTCACATCTTCAAATCCTTAGCTTGTATTTATGCTAAAATGAAAGCAAGAAGGGAAGCTAACATCTGATTTGGGTTGACAGGTTTGTAGCCAATGCTATTTCCCTTCCTGCTACTATTTTCTAACCTATTTTTGCCCCTGAGAGTCTTTCTAGAGCAGTGTGCTGGCAATGGCAGAAGCCAGAAGAGACTTGGCTGCCTGCAGTAAAGGATCATTCTCATTAGATGTCAGCTGCTGGCTGGCTCCTGAGATTTACAAGAGCTGGTTCCAAAACTCAAATGCTAAGTGACTCTTTCTTGCTCTTTCATGCTGCTTCAAACCAAAGCAATGAAAGTGAAGAATTAAAATGGAGGAAGAAAACTCCTCCAGTATTGATTCACTGAACAGAGTTAAAAGCATGAACATAAACACAAAATCATAGAAGTGTGTCTGTGTAAGCTGGGAGATCTGGCATTTATCATTGAATCACAGACTCATTAAGGCTGGAAAAGACCTCCAAGATCATCAAAATCCAACCTTCAATCCAATAGTTCCATGACCAAGAGACTCTGTCCCAAAATGCCAAATCTAAATAAAAATTCAGACTTTGCCTTTTACTTTATTACTTTAGTAATAAGCCAATTTCCAAATCAGGACACAATCCTTCTGCCATACAGTCAACCTTTGCTTCACTAGGGTCATAGTGGTGAGAAAAGAAACCAGAAAATAGCTAAAACCACAATCTGAAAATGTGTTAGACTGTATTTTCCTAAAGTATCTTCTGAAAAGAAGTTCTCTTAAAAGCATCAACCCAATTACAGGACAGACAGGGAAGAGAAGTTCTAAGTCATACTTTTAAAAATAGCCCCAGGATGCACTGTGTGTGCCTCCGAGCCAGGAAAACCCCAACAGGCATCAGTCTGGGATATAGCAGTTGGCTCATTCCCAGCAGAGAGCTGCAGTCTCACTGAAAGCCTGACAGACACACTGCAGTGCATCTATCCTAAAAGCAGCACCAGTGGCACTTAGCCATTCAGATCTGAGTCTCAAAAATAATCTGAGGAGAGCAAAAATGGCAAGTATTTTGAAGTCACATCTTGGTTATTGCTGTTCAGTGTCTTTAAGCTTGAAGAGGGGAGATTTAGACTGGATGTTAGGAAGAAATTCTTTACAGTAAGGGTGGTGAGACACTGGAATGGGTTGCTCAGGGAGGTTGTGGATGCCTGCTGTCTGGAGGCGTTCAAGGCCACGCTGGACAAGGCCTTGAGCAACTTGATCCAGAGGAAGGTATCCCTGCCCATGGTGAGGGCATCCACAACTTGCCTGGGCAACCTATTCCAGTACTAACAATGTTATTACTCAGTTTACAATTGAGTCTTTAGAAACTTGCAAGTGTTTGTCTTTTAAAGGATGTCACAATAGATATTGCTCTAAAATCTGATATATTGTAGCACAGAGAATATGTAGTCTTTAAAGTAGCTACTTTTCTAACTGTAGCTTTTTTAATTATCACCAGATTATAGTCAGGGTGACAGAGTGCTGGAACAGGCTGCCCAGAGAGCTGGTGGAGTCTCCCCTGGAGACTTTCAAAACCCACCTGGATGCATTTCTGTGTGAACTACCCTAGGGGATCCTGCCTTGGCTGGGGGGGTTGGACTTGATGATCTCTGGAGGTCTCTTCCAACCTTTGAAGTTCTGTGATTCTGTGATTTGTGTTGTAAAATCAGTCTCTGGGAAAGGAATATATTGCTATAACCATGTTTTTTTACAACATATGGAAGCAAAATTATTCTTACAATGTTCTGCTCTTTGATAAATCTCAATGCTGACCTGTTAAACACATTTAACTTTTCTGTTTTACATTAATAGCTTTATTCTGTTTGCTTGAGGTTGGGCTTCAAACATTAGATTTGGCCAGTTTTATGCTTGCACCACTGAGGTCACGGTGTGGTTTCCTCACACTGAACTCACCAGACCTACTCAATGATTAAGCTGTTCTATTTTGTCTCAAAAAGCTAATAAAATGAATTCACAGGATCACAGAATACCAGGTTGGAAGAGACCTCATCTGGTCCAACCATGCTAGGTGATAGTGTAGCTGAAAGGAGCTGGCCTAGCACCCTGACAAGCTGAGTCTTCAAACTGTCCAGTACAGGGGAATCCACTGCTTCCCTTGGGAGGTGATTCCAGTATCTAACTGGGGAAATATTTTTTTCTGGAGTCCAATGGGAATCTCCCCAGGAGTAACTTGTCCCCATCACCCCTTGTCCTTTGTATTTGACTCCTCCTAAAAAGGGAGTCTCCATTCTCCTGGTAGCCACCCATGGTCCATGGTAAACATTCTCTTCTCAAGGCTGAACAAACAAGGTTCTCTCAGCCTTTGCTTTTGTAGTAGTAAGGAATTCATATATTTTTAGTCCTCCATAGAACTTTCTGAGTGGAACCACTGAGTATGACCTGTAGAAGACCTAAGTCTGAAGCTTGAATTTCTTTTATTATCTAAAGTTTTTAATTTTTTTTTAATTGCTCTCTACAACTCCCTGAAGGCAGATTTTCATGAGGTGGACATTGGTCTTTTCTATCCAGTAACTAGTGATAGTATAGTTGCCTGATCTCCCAGGCAACCAGAAACAGAACAAGGGGACATAGTCTCAAGTTGTGCCAGGGTAGGTCTAGGCAGGATGTTAGGAGGAAGTTGTTGGCAGAGAGAGTGATTGGCATTGGAATGGGCTGCCCAGGGAGGTGGTGGAGTCACCATCCCTGGAGGTGTTCAAGAAAAGCCTGGCTGAGGCACTTAGTGCCATGGTCTAATCAATTAGACACAGCTGGGTGATAGGTTGGACTGCATGATCTCTGAGGTCTCTTCTAACCTGGTTGATTCTATGATTCTATATGGGGAAATGACATCAAGCTGCACCAGAACAGGTATAGGCTGGGTATTGAGAAAAAAGAATGCATTGAAAGTGTTATTGGGCATTGGAAAAGGCTGTCCAGGGGGGTGAAGGAGTCACCATCCCTGAAGGTGTTTAAAAGCCATGTAAATCTGGTACTTGGAGAGATGTCTTAGTGGTGAACTTTGTAGAGTAGGCTTAATAGTTGGACTGGATGATCTTGAAGGTCTTTTCCAACTTAAATGATTCTATGAAGTACCTGAAGTTGTTACACGTACAGCTATGCTTCCAAGCACTTCCCTAGAGAATCTGAAGCGGTTCCAAACATATTTAGAGTGGAAGGGGATAAGATACTACCAAAAGCTATTAAAAATACCCAGATGTAGTTATCTAATGATAGTGTTAAAATGAGATTCTCAGTATAGAAGAGGAATGACTTCAAGAGGAGTCATTCACACCCAAGATAAACACTACTGTATACATGTTTTCCCACTTTCCCTGTAAAAGCACAACACAAAGGCATGACAAAGTCTGAAACGCTCCATAGGGCATACCAAAAAAAAACATCAACTGAACACAAAGGCTGAAACTTTTGCATTTTGCTTCTACTTCCCAGCACTGAAGAATCACAACAGAATTGCAAAAGCCCTGCAATTTATCACACCTTACTAATCACAAATGCCATTTCCAGCTTCTCTTTGACTTGTTCCTGCTTTGCTGTTAAAGTTCTCAGGAAAGTACATTTCATTATAGCATCCCTGTGAGCTTGGCATTAAAATACACAAACTTGGGGATTGTTGCACTACACAGAAAGCAGACAGTATCTCTGCTACAGATATGAGGAATGTAAGCAGCATGTTTTACATATTAAAGATCACTTATCGACTCATACACATTTCCCCTTCCTATTTAACACCCTAGGAGTTGATATATGGCATAAAGGCCAAGCACATTGCTTTCCTTTTCAGATCAGAAAAGATAACACAGAACTTATAAAGAATGCATGAAGCTCTAAGTATAGAACTGGATTTTCAGATAGTCTTCATGCTGTTTCCCCTGCATTAGAAGGATGTTTTATCAGTGGTATGCAAAAGGAAATATGTACCCAGTGTCAAGATCACAGAATACATCAGGTTGGAAGGAAGCCTCAAAGGTCATCTTGTCTGATCACCTTGCAGTAAGTAGGGACACCTCCAACTAGATCAGTTTGCTCAGGACCCCATCAAGTTTGATCTTGAATGTCTCCAGGGATGAGGGCTCCAGCACCTCTCTGGGCAACCTGTTTCAGCATTTCCCCACTCTCATTATAAAGAACTTCCTCCTAATAGCCAACCTAAATCTACCCTTCTCCAGTTTTGAACCATTGCTCCTCATCGCTCACCACAAGCCCATCTAAACAGTCCCTCCTTAGCCTTCCTGTGGGGCCCTTTCAGATACTGAAATCCAGCCATAAGGTCTGCCCAAAGCCTTCCCTTTTCTGGCCTGAACAACCTCATCCAGTCTTCATCAGAGAAGTACTCCAGCCCTCTGATCATATTTGTGGCCCTCCTCTTGTGTTGGGGGATGTAGAGGTGGATACAGTAGTCCATGTGAGGTCTCGCCAGAGCAGAGTGGGAGAATCACCTCTCAAACTGCTAGCCGTGCTGCTTTTGATGCAGTCCAGGACACACACTGCTGATTCATGTCCAGCTTCTCATCCACTAGTACCCCTAAGTCCTTTTTTGCTGCATTGCTCTCAGTGTTGTCTTCCCCCAACCTGGACTGATAACTAGGATTGCCCAGACCCAGGTGCAGGGCCTTGCCTTATTGAACCTCATGAGACTCTCCTTAGCCCACTTCTCCAGCCTGTCTAGAGCCTTCCAGGTGGTATCACATCCTTCAGTCTTATTAACCACACTACTCAGCTTGATACTATCTGCAAGACAAAGCATTCAAGAGCCAACAGCTAAATGGAAGGCACTGAGAAAGCATGGCAGCACTTCACAAAGGCATTAGCTGATAATGTGGCAGCTTTACTGTTGGCTTTGACCAATATCAAAATAAAGCAGATCACTGTGGAATATTGTAGTCAACCATGAATAAAGTAGATCTCTGTGGAATGTTGTAGTCAAGCGTGCAAAATCTGGTGCTCTCAGGGACCATTTCAACAAAATTATTACAATAATGAAATGCAATTTTGACACAGTGTAGGCAATAAACTCAATGAAGTCTGAAGCAAACTTCCAGAAATGAGGCAGCCAGAGGAAAACACACAGACTAACTGTCACATGGCCAAAGCAAAGAAAACTACTCAGGCAGGAGATTCCAGAATACTCAGCAAAGGGAATAATCTCAGATAGAAGGGATTCACTCATTCAAATGTCAGTGAACAGACTCAGGTAGCTGCTGCCAATCAGAGCAAAACAGAAGCATATGTAAACCCCTACATGAAAAGTACACAGCAACAGTATTTGGAACAGAAAGCCAAACGGGAACAGTTAGACAGTCTGCAGGAAGGATCCAAGCCCAAATTTTCAAAGGCTATTTTTCCCTAGGTTCTTCAGGCTGGCCCACAAACTCGTTGTCAGTTGGTGCAGTGTAAATGAAAAGCTGAGAGGCAGAGTAACAGCAGAAAATGACAGCAAGAAAACACATAGAACCATGGAATGGTTTGGATTGGAAGGCACATTAAAGATTATCTAGTTCCAACCACCCTGCCAAGACCTTCTACAAGACCAGCTTGCTCTACAAGACCAGCTTGCTCAAAGCCCTCTCCAATCCAACCTTGAACACTTGTGGGGCGGAGGCATCCATAACCTCCCTAGGCAACCTGTTCCCTGAGATCCATCAAAGTGCTGCCCAATTAACCATTTTTCACATTACCTGAGGCAGGAAAATACACCTCCTACACCTGAAGTAAAGTGTGTGACTTTTTCTTCTGAAAATAAGATAATCTTCTAGGTAGCATGTCCACAGCACATGAAAGAATGAGGGCCTCAAAACTTCAGATGGGTACCTACAGGAAAAAAAGGGACCCTGTGAAACATCTCTATCCCAGGCTAACAAGCTCAGTGTCATCACCTTGACAGACCTGGTAATTTTAATCATAGAATCACAGAATGGTTTGAGTTGGAAGGGACCTTAAAGATCACTTTAAAGTTCCAATCCTCCTAACAAGGGCAGGGACACGTCTCACTAGACCAGGTTGCTCAAGGCCTCATCCAGTCTGGTGTTGAACACCTCCAGAGATGAGATGTCCACAACTTCTCTGGGCAATGCACTGCAGTGTCTCACCATTCCTCACAGTAAAGAACTTAAATTCTGGTAGAAGATCTAGTGCAATAGCTGGAAACAGACATCAGCTGTGGGGACTGAACTCTGCATTTAGTATTCTGGCAGCTAAATGTATCCATTGCGCTTGAGAAGCCTCAAAACTGGATTCTCTTTCATATCAGTTTGTGGGGTCAGAGTAGTAGTTGGATTTCGTAAAAAGAAAAGGACAAAGATTGCAGCTTCCATTTAAATCTCCCTCTGCAGAGAACGCTGGCAATCAGTAAAAGCTGAAGAGATAATAAAATGAGTCTACAAAGCTCTGCTCTTCACAGAGTTTTGCTTTAGTTCTTTTCCTCAACAAGGTCCAGGTCTGCTTTTGAGTAACTGCAACGTTAATGTCTTGATTTTTCCTTTTAAGGAATTGTGTCCCATGTGAGAGCTCTCTCTCTGTAAGCTGTCCCAGCCATCCGATGGCAAGAGTATCTTTCTCTGAAAACATTTCTGTGTCTGAATAGTTTTATGTATGTTGGTGCTTAAAGGCAATATGAGCAAAACCAACTTTGCCAGGACTGAGAACAGGTTAGCAAATCTAAGCACAAGGACAACCACATAAAAAAACCCAACCAACCAAAAATCTTTAGGAACATCTGAACAGGACAAGGGAGGTAACTGAAAGGGGCTTACACATTAAGTACTTTACTATGAGTGGTGAGACACTGGAACAGGTCATCCAGAGATGCTGTGGACTCCTCATCCCTGGAAGTGTTTGAAACCAGGCTGGATCAGGCTTTGAGCAACCTGATCTAGTTGAAGGTGTCCTGCCCATGGCAGGGGCATTGGAGCTAGATGATCTTTAAGATTCCTTCCAACTCAAGCCATTCTCTAATGATTCTATGACATTCCTAGAGCAACGTGGTCTAGTCAAAGGTGCCCTGCCCACGGCAGTGGCATAGGAACTAGATGATATTTAAGGTCCCTTCCAACTCAAGTCATTCTCTAATGCTTCTATGATATCCCTAGAGGTGCATGTGCTCTTCTATTATGCTGCATGACCTGGCACAGATGAGGTTAAATACCAGCTACACACAGAGAGAGTAACAAAAGGTTTCCAGATTAGTAAGACTCTGTGGATGAGTAATGATGATGCATGTAATTGGCAGCAGGAACATGATTTCATAGAATCATAAATTGTAGAATCATTCCCTGGTTGGAAAAGACCTTAAGATCAATGAGTTCAACCATAATCTAACATCTCCCTGTACACAGCTGTCAGATCACATCCCTAAGCTCCTCATTCAAATGTCTTTTAAACACCTCTAGGGACGGTGACTCCACCACTTCGCCGCACAGCCTGTTCCAAATCTTGATAACTTTTGCAATGAAGAAAATTTTCCTAATACCCAACCCAAGTAAGTGAGCAACAGGGAAGACATGCAAGCCCTGGAGCCATAAGCTATTCTTCTGAACCAAGAGAAGGCTATTCTTGGTATAGATTCCAGGATACAACAGAAATTGTATCCCCATTTCATTCACATCCCCACCTTTTAGAATAGATTGGGCTGTTAGCAACAGTGGAAGCTGCCTTGAGGCTTGCAGGCTGAAATATTCTGCTGCTTGTTTAAGAAAGTTGATAATTATTGCCCACATTCTTTTTCAGACCTCAAAACAAGTGATTTTATTCTCATCTCTCCACAATGACACTAATTAAGGAGCAGGGTATGATTTCCAATTTCATGCTTGATATTTTTTTAGCATAAATCATTTTCCAAAGATCATTCAGGTATTTTGACATGTATTTTCCCTGATCTGGGGCATAGCAGAGATATCTTTCCTATTTTTTTTTTCCCTATTTTTTCCCACTGTTATTTATTATTTTAATGATAAAGATTAATTTTGGCAATGCTGACAACAAGGCTTGGTTTACAATAGATTTCATTGGCTTGTGGTTCATTCCTGTACTCAGTCACTGAGATGATAGAGAAAATTTTGGCATTGAGACAAGATGAAGAGGAATCAAGAAGTGTTTGCAGTCTTTTCCTTTACAGGAAAAAATCTGGCTTCTAATAATCCCTTTCTTGAAAATATGAAGATTTTTTTTCATGAATACATAAACTAACTGAAAACCTCATTTTCTGTCATCAAATAGAAGTGACACAAAACTTTCATGCAGACCTAAAAGTAATTTGGTCTAAACCATGCCTAAGTGTCATCTTGTCCAATTCAACCTACAGTCAGCAGGAACACCTCCAAGTAGATCAGGCTGCCCAAAGCCACATCAAATCTGATCCTGAATGTCTTCAGGGACAGGGTCACAACCACATCCTTGGGCAATGTATTCCAGTACTTCATCAACCTCATTGTGAAGAACTCTCCCCTAAGGCCCAACCTAAATCTACCCTGCTCCAGTTTAAAACCATGGCCCCTTGTCCTGCAAGCCCTTCTAGATAGTTCCTCCCCAGCATTTCTGTAGGTTCCCTTCAGATATTGAAATGTAGTTATCAGGTATCCTCAGAGCTTTATGTTCTCCAAGCTGAAGAGCACCAGATTCTTTTAGCCTGCCTTCATGGGAGAGATGCTCCAGTCCTTCATAGAGTCATAGAATCAACCAGGTTGGAAGAGACCTCAGAGGTCATCCAGTTCAACCTATCACTCAGCCCTGGCCAATCAACTAGACCATGGCACTAAGTGCCTCATCCAGGCTTTTCTTCAACACCTCCAGGGACAGTGACTCCACCACCTCCCTGGGCAGCCCATTCCAATGCCAATCACTCTCTCTGAGAAGAACTTCCTCCTAACATCCAGCCTATACTTCCCCTGGCACAACTTGAGACTGTGTCCCCTTGTTCTGTTGCTGGTTGTCTGGGAGAAGAGACCAACCCCATCTGGCTACAGCCTCCCTTCAGCTAGTTGTAGACAGCAATGAGGTCACCCCTGAGCAGCATTTTCATGCTGCTGCTTCCTCTGTTTTCAAGAAATTAGGTGTGTTTGAGTAGCAGTTTTCCTTCCTATGGTAATGTGATTTCTGTTCTCATGAGTTGTGGTTGAAGATCTGATGAGCCTCCTCTGCCAGCACACAAGATGTCATGTGGGACCACAGCTGTAGGACTGCCACCTTGGGAACTCTTGACCTCAGCAAATGGTAGGACAAAGCTCAGCAGAAAGCACATTGCCACTGTCATCTCTTTTGGACAACCATCCTTTTAATTTCTTCAGTCCCCCTTGTCTGAGTCCTCTTTCCTTAGGTTATATGCAAAGGAGCTGTGCCTCTTCACCTCTCTGTCCTCTTTTTCAGGAATAGATGCGGGCAGCATGCTCAGCTCTTGTCACACCATTGCATTTCTGTCAAGCTGCTCCTTTGAATTCCTGCTCACTAGTCTTTCATCAGCAGTGACCTCTGCACTGCTTATGTCAGCTAACACCTCATTTGCTTTCATGTGAAGTACCTCCTGGGTGGAGGATATTGCAAGTGGCAGGCGAGTGAACTACTTCTAGTCAACTGGTGCTGTCTAGTCAACTCAGGCTGTCAGTTTGGGCCCCCTCCCTCTCCACACACCCTACATCAAGCTGTTTGCCAAGGTCTAGTCTCTGTGTGTGAGAAAATACTTTGTAGATTTGTGGGCAATATCTCAAGAGGGAAGACAGTGGTTTTCTCACACTGACTTTGAAGAACTTCAGCTCTGTGTATCTGGATCTCATCATAGTGCCTTTTGAGATCCTCAGAAAAAGCTATTCTTTGTTTGACCCCCAAGTATTTTCTTCCTCCCTTTTTCCCCCAGGTTTCTTTTCCTTTTAGGTGTGAGATTCAGTATGTAAATGTATGGTGCACAAAATGCAGTTGCTGCAAGCTCATTGAACACATCAGCATTTGGTGGGCTTGAGTTTTTCCTCTCTTCCTTTTGACTTCAGTGAGGCCTGAGTTTATTGGCTCCTGTAATGTTCTTTTTTCCCCAGATGGAACAGCCTGGTGGTTTGTAGCCTTACGATAGATTACAGAACATCTACCATGTTCACATGGTCTCTAATACTATGTTTTTAAATGACCTCCTTAGACCTCATTGAGAACCTAAAGATGCCTTGAGACAAAGATTTCGATAAGGCTGTGTCTCAAATAAGTTAGACCAGTCCTCTGAAAATGATCTGGGGTATTTCATGAATATATCATTTGTCTGGGACTGCAACTTGCTTTCTGGAGGTGATTGAACTTTCCATTGCAGTAGACTGGGAAACTTCATGTAGTCAGCTCTGCTGAGGGAAAACTAAATTTCCACTTGATAAGGGGCAACCTACTAACTCGACTGGTAGCAGCCAGATCAGAATATGTTGACTTTCTCTGCTACTTCTGTCTTTGTATTTTCTTCTTTTGTTTTAATCAGCACCCTGTCTTCTGGAGGGGCATTTCTTGTGGAATTCAGAATATGCAGCATTTATTTTGCTCTCTGCTTCACATTGTACACAGTCATGCCTTACACTTCTAGTCAGGCTTTCTGACTAATAAGTTCAAACAGTAGAGAAAAATATTCTTCTTTTCTGATGGCTGGTATGGTTTTATGCAAAGATGTTTGTGGTGCCCCAAGAACTGTGTTTGTGTGGATAATCCCATGGGCACCTTGTTGATGCTATTCTGACTGCTCTGCAGCTTAACACCAATCTGGCATTTCCTGAATATACTCACAGAATGGCTTGTGTTGGAAGGGACTGTAAAGATCACCCAGTTCCAACCCCTCTGTCATGGGCAAGGACACCTTCCACTAGACCAGGTTTCTCAAAGCCACATCCAACCTCATTTTCAACATGTCCAGGGAGAGGGTATCCACAACCTCCCTGGGAAACCTGTTCCAGCATCTCAGCACCTCAGTGTAAAGAATCTCCTGGTAATGGCCAATCTAAATATACTCTGCTCTAGGTTAAAACCATTTCCCCCATCCTATCACCACAGGCCATTATCAAAAGTCCCTCTCATGATTTCATGTAGCTCCTGTCAGGTACTGGAAGACCACTATAAGGTCTCCCCAAAGCCTTCTTTTCTCCAGGCTGAAAAAAACAAACTCCTTCAGTCTGTCCTTGCAAAATTACCTGCCTTGACCTGCTGGCCCCAATTGTTTTGAAGCAGCCCAGGACATGTTTGGCGTTTTGGGCTACGAGCACATGTTGTTGCCTCATGTCAAGCTTCCCATCCAACAGCACCTTCAAGTCCTTCTCTGCAGGACTGCATGACCCAGCCTGAATTTGTGCTTGTACCTCAGACGTACATAAACAAGTGCATCAAATGCTACCCTCTGTTTCATAACTGGACATAAGTGCTATCTGCCCCAGAAACAGCCATCAGCTTTGCAATAAGAAGTGTGTACAATTCAACTTACAGCATATATATACCTGCTGGCAGAGGGCAGCTTGCGCTCTACGCTTCTGGGGACGGCAAGCTGAAAGAAATTAGCTGGCCAAGAAGAGTGTAAGTGATGTGTCCACTTTCTAGGCACTTCAGCTAACAGCAACTTCTTCAAGCAGGCCCTGGAGGTGAAGGGAAGAGAAGAAATCTTTCAGAAACACAGACAGAAGTGTGGCTGTCCTCATATTGGAAAGGATGAGATACATTTGGTAGAGCTTCAAAGCGTATTTCCTTTCCACTTGCCCTAAAACTGATGGGTTTGCTGATCAATTTAGTTGGCTACAACACCTAAGAATAACTCTTCATTTTGAAACAGAAGGGGAGCAAACCACCTCTTGCAGCTGTAGCATACAAATTCCACCCCACTTGCCACTGGTGAGGACACATGACTCATTCTTGCATTTCTCCTGAGCCCGCTGCTGTTGCATAGCTGTCATGATCCAGAGCACTTTTAACCTTACCTGAAAGCAGAATGGATAGTCAAAAAAAAACTTTGTAATGGTTACTATCTGTAAATGAGGGAACTGAGGGTATAAATCAAAGGGGTTTGACTCTCATTTTGGTGAAGCAAAAAATAGAATTGTCCAGCTTGAAAACAGAAGGGAAAAAAGAACAGAGCATTGGGTATGAAGGAGATGGACAATAGATTAGCTCAAGGATTTAGAGACTCACTGCAGGAGCTCACAGATAAGGCTTTTTAGCACCTGAGTGTGCTTGGAGGCAGATCCTGCTAACTGAGTATCCCCTGCCCTCACATTTCAATAAAGCAAGGATGAAAATAATACAGGGTTCAGATTTGAAGACAAAAAGATCGTGCTGAGAGAAGCAAATAGTGTTCTTCCACAGTACTAATTTCTCCTTCTGCCTTTCTACCAGGAAAGAAAAAGACACCTTGTGGCAGCCTTTAACCTCATTAAAAACCAGTACTGTATGAAGAATATCAAACATGGGCTTCATGTTTTAAAAGTATAAGAACAAAATCTTTCTGTTCTATTACATCAACACTGGTATTTGCTTTTGAAACTCACTGGAAAAGCTGAGAAGTTTGGCAAAAGCTGCCTTAATGCAGTTACATTGTTATATGCTTGTTCTTGCATACATAGAAGGAACTACAATAGCTTGATGCACCACTGTCATCATTTAACCTTAGCCAGCAAATAAGCCCCACACAGCTGCTCTCTCATTCCTCCTCAGTGGGGTGGGGGACAGAAATAAGCAAACTTGTGGGTTGAGATACTGGTAGCTTAATAGGTAAAGAAAAAGCTGAATGTGCAAGCAAAGCAGGACAAAGAATTCATTCACCGCTTCCCACAGACAGGCAGGTGTTCAGACATCTCCAAGAAAGCAAGGCTCCATCACAGAATCATAGAATTGCTCACATGGAAAAGATCTCCTAAGATCATTGAATCCAACCACCGAACAAATACCACCATGGCCATTAAACCATGTCCCAAAATGCCATTGCCACACATTTTTTGATCACGTTCAGGGATGCTGAATCCATCTCCCTGGGCAGCCTATTCCAGTACCTGACCACTCTGTCAGGACAGAATTGTTTCCTAATATACAACCTAAACACTCCCTAGCACAATTCCAGGCCATTTCTGCTCACCTGACATTAGAGATACCAATCCCCACCTCACTCTTTTAGTAGCCATGGTGGTTTTGTGTTGAAGGTTGGACTCAATGATCTTAAATTTATCTTCCAACTGAAACAATTCTATGATTCTATGAGCATATAAAATTCTGTCTCCAGCTACACACATTCCTGACAAGGGCTTATTTTTTAATCACTGTATTTCTGAACCTCCATAAGAAGAAAAAACAATAAGGCATGAAGTCTGCCTCTGCATCCTTTGGCTTCTGAGGTCCTGCCTTAGGAAGAGATATTTTGAACATTAAAAAATCTGCCTGCCCTTTGAGAAAAGTGACAGATTATCTTAATACTTGGTTGCATCAGGGTGCTTCACTCTATCAGTTCATCCATATCAATAGAAATAGCTTCTGAAGTAGTTTGGAAGTAAACTTTAATGCTTTAATACTGCAACTACATTTACATTTTAAAAACAAGTGACAAACATTTGTTCCTTCTTTCTTTGCCAAATGTAGTGTTCAATTTTCATTGTCATGCTGAAGTTTTCACAGCATCTCAAACTGAAGTGTTCTGACTCCCCAAACTGAACTTCTGTCAGCAACTAAGAAAAGTATAAAAGTAGAAGTCTGATGTGGGGACTGACATAGGGATGGGACAGAGAGAAATTAGTCAGAATGCTAAGAACCAACAGTTCTGGAAAGCAATGCACCTCCTAAAGGTTATAATGAAACCAGGAATAATGAATTTTCCTTCTGTCACAAGCATCTAAGGAACTTAGAATATTTTTGGACATTTGGAAGTAAAAAAAATAAAAGTACAAAGATATGGAATGAAATTCTCAAGAAATGTGTGGATGTGACATTTTGGGACATGGTTTAATGGCCACACGTGTCTTAGGCTGAGGGTTGGATTCAATGATTTGCCATTGGAATGGGCTGCCCAGGGAGGTGGTGGAGTCACTGTCCCTGGGGGTGTTCAAGAAAAGCCTGGATGAGGCACTTAGTGCCATGGTCTAGTTGACTGGCTAGGGCTGGGTGCTAGGTTGGACTGGATGATCTTGGAGGTCTCTTCCAACCTGGTTGATTCTATGATTCTGTATTTTTCCCAATGGAAACAATTAGATGATTCTATGAGTCTGTATAGACACACATGTGTTAAGCTTATCACAGTCTCACAGTATCACAAGGGTTGGAAGAGACCTCACAGATCATCAAGTCCAAGCTGTTACCACAGAGCTCAAGGCTAGACCATGGCACCAAGTGCCACGTCCAATCCTGCCTTGAACAGCTCCAGGGACTCCACCACCTCCCTGGGCAGCCCATTCCAGTAGCCAATGACTCTCTCAGTGAAGAACTTTCTCCTCACCTCAAGCCTAAATTTCCCCTGACTTAGCTTGAGGCTGTGTCTTCTTGTTCTTAGAAACTAGGTTCACCTGCTCTCTGAGTCCAGACATTGGTTCTTTAAAGACATGCAAGACATTCTTTAAAGATATGCAAGACAAAAAAAATGATACAGAAGTGTCTGAACAAATGCAGGAAGAATTTCTTACCCTTCAAGATTTATCCTTCTCAAGCATCACTTATCACTAGTGAAATATTACTTATGACTATTAAATCTGCAGAGTACTTTGAATCTCTACTGTCAGCATGAGTCATGTTTCATCAGGAAAATAGCTCCATTCTTAATAACCGCTCAATTTGTTCCCTCATTTTTCCTTCCATTTAGAAGTCATAGTTAATACTTTCCATGAAGTCCATGAACTGCAGACACAGAAGGTGGAAGGGTTCCAGTAGCATGAGTTGAAAATTAATTGCAGGCTCCATGATACCCATTGTTGCACTCTGTGCCTCACTCACTTTATTCAAGGCTTTCCTTTAGAAACTTGCAGTTGTTACACTTGGGAAGAGACTACAGCAATTGCTCTAAATTCCCATCGTTTTTTAAAGGCAATAAAAATGAAGTCTAAAGAAAATGTGTTTACAGAATTGCCTGCTTTACAGAAACTTCATTACACTTAATAAATTCATGGATTCCTAGAATGCGTTGGAAGGGATCTTAAAGATCACCTACTTCCATCCCCTCTGCCTCAGGCAGACACATCCTCCACTAGATCACTTTGCTCAAGGCCTTATGCAACCTGGCCTTGAACACCTTAAGGGATAGGGCATCTGCAACCTCCCTGGGCAACCTCTTCCAGTGTCTCACCTTCTTTATTGTACATGAATACAACAGACAAGTCAGAGTAACTTTTTAGCTTCATACAAGGCAAAACAGACTGAAAGCCCCTTCTTGGTCTGCACCAGTTTTGGATCTGGCCCATAGAGATGCATAATGGTGAAGGATTTTCAAGTTACAAGATAACAAAACCAGACTGAACTTGAGTACATAAGATTGCTTCCAGACATCAGATTTTCCCCCTGTGGAATATCAATGANACCTTTTTTACCTTGTCTATTTCTGTCTATAACTGTATATACTGTAACTATCTGCTTGTAAATTGTGCCAGCTGTAAATATAAGCTTCATTCAAATTTCCAGAGCCGACTGAGTCTAGTCTGGGTGATTTCTAAAAGTGTGGGGGGCGGGGGACACCCAAACCATCACAATGATGAAGGACTTTCTCTTGCTAAATGAATCTTTAAAGCATTTATTGTGGGATTTCAGTTTTTCTTCTGAAATCAAAATAGGTCATGAGCATCATGGACATGTTCAAGGCTAACAACCACAGGGTCTTGAGCAATCTGGTCTAGTGAAAGGTGTCCCTGCCTGTGGCAGGGGGGTTGGAACTAGATGATCTTTAAGGTCTCTTCCAACTCAAACCATTCTATGAATGTATGATGACTTTCAGAGTGATAAGGAAGCATACTGGACACTTCTAAACTACATTCCTTAAGCTTTGGGCTTGACTGTGACTTGGAGAAAAAGAATGCTTCCAGCACACAACAAATTTTTTATACTGTCTAATATCAGCATAGTTCTAAGATGGCTTTTTTACATTCAATCTCTAAGGAACTGAGGGAGAAGGGATTTTCTAGCTCACTTGTCAATATAATGGTGCTCAACCATGCTATAAGGCATCTAGGGATTAATTTCTTGCTATTAGTAGATCCAGCAGGGAAACACAGGTGTCTAGGAGAAAATTTGCCTATCAGAAAAGGAGGAGTATCAAAATCATTTTAAGTAATGAAAGAAGATTGCAACTGAAAAATTACAATACTGCTAGAGAAAACTGTCTGCTGTGCGTGACTGATGATGAGCAGGAGCATGATCCAGCCAGTGATGAAGCAAAACTAGGCAGGGATAGATGACTGAAGAAAGGGATAAAATCATATCACTGTAGCACAAGAAACCTCTAGGGCAAGTAAATATGTCTATACTGAAATGACTTCAACTTGTGTAACCATATGTAAGATAAATTTAAGCTAAACTAGGGCAGGTATTTCTAGTAATGTAACCATGGCAGCAAAAAAACCCTCAGCTCAGGCTAAAAAATCCCCACCTGCTCAGGGAGTTGCAGAAATACTTCTCACTTGGCCCCCCAGAGCCTTGTACCACTGTGGTTATGCCTCCAGTAATCTCCAGTCAGATATCCCTGGAGGTGGTCCAGAAATGTGTGGCCATGGCACTTTGGGACATGATTCAAAGGCCATGGTGGTATTAGGTAGGTGGTTGGACTTGATGATCTTAGAGGTCTTTTTCAACCGAAACAATTCCACGATTCTACGCTACACAGAATAATTGTAGTACAGATGCCCCTTCAGATTTAAACTTCCTTAAAGGCATCCAAAGCTCATTGGTGTTCCTAGCAGACTTCTATCGATTTCGGTGAACTTTGGCTCAGGCCTTTTAAACTTCAAGATAAATGTAACATAGTAAATTATTGAGCAGAGTACTTGGTCTTAATAAGAGCAAATTATTTATTTGGGGTAATAAAACTAGTCCACTTGTAGTGAGACAACTGAGAAAACAAGTCTCAGGGAAAACTAATTAGAGCATCTTGAGTATTAGAACCAAGTTTCATCCTCCCTGACATAGGAAATTCTTTTCAGAACTTTTATAAAACATTTATTCACATATAAAGCAGGTAATAAAACTGATATAGGGTAGTCTTCTTTCTAGCCAAGATCAAACTGCCTCCCTGCTATGAAAAGGAACAGATTACCCAGGATGTGCCTCTTGAACACAGGAAAAAAAAAATCAGAAATAAAAAGGTTTGCTATTGAAATGTGAAAGTCTATTAAGAGCTGGGCTGTGATTGCTTTCCAATTAGCTTTCTGAAAGTTCTAAGATAAAAGAAAGAAGATGGTTCCCCAGCTTGCAAGATGGCTATTAGATTTCTACTCAAATGAGGGTCACTAGAAGATTAGGCTTTGTTTCATCATGTAGATGTTTCTCTATTAAGAGGAAAAGGATTTCTGGGAGAAAAGGGAGGGCAAAGCTAGAGAAGGTGAGTTGCTCCCTAATTAGTAAAAGCCATGCTGGCTTTAGTGAGGGTCATCTCTCCCCAGCAACAGGGCACAGGCTCTTGCAGTAAATCTATGTGGATACTGAGAAGGTGTTTGATTGAGTTTATTGGGACTGTTCAGATGCAGATTGAGAGGGAAGAGTTTGGGTGAGAGAAGCTTTTGAGCCTGAACTGGAATATTGTGCAGAAAGTCAAATGCCAGGATGTTTGCTGTGAGAAGAAGTAGCTTGTTAACGTGACCACCAGAAGCAGAGAATCATAAAAAAGACCTCTAAGAGCATCAATCCATAGAATCATAGCATCAGTCAGGGTTGGAAGGGACCAAAAGGATCATCTAGTTCCAGTCCCACTGCCATGAGCAGGGACACACTACCCTAGAGCAGGCTGGCCAGAGCCTCATCCAGCCTGGCCTTAAACACCTCCGGGGATGTGGCCTCAACCACCTCCCTGGGCAACCCATTCCATGCTCTCACCACTCTCATGGTGAAGAGCTTCCTCATCACGTCCAGCCTGAACCTACCCATCTCCAGCTTTGCTCCGTTCCCCTTAGTCCTGTCACTTCCTGATACCCTGAAAAGTCCTTCCCCAGCTTTTTTGTAGGCTCCCTTCAGATACTGAAAGGCCACAATAAGGTCCAAGATCACTATGATCATTAAACCATGTCCCAAATTGCCATGTTCACACATTTCTTGAACACCTCCAGAATCAGTGACTCCACCACCTTCCTGGGCAACCTGTTCCAATGCCTGACCACTCTTTCAGGAAATATTTTTTTTTTCCTAATATCCAATCTAAACCTCCCCTAGCACAATTTCAGGCCATAAACGAAGACCGTCCCTTCCAGTGGCTACTGTGAGTATTTCAAGCCTTGATGCAGAGGGGCTAGAGCTAAATAATCATTACTGCTGGTATTTAGCTGCAGATACAAGAGAAGCCCTGCTGACATTGCCAAGCCAATTTCAAAGCAGAGGAGAGGTTATAGTGCTCTGCTGGCTGACAGCCAGAAGCAGCTGAAGTTAGCATTAAGACCACTTTGGAGATTTCTTTTTATCTCTAAACTTTCAGAGCATACAGACCTCTTCCTGGATAGTCTTGGGAAGGATTATCAAGGTAAAGCAGATCTAAAAGAGTTAGTTTTGAAACCAGCTGGAAGAGAACTTGAGACACGAGTTGAATCCCATTCTAGAGACAACAGAGGAATTTCCTTTAGCCCTTAAACAGAAATTTTGTCTTAGACTTTCAAACAGCTTTAGGGACTGTTTGTTGGTTTAGTGGCTGTTTGTTGACTGAGACTTCTAAAACAAAACTTTCAGGTCAATTTTTATTTCCCTTAATGGAACTGCTTTATAATCTTCCTGATCTTATTTTTTAGGTCAGAAAAGGACTTATATCCAAAAGCATTTGCTCAGAAACTGGAATGTGATACTAAATGTCAGCCAGGTATATCAGATCCCTCCCTTTACTTTGATGCCATCCCATACTGTTTTCAAGGAGGCATTTGAAATTAGTTGTCACAATGGGAATGACTGTAAAGTATGTCAGAAGGTGGGCTTCATTTCAACAGAATTAGTTTCAGTGCTTTCTAATCCCTGGGAGAGAAATGTTCTGCTTAGTTTTGTACAACTTTCTATCAGGCTTATACCATTTGCTTATAGACATTCTAAACCATCAAGGAAATCCCACTCTGGCAGGGGTTAACTGCAGAAGTCCTACTGAACTCACAAGAATCGAGACTTTTTCCCACCACAGTCATTTCCTAAGCCCTGATGAATACGATAGAAAAGGAAGACTTCACCATCTAAAGTTCAGTTTGTGTTCAGTTTTGGCCTCTCTCTACAAGAAGGACGTTGAGTTGCTGAAGGGTATCAGAGAAGGGCAACAAAGCTGGTGAAGCTTCCAGAAAAGCAGCCTTATGAGGAGTGGTTGGGGTAACTGGGGTTATTTAGTCTGGATAAGAGCAGGACGAGAGAACATTGCTCCCTACAGTTCCCTATGTGCTGGTTTGAGGCTAATTGGAATATTTTACTGAGAGAAATTAGATCATTGGTTGTGAAAAGAAAAGAATGATGAAGTCTACATCATTCATTGGTTTGCTGAGAGGGATAAAAAGCCAAAAGGTAAACAATTGTCCCACTCGGTTCTGCGATGCTGCTCCTATTCACTTCTCCTTCACTCTGCTCTAATCTCTCCACTAACAAATAACTATGTAAACTTTGCTGATTGTTTTTGCTTGCCTGGCTGGGAAAGCAGAGGGAGAAAGAGAGGATAACCTGGAGTCCCTTCTGGGCAGTTTCTCTGTCTGGGAGGGAGTTTGGATTTTTATATTATTTCTGATTTGTATAGAATAGTAAATAATTGTAAATATATTGTGGATGAGGCACTTAGTGCCATGGCCTAGTTGACTGGATAGGGCTGGGTGATAGGTTGGACTGGATGATCTTAGAGGTATCTTCCAAACTAGCCGATTCTATTCTATTATACATTACACAACATATTTAAACTGGTTTAAACTGGCAGAGGGGAGATTTAAACTAGATGTTAGGAAGAAGTTCTTTACAGTGAGGGTGGTGAAATGCTGGAACTGGCTGTTCAGGGAGGTTGTGGATGCTCCCTTCCTGAAGGTGTTCAAGGCCAGGCTGAATGAGGCCTTGAGCAATCTGTTCTAGTGGGAGGCATCCCTGCACATGGCAAGGGGGTTGGAACTAGATGATCTTTGAGCTCCCTTCCAACCTAAACCATTCCATGATTCTATATGCTTGTAAATTACACTTTGTTGTACATAAAGCTTCATCTTATTCCCAAGCTGTCTGAGCTGGTCTGGTAAATTCCAGTAGTGTGTGGGGAAAAGTTCCTAACTGTCCCAGGTTGAGACTATAGGGTTAAAAAATTTTCTGGGGATGAGAAGATAAGTTACTCAATCCCATAATACTGCTATCTCTGTATAAACTCACGGCAAGGCCAGCTCCTTCTCCTTTCCTCCTCCTCCTGCCCTGCGTCCAGCGGGAGCCACTTTATGGGGAAGAACTTAGAATAGAATAGAGTAGAATCAATCAGGTTGGAAAAGACCTCCAAGATCATCCAGTCCAACCTAGCACCCAGCCCTAGCCAGTCAACCAGACCATGGCACTAAGTGCCTCATCCAGGCTTTTCCTGAACACCTCCAGGGACGGTGACTCTACCACCAACATGTAAGCAGTAGGCCTGTTCTGGGGCCTCCAGAGGCTTGTTAGGCCTCTTGCATAGCAGAGGCATTGGTGGGGGGGAGGAGGATTGGAGCACTGGGGAGTGTAGATTTAGTTCTTGGGTTGGGGGAGAATTCCAGGGGGTTTGCCAGGGATGTGGTAATTGCTTTGTAATGTCTATGGGCTGCCCAGGAAGTTCTTCACAGAGAGAGTGATTGGCATTGGAATGGGCTGCCCAGGGAGGTGGTGGAGTCACCGTCCCTGGAGGTGTTCAGGAAAAGCCTGGCTGAGGCACTTAGTGCCATGGTCTGGTTGACTGGCTAGGGCTGGGTGCTAGGTTAGACTGGATGATGTTGGAGGTCTCTTCCAACCTGGTTGATTCTATTCTAAGTCTCTGCATTTCTCTCCAAATAGAATTCCGTATTTTTTTGCCAGTTTCATTTGAGAGTTGAATTTCTGTCTGCTCTCTTTAAAACCCATGACACTAACCCACCACACTCTGAAAGGAGGTTGCAGTGAGGGATGGGGGCAGACTTGTCTCCAGGATCAGGTGGTAGAACGACAGGAAATGGTCTCAAACGTTGCCATGGGAGGTTTAGTTTGGCTATTAGGAAAAATGTCTTTATGGAAATAGTAGTCAAGCGTTGGAACAGGCTGCCTAGGGAGGTGGTGCAATCACTGTCCCTGGAAGTGTTCAAGAAGAGTGTGAACATGACACTTTGGGACATGGTTTCATGGCCATGGTGGTGTGATGACAGCTGGGACTTGATGATCTCTTCCAACCCTGATGATACTATGATATGATATGATCTTAGGAGGTCTCCTCAAACTGAAACAATTCTATGATTCCATGTTATGGATAAAGAACTGAGAAAGAAAGGTTATTATCAATACAGATCTGAAGTTATGCACATTTCCAGACAAACAGGTTTTGACAGCTGAGACTATAATGTTTTGTTAGAACACTTTCGATACCGTAGGTATTTACCTGAAGGTGTTTCAGGTTTTACTTGGTTGGATATAAAAATTATATGACTTTTGCCCTCTGTTATTCAATTTCTTTAAAAATAGCCTTCTACAGGTTCCTACCGAAAATGAATCATTCAATACAGACTTCACAAATCAATTTTCTGTTCCTGACTTAAAGAAAAGCGAAGCTTTCTGGAGAACATTTGCAGCTCTGCAATGCAGCACCTGCTGTTTACTCCCACAGTTTATGGAGAGTTCAGGAGATGGATGCTGCACCTGGGGAGGAATGACACCATGTACCAGTACAGACTAGAGGGTGATAAGCTAGAAAGCAGCTCCATGGAGAAGGACCTAGGACTACAAACTATTCATGGGACAGCAATGTGCCATTGTGACCAAGAAAGCCAATGATGTCTTGAAGTGCACTGTGCTAGTTTGAGCCTAGCTAGAATGTTTTGGTGAGAAGGACTAGATTATAGGCTGTGGAATGAAAACAAGGCTGATGTCTACCTCACTCATTGGCTTGCTGAGGTGTATAAAAACAAAAATCCAAACACAGATAAGGGAGTTTCACTTCTACTTCTGTTGGGGAACTGGCTGAGCTGCATCTTAAACCTCACCCCTCTCTGCCATTTCTTTTACTAATACACTTTGCTTCCTAACCCCCTGGCTGAACCTCCATTCTTCCTTGGGGCTGAGGTAAGGTTGAGAGGGGTAGGGAGAAGGTGAAGGAGCAGTTGGGAGCCCCTCCTGGGGGCTCAGGTTTCTGGGAGGGCTGTTGTGTTTCTGTATTACCTTTTACCTTGTATATTTCTGTATATAAATGTATATGCTGTAAATATCTGCTTGTATATTGTGCTAAGCTGTAAATAACTTCATTCAATCTCCAGAGCTGGCTGAGTCTAGTCTGGGTGATTTCCAAAGGGGGGAGTGGGGGGGTGGGGAACACCCAAAACACCACATGCATTAAGAAAAATGTGGCTAGCAGGTCAAAAGAATCACAGAATTAACTAGGTTGGAAAAGATCTCCGAGATCATTGAATCCAACTTATTACCTAGCACCTTCTAATTAAATAAACCATGGCACTAAGTACCTCATCCAGTCTCCTTTTAAACACTTCCAGGGATGGTGACTCCACCACCTCCCTGGGCAGCCCATTCCAATGGCCAATCACTCTTGCTGTGAAGAATTTCCTAACATCCAGCCTAAACCTGCCCTGCTGCAGTTTGAGACTGTGTCCTCTTGTTCTGTCATTGGTTGCCTGGGAGAAGAGATCATCTATCTACAACCTCTTTTCAGGTAGTTGTAGAGAGCAATAATGTCTCCTCTGAGCCTTCTCTTCTCCAGGCTGAACAACTACGGGTCCCTCAGCTGCTCCTCATAAGGCTGTGCTCCAGCCCCCTCACCAGGCTTGGTGCCTTTCTCTGGACAAGTTCAAGTACCTCAACATCTTTCTTGAATTGAGGGGCCCAGAACCGGACACAGTACTCAAGATGTGGGCTAATCAGCACCGAGTGCAGGGACAAAATGAGTTCCCTGCTCCTGTGAGAAGTTCTTTGTTGCGACTTAGTGAGGTCTCATCTGGAGTATTGTGTCCAGTTCTGGGCTCCACAGTTCAACAGGGACAGGGGACTACTAGAGAGTATGGCCTCTAAGTATGATGAAGGAACTGGAACACCTGTCTTGTGAGGAAAGGCTGAAAGACCTGGGGCTGTTTAGCCTGGAGTGGAGATGACTGAGAGGAGATCTGATCAATACTTACAAATATCTGAAGGGTGGGTGTCAGGAAGAAGGGGACATTCTCTTTTCACTGGTGCCCATTAACAGGACAAGGGACAATGGACACAAACTGGAAAACAAGAAGTTCCACCTCAATGTGAGGAGAAAAATTCTTTGCAGTGAGGTTTCTGGAGCACTGGACCAGGCTGCCCAGAGAGGTTGTGGAGTCTACATCTCTGGAGACTTCCAAACCCACCTGAACACATTCCTATGTGACCTGCCCTAGGTGGTCCTGCTTTGGCAGGGAGGTTGGACTCAACCTCCAGATCATTCTATGATTCCATGCTGAAAGCAAACCCTTGTTCAGCAAAAAGCAGAAGTACCCCTGTCCCTTGGTAGAGACCTACTCTAAAGATGTGTGTTTGGGGATCTTTTCAATGAAACTCAAGTTCTGATTTGGATTTGTCTTTATGTAAGGATAAAGAGTTGAATGATTAGGGCAATTTTCTTGTCAGTGCACCATTTCCCACTGTTTGTTGTTGCAGGAAGTGCCCCGAGAGTGGCATGAGGGAGAGAGACATCTTCACAGCTGGAGGTGTTTAAGGCCAAGTTGGACAGGGCTGTGAGCAATGTGGTGTAGTGGAAGGTGCCCCTGCCCATGGCAGTGGGGCTGGATCTAGATGACCTTCAAGGTCTAGTCCAAGCCAAGCCATTCTCTGATTGTATAATTAATCAGATGTTGATTTCAAGATGAGAAAAAAACACCCTGGAAATTTGTTTCTTTTGGTCAGGTGAAAGGCTACCTAGAAGCACTGTCCACTTTGCCCTGAGATTAAATTCAGATAAATCTACTTGCCATATTTGTATTAATGTGGGTTTATGTTAATGATTAAGCTATAAAACAAAGGTTTTGCTCTGAGAAGGTGTCCCTCTGGCACAGGAAAACTGCTGCTTGCCAAAAATCTTAGCTGCAGATATACTAAGATCCATGTTCCTTCCTGTCTTTACCTCCAAAGCTTGGCTGTGATTTATCTCTAACAGACTTGGCACTTGTCAGTATTTCTTATTGCTTTGCTATTTACAAATGTTTCTGACAAATATTCTTCCTTCCTTTGGAAAGATGTAAATATTAAACTAGAGATAGACTGATTTTAATTGGTGTTTTTAATTAATTTATTGTGTTACTTGAATGATTTTTTTGGGTGCAATTTTCTTTGAAAATGTTTTAGATTCATAGAAGAGTTTGGACTGGAAGGGACCTTAAAGATCGTCTGGTTTCAACTCCTCTGCCATAGGCAGGAAGACCTTCCACTAGCCCAAGCTGCTCAAGACATCATCCAACTTGGCCTTGAAAACCTCCAGGGAGGGGGCAACTGTGACCTTCCTGGGAAAGTGTTCCAGTGTCTCACCACCCTCACTGTAAAGAATTTCTTCCTAATATCCAGTCTAAACCCACTTTCCTCAGGCTTAAATCTAGTCTCGCTTGTCCTGTCACTACAAGACCTTACAAAAATTCCCTCCCCAGCTTCCTTGTAGCCCACTTCAGAGTTGGGTCTGTTCAGCCTGGAGAAGAGAATGCACCAAGCAGACCTTATAGTGACATACATTGGTGCATTCTCTTCTCCAGGCTGAAAAGACCCAACTCTCATAGTCTGTCCCCACAAAGGAGGTGCTTCAGCCCTTCGGTCATCTTTGCAGCCTGCTCTGGACCCACCCTTGCAGTTACATGTCATCTTTATGCTGTCTTTCTTATGTTGATTGGAATATTTTGTTCCTCTGGACTGGGTTCTTTCCTTCCTCCCAGGTCGTGTCTATAGGCAACAGCAGTGTCTATGCACCTTCTTGACACCTTGGGAGATAAGCTTACACAGCTGTCTTTCATCACTCAGATGGATGCTACAACTGAGGTTTCTAAATTCCACCTCCAAGGTTTTTTCTTCCTCACAGAGCTTCTCTAGGCCTGGGCCACTCCAATGTTTATATTCTGGGAAAAAAAGTAAAGCATAACATTTTATGAACTATGAAGGTTGGAGTTCAAAACAAGTGCTGTGCTTAAGGTAGAGGTTGATACTTTGCAGGAATTTTTGTGAGGTGTTCCAACCTCATGAGGTGTCACCTTTAAATGAGGCACCCCCTTTAAAAACATTAAACATTCTTAATTTCCTCAAGTTCAGGGCACAGCTTTGATGGGAATGTTGTTTCAGCTCTGGCCTCCACTGTAGTGAGGAGGAATTTTATCAGAGAGTGAGAAGCAAGGTGACCAAACCATTTCTTTTTGAGCTTAGATAAGGATTTCAGTTCCTTGATTTACTACATCCCAGTCTGAAACACTTTTTTTCTTTCAAACTGTGAGAAAAAAAGGAGAATGTTGTACTTTATGCTGAAGTTGAACTTGAAGCGATCTCCTGAGATGTCTTTTATTTGTCTGTTAAGCAGAATGCACATTTATGGTGCTGTATAAATAATAATAATAATAATGCTACCACCTCTCTATATTCTGTTTATTGTAATCTGTTTATTCTGCAAAACTCAGCGATGAAAGCAAAAATAGCCTCAATATGTGTTTTCCATAATGATGCATAGCAACTTTTATTTCCTACAACCTTCTTCTCTCTTCCCCAGTTACAAGGCACTTTGTTTTTAAAGCTATCAAAGGAAAAGAAAAGCAACAAAAAAAGAGCAAATCTCGAAAAAAAAAAAAAAAAAACAAACCAACTCACTTCTGGCAGTGTTAAGTAACTCAACTCCATAAAAGTATGAGGCCATAACACTCAATAATGTTTTTTAAGTACTCCCTGGTCAAGTCAGTGAAGAGTTATACCTGAAAATCTGTGGTGGCAGATGGCCCAAGGAATTGAAAAAAATAAGTGGAATCATACAACTCAAGGAATTAGTCATAAACCAGGGAATCTTTTGCCTACAGAATCATCAAATAGTTTTGGTTGGAAAAGATGTCTAACATCATTGAGTCCAACCATCAACCTAACAGCACCATGGCTGTTAAACCACATCCCAAAGTGCCACAGTCGCATATTTCTTGAACACCTCCACCATCTTCCTGGGAATCTTGCTATTGCAATACCTGACCACTCTTTCAGGACAGAATGTTTTCCTAACATCCAGCCTAAACCTTCCCTGGGACAACTTCAGACCATTTCTTCTCATTCTACCACCCAACAGTAAGGAGGAGAAACTGACCCTCACCTCACTCCGATCTCCTTTCAGGTATATAAGGGAACAAAATCTGCCCTCAGACTTCTCCAGACTACACAACCCCAATTGCCTCAGCTGCTCCTCGTAAGACTTGGTCTCTAGGCCCTTTACCAGTTTTGCTGCTCTTTTCTGGACACACTTCAGCAGCTCAGAGTCTCTCCCACACAGTGAGCAGCCCAATAATCCTGTTTGAAACCATCTCAGCTTCAGTAAGTAGTAGAGCTAGCTAGAGATTGATGGCCTGGAGAGATCAGCATTAAAAGGCAATAGCTCCCACATTGTGGTATCCAAGATATTAAATCTATTTCCCATACCTAAAAGAGGAAATCAAGAAAGTATTCAGCTCTTAATGTTAGCCAGTGTTGGTGAAATGAATAGGCTTGACCTCAGTCCCTTGTCTTTTCTAGCAAAAATGAGGCACTGAAAAAAAGGTCTCTTTATTTGTGACCTTGAAATCATCAGCCCTGTGTATGATTAACATAGTGCAGGGGGAGAAAAAAGACAAGAACTTTGGCAAAGGGAAGAAACATAGAGGAGTTCTGCAAACCTTGCTCCTCGTAAGCACACCCTTTCCATGGATAAACAGCTTTTCAAGCTCTTATGCTGCCAATCCTACTCTTTTAGCACCTATAAGTGTGGCATATTAAAACAAAATAAATCCTGCAATAATTAAGGGAGAAGCTATGAACTAACAGTCTAGGTATTAATCATGGTATTCCATATTAATCCAGTACGAAAGCCACCACCTTTAGGAAATTTCATTTAGCATATTTCCCTTTTTAAGCAGCTCACAAATGATTTGCCATAGTTCCCTCACTCCAAAGCTAGGCAATTGCTACAAATGCAAGAATCATAGAATCACACAATGCATCAGATCAGAAGGAACCCTCAAAAATCATCTTGTCCAACTGCCCAGTAGTGATCAGGGACATCATCAATTAGGTTGCTCAGGACCCCATTAAGTTTGACCTTGAAAGTTTTCAGGAATGGGGCCTCCAGCACCTCTTTGGGCAACCTGTTTCAGTGTTTCACTACCTTCACTATGAGAAACTTTCTTCTAATGTCCAACCTGACTCTACCCTGCTCTAGTTTCAAACAATTGGTCCTTATCCTATCACTACAAATCCTTCTAAACAGTCCCTGCCCAGCCTTTCTGTAGGTCCTCTTCAGGTACTGGAAGGCTGCTAGAAGGTCTCCCTAAAGCCTTTCCTTCTCCAGGCTGAACAGCCTCAGTCCTCCCAGTCGGTCTTCACAGGAGAAGTGCTCCAGCCCTCTGATCATCTTTGTGGCCCTCCTCTGAACCCCCTCCAGCAGGTCCATGTCCTTCTTGTGCTCAACACAGTACTCCAGGTACCAAAGCAGAGTCATCTCTCTTGACCTGTTGGCCACACTGCCTTTGATGCAGCTCAGCACGCCACTGGCTTTCTGGGTTGTGAGTGCACATTGCGGGCTCACATACAGCTTCCCATCCACCAGCAACCCCAACTAAAATTGGGAGCCCTCAACAGGGCAATTTCAAAATTAAAGGGGCTTCAGTGTGCTGAAATGTGCCCAAGGACCAATGGTCAGTCTTTCACAGAATCATGGAATGGTAGGGGTTGGAAGGGTCCTCCAGAGACCATAGAGTCAAATCCCCTCTGCCAAAGCAAGACCACCTAGGGCAAGCTGCACAGGAACACAATAAACCAGGGTTGTAAAGCCTCCAGAGAAGGAGATTTTCACTGAGCAGTGCATGCAATAGGTAGAGGAGAGAAGTTTATTGTGGAAAGAGAGGGGTATAACATACCTGTTTTATAAAACTGGCCACACTTCTTCCAAAATAAAGGTCAGAAAATAGTCCTACACTGTAGTAATAGCTCCTTTGTTGGCATGAGCAGGGCTCTTGTCAATTGAATGCAAAGAGCTGAAGGCATGGCTTTCCCAGCTGCTAGCACAGAGCTGCTCACCGCACCAAGACTCCAAAGTTTTGTAGAAACAAACAAGTTTTATGCCCACCCTTGAAAAGTGAAGGTCCTGAAGCACCTGTTGAGGTACTTCAGCTGTGTGCAGAGGATTTGGGGGGTCATGGAATGGCCCGATTGTGCATCACCCTGGATGCTTAGCAATGCCCCTGGCTAGCCTGGCCTCAGTATGGGCCCTCCCAGCTCCGAAAACATCTTTATCGGTCAGAAACGCTCTTGTGGCTGCTGCTCAAATGCTGAATCAGACTTTGTCTGTTTGGCTTGGAGGATGTCTGGGCATCAGAGAACAGGAGGCATGGTGCCTTATCTCTTTTGAGCCATTTCCAGATCCTCATACCTAACTGATACATAATGAGTGGCCTTAAAAATCAATTGCACTTCTCAGGGGTTGGGGGAGGTGGTGTTCCTCTCCTAATTTCCACACAGAGGGCTTTCCAGGCTGCTGGAAGTGGCTGGTTTCCCTGTTGCATTGGATGCTTACTTCTCTGGGGTCAGTCTCACACAGATTTTGGGGAGGTCACACACTGTCTACATGAAGGTTTGCACCTTGAAATCCATGCTTGCATGCAATGCAGTTGTGCTCACCTGCAGCACCTTTTTTTCCCCTTCCTTACCTTTCCTCTGTAAGCTAAATATAACAGGGCCACAACTTCCCACGTGACAATGGCTGGTTACTGCATCTTGTAGCATCTATCCAAATTCAATACCTGCAATGCCATGACATTTATCCAAATTCAGTACCTGCAGCCAACCGTGTCCTGGGCTGCAACAGCTGTATCAAAAGAAGTGTGACCAGCAGGATGAGGGAGGCAATTTTCCCCCTCTACCTTTCTCTTGTGAGACCCCACCTGGAGTATTGTGTCCAGTTCTGGGGTCTCCAGCATAAGAAGAGCCTGGAACTGCTGCAGTGAGTCCAGAGGAAGCCACAAAGATGATTAGAGGGCTGGAGCACCAGACCTGTGGGAACAGACTATGAAAGTTGGGGCTGTTCAGCCTGGAGAAGAGAAGGCCCAAGGGAAAACTTAGAGCGGCCTTTCAGTATCAGAAAGGGACAACAAAAATTCTGGGGAGGGACTTTTTTTGAGGGCTTGTAGTGATAGGACAGGGGTCAATGGCTTTGGGTTGAAAAGGGGGAGATTTAGCCTGGATATTAGGATGAAATTCTTGACAGTGAGGGTGGTGAGACATTGGAACAAGTCACCAAAGGAGCTTGTGGATGCCCCTCCCTGGAGGCCCTCAAGGCCAGGTTGGATGAGGCCTTGAGCAACCTGGTCTAAGTAGGAGGTGTCTCTGCCCATGGCAGGGAGATTGGAACTAAATGATCTTTAAGGTTCATTTCAACCCAAATCAGTATATGATTCCACGATCACTTCTGATAGCTTTTGCTACAAAGACTTCTGGAGCTTTTTTGCCCCACTTAAGACCTGTCAGTCCTTTGATTGTCTCTAGACCTTCCTGGCCCTGGATTGATGCAGCTTATTAAAAATTCCTTGTAGACCTAGATTAATATAAATTAATAGGTAGTGAACATTACCCTGCCTAAAGTGTGAATTTAGATTCCAATAATTCTATGAGCAAAATTATCTTTTTGGAGAAATTAAATGTGCATTATTACACTTGATGTGCTACAAATTATAAAAGCAAAAATTTCACTTGTAAGGTTGCAGAGTTATCAAGCAATTAGCCATATTGCACCCAGCACACCAAAATTAAAGACATAAATTAAAACAGCAGGAGGGATAATAATGTTAGAAAGGGGGCGTAGACTTGATGCAGTATGTTGCTTCTGAAGCTACAGCTAAAGATAGTTCTTGACAGGAACGGGTCAGGCGAGTGGGGTTAACAGGTTTCCCCACATTTTTCTAACTTGTGATGTAAAAACTTTACTTGACAGAACAATTATGTGAACTAATTTCACCAGGGATAGCAATTTAATCCAAGCAAGTCATTTAGTTGCATGCTCTGTGTATAATCTTGCATCAGGTCTCTGATTTTTACAATCCCTAGCTGGTTTGGGCATGTTTATCAGTAGGGATACTGGGTCTAAACTCAACATTCAGACTTTTACTTTATGCTTATTGAATGCCTATGGTTGCATCTATAAACAGCCACTTACACAAAGACACACAGCACATTCTAGACACATCTTTTTTTTCTAGCACTAATTGTGTGCACATGCAGCCCAGCCAGCCAACCCTGTGCTGGGCTGCAGCAAGAGCAGTGTGGGCAGCAGGGCAAGAGAGGAGATTCTCTCCCTTTACTCTGCTCTCCTCAGACCCCACCTGGAGTACTGTGTGCAGTTCTGGAGCCCCCAGCACAAGAAGGACATGTAACTGCTGGAGCAAGTCCAGAGGAGAGCCACGAAGATGCTCAGAGGGCTGCAGCAGCTCTGCTATGAGGACAGGCTGAGAGAGTTGGGGCTCTGCAGCCTGGAGAAGAGAAGGCTTCCAGGAGACCTTAGAGTGGCTTTCCAGTATCTGAAGGGAGCCTACAGGAAGGCTGGGGAGGGACTATTGACAAGGTCTGGTAATGTCAGGACGAGGGGGAATGGGTTTGAACTGGCAGAGGGGAGATTTAGACTGGATGTTAGGAGGAAGTTCTTTACAGTGAGGGTGGTGAGACACTGGCACAGGTTGCCCAGGGAGGTTGTGGATGCTTCCTCCTGGAGGCGTTTAAGGCCAGGCTGGATGAGGCCTTGAGCAGCCTGCTCTAGTGGGAGGTGTCCCTGCCTATGGCAGGGGGCTGGAGCTGGATGATCCTTGAGGTCCCTTCCAACCTAAACCATTCTATGATTCTATGATTCTATTACAACAACAAGAACTTATCAACACACTGAAATATTTCCAGGATGACGAAAGCATTTAGATAACAACAGTAAATGAGTTAGCATGGAGAAACATGAATGCTGCTGCAGGAGTGCAGCTCCATTGAGAAGGAACTTGGAGTCCTGATGGACAATAAGTTGTTCATGGAACAGAAATGTGCCCTTGTGGCCAAGAAGGCCAATGGTATCCTGGGGTGCATTAGGAAGAGTGTTAACAGCAGTTCATGGGAGGTTCTGCCCTTCTCCTCTGTCACGGTGAGGCCACCAGTTCTGGGCTCCCCAGTTCAAGAGGGACAGTGAATTACTGGAGAGAGCCCACCGGCAGCTATGAGTATTACAGAGAGACTGGAACATCTGTCTGATGAGGAAAGGCTCAGAGACCTGGGGCTGTTTAGCTTGGAGAAGAGAAGGTTGAGAGGAGATCTTATTAACATTTGCAAATACCTCAAGGGCAGGTGTCAAGAAGGTGCCAGTCTCATTTCAGTGGTGCCCAGTGATAGGGCAAAGGGTAAAGGGCAACAATCACAAACGAACACAGGAAGTTCCACCTCGATGTGAGGAAAAACTTCTCTGCTGTGAGATTTCTGGAGCCCTGGAGCAGGCTGTCCAGAGAAGTTGTGGAGTCTCCTTCTCTGGAGACTTTCTAAACCCACTCGGACACATTCCTGCACAGCCTGCCCTAGGTGATCCTGCTTTGGCAGGGGGGTTGGACTGGATGATCTCCAGAGGTCCTGTCCAACACTTACCATTCTCTGATTTTGTGACCAGGCTCCAAAGGTGTCTTATACCCACTTAGATTGCTGAAAGTCTTTGTCATGGCTTGGGCACATCTAGCTCAGTCGGTAGAGCACGAGACTCTTAACATCAGGGTTGCGGGCTCATGCCCTCTGTTGGACACCAAAAAAGGATTATGATGATTTAGCACAAGGACTAACCTGCCTGATCACCCAACACAAAAGAGAGGGGAAGAGTAACACACACAACTCAGGGTTAAGATAGAGGCAAGAGTTTAATATAACACGAGCTATCATAAGCACAATATGTAATCACCTTAGCTAATAATCTAGATAATCTAATAATACAATGCATGGTTACCTTAACTTAGCCTATCTGCAGAAGAAGCACACTGAAATATAGGGAACAAAACTCAAAAAAAACCAGAATAAAACAGAAAATCAAACTCAGCAACTCCCTGACTCCCACTCCTTCCACTGCCATTGCCTGCAGAAAAGAGACCAAGCCCAAGATGCCAGAACCCAGAAGCAGCAATCAGAATAGGAAGCCTCCCATGTTGCAATATGAATTCAAGCCCCACAATACTTTGCTCCAGTTAGCACTTCCATTTTTTTTGAAGCTGGTGTGATTGCAGCGTGGTATGAATGCAGCCTGGAGAAGAAAAGGCTTCAAGGAGACCTTATTGTAGCTTTCTAGTATCTGAAGGGTGCCTACAGGAAGGCTGGGGAGGGACTACTTACAAGGTCTTGTAATGACAGGATGAAGGGTAATGGGTTAATACTGGAAGAGGGAAGATTCAAACTAGATGTTTCCAGTAAGAGTGGTGAAACACTGGAACAGGTTGCCCAGGAAGGTTGTGGATGCTCCCTCCC
>WAAF01017935.1:0-214828 GCA_013400475.1 Tricholaema leucomelas | reverse complement strand
TCCAGAACCTCCCTGAGGAACCTGTTTCAGTGCTCTGTGACCCTTACAGTAATGAATTTCCCCCTTGTGTTGCGGTGGAACTTTCTGTGCTGCTGCAATTTACACTCATTGCTCCTTGTCCTAGCATAGAGAGCAAGTGAGCAGAGCCTGTCCCCCCACTTCTGACCACCCCTCAGATGTTTATAAACATTTATTAAATCCTCTTTTAGTNATTTTATGATTCTATGATTCTATGAATAACAGCAGCAGGTTTCATTCAATCCATTACATTCTTCTAGACAGGAAATATCCTGAGTTTGCCCTACAAACTGAAGAAATGCAGGAAACCAGGAATGATACAGAAAAGGTTGTCTCTGACTCCTTAGCTGAAGGACCTAGCCTGTCCTTTGCTCTGTGAGTGGACACCAAAATAATGTGGAGGAGCACTGCTCCTCTGCTATCACAGCCAGCATAGATCAGGAACACCTGCAACAGGTTCTTGCCACTCAGTGTCAGAGGAAAATTTTATTTCAGACCAAGCCTGTGAGTTGATTATCTTCTGCATTTTATGCAGTTCTTTCCTGACAAATGGTTAAAAATTCTCTCTTTTTTCCTGCCTCTTTGTAGTGCTTCCAAGTGGAATCAGATGACATGTGCTTCCCATGAAATGTTCTGGAGCTTGGGTGGTTTTCTAGCAGAATTCAAGTTACTTGCTTTGCTCTGAAATCTACCAAATTGTTCAGGTGCTGACTGCTTCAGGTAGCATCTGTCTCTCCTTGGTGCTGCAGTGCCATGGTGATAGAGAAGACATTTGCCAATTAGAGGAGATTTCAAAAGAGAGATCTTTTGCCCTTTTTTTAGCTCACTCCTCTGTCTTTTAGCATGGCAGAGTTTTTGTTTGCTCAGTTCTTCACATCCTGCACTTTCCTTGTTTTCTTTTCTCTTTATTGGAGAGCCTGTTCTAATGTCCAAAAAGGAGCAGATTTAGATGGGTACACTATGTAGTATTTGTCTAGTCCATGCTAACTGCATGGAGCTTTGTGTCTAATTGGATATGCACCTGGAGAGGAGATTCTGATCAAATGCAAAAAATGCATTACAATATTTATTGCAAGAATCGTTGAGAGGAAGGCGCAAAATTAGTGCAAGGGCTTGTAGTGATAGGACAAAGGGGAATGGACTGAAGATGGAAGAGGGTAGATTTAGACTGGATATTAGGAAGAAATTCTTTACAAGGAGGTTGGTGAGACACAGAATCACAGGATTACAGGATCACAGGCTGTTAGGGGTTGGAAGAGAGCCAAGGAGATCATCAAGTCCAACCCCCCTGCCAGAGCAGGACCACACAATCCAGCACAGATCACAGAGAAATGCATCCAGACAGGCCTTGAAAGTCTCCAGGGAAGAAGAGTCCAGAACCTCCCTGAGGAACCTGTTTCAGTGCTCTGTGACCCTTACAGTAATGAATTTCCCCCTTGTGTTGCGGTGGAACTTTCTGTGCTGCTGCAATTTACACTCATTGCTCCTTGTCCTAGCATAGAGAGCAAGTGAGCACAGCCTGTCCCCCCACTTCTGACCACCCCTCAGATGTTTATAAACATTTATTAAATCCTCTTTTAGTCTTCTCTTCTCCAGACAAAAAAGTCCCAGGTCCCTCAGCCTCTCCTCATAAGCCATGCTCTCCAGTCCTCTAATCATCCTTGCAGCCCTCCACTGGACCCTCTCCAGCAGATCCCTGTCCCTCTTAAACTGGGGAATCCAAAACTGAATGCAGTATTCAAGATGAGGTCTCACTAGGGCAGAGCAGAGGGGAAGGAGAACCTCCCTTGACATTGGAAGAGGTTGCCCAGGGAAGTCATAGATGAGGGAGGTGTCCTTGTCCATGGCAGGAGAAAGAAGGGTACTGAACTAGATGACTTTCAAGGTCCCTTACAGCCCAAACCATTGTATGAATCTATGATTTACCCATAAGGATCTAGTCCTTTCACCTTCATTTTAGGACTTGGGAACATGACTGAGCTGTAAAGGTTTAACAAGCTGGGGATGAAGGTTGAGCAGGAAGTGCAAATATAAGGAACAAACAAGTAGATTCTTGTTTAAACAAAATGCCTGCAATGTGCATTCTGCCTTGGGTGCTAATTTTGAGGAGGAGAAGTATAAAACCTTGTGTTCTTGCATCTGTAATTTTAGGGCAAAATGTGTCTTTACAGGACTGAGATACCATGTTTTGAGATACCCATCTTTCTTTGCCAGTGTTTGGCACCAGCTTAAATCGGTCCAGAGGTGAAGTGATTAAAGGTAGCAAGATGTTTAATCTTGTGGCAATCAACATTCTCAAGGAAATTCTCTACTAAAGCTACATTTGAAGACATTTATTAGGAGGAGGAACATCTTTATTTTATTAAGAGGAGGAACTTCTTAAATTTATTAGGTGAAGAAATGAATTTAAGGGTGAGAAAGCACTAAAACAGGCTTCCCAGAGAGATAATGGAATCGCTGTCTCTGAAGACATTCAAAACCCACCTGGACATGTTCCTTTATGACCTTCTTTAGGTGAACCTGCTTTAGCAGGAAGGTTGGACTCAACTCCAGAGGTCTCTTACAACCCCTATCATACTATGATTTATTTTCAACAGAACCAAGTGGTGAGAAGATGGCAGAAGTAGAAGTTTGGACAAAAAAAAAAAGGATAAAGGAGATTAAAGTTCTTCCCACAAACTTGATAAAGCTGTTTGAAAAGTAATAATGTTTTCTCAATATATAGTTTCAAGGGACTTTTTAAAATGAGTGTCTCCAAAATGAAGAAAATCACTATTATATGAATGATGGTGCTCCCTTATTAGCAAATTATTGTTCCTATAATTAACAGAGAGCAACTAATCACACTGCAATATCTTTTGAATAATCGACTGATGGAGGTAATGACTACCTTTCAAATCTATTTGTCACTAATTTGTACCTCACATAGGTGAAAATATGCAATAAAGTCAATGACTGCTTGGAATCTGAAGTCAGAGAACAGCCCTCCATTCATGTCCATGTCACCCTGCTGTGACAAAGCAGCTTTTAAAGTGCTCCATGAGAGACTTCGCATGTTTGCCACTTTGTCATTGATACACTCATAGAATTGTTTTGGTTGGAAAAGACCTCTAAGATCATGGAGTCCAAACATCAATCTAGCACCACCATGGCTAGTAAACCATGTCCCAGTATGCCACAGCCACACATTTCTTGAACTCTTCCACTGATAGTGACTCTACCACCTTCCTGAGCAGCCTATTCCAATACCTGACCACCTGTGTGGCAAAGAAATTGTTCCTGATAAACAACCTAAAACTCCCTTGGCAAAAATTCAGGCCATTTCCTCTTAATCTACTACCTGAAACCGGGGAGAAGATGCCTAGTCCCACCTCACTGCTACCTCCTTTGTAAAGAGCAATGAGGTCTCCTCGCAGTCTCCTCTTCTCCAGACTGAATAACCTCAGTCAGCTGCTCCTCACCAGACCTGTTCTCTAGATCCTTCACCAACATTGTTGAAGGTGAGGGTGGTGACAAAGTGGAATGGACTGCCCAGAGAAGCTGTGGTAACCTCATCCCTGGAAGTGTTGAAGACAAACCTGGATGAGCCCTTCAACAAGCTGGTTTAGTGGGAGGTGTCCTTGCCCATGAAGCTGGGTTGGAACTAGGTGATTTTCAAGGTGCCTTCCAACTCAAGCTATTTTATCATTCTATGATATCTCTACCCAGGATATTTCTACCTTGCTTTACTCATCTCAACATTGTGGATACTTTTTTTTTAAATCACTTTCAGAAATTTGAAAGACAACACTTCTGAGTTTTAATTGATCAGGATTTTTTTTTTTCCTTAAGCAGGAAGCAACAGAAAGCATTTCAAGTCTGGATTAAAAGTATGTAGGATGTAGACCACCTTCTGCAGGAAGTGTTGCAGAAATATTTCCCCTTCCAAGGACCATACTCTACTAGCACAGAAAATTTCGTTCCTTATTCAGACACTGACCCTTTCTTGTGCCTCTGTGACTAAGTTGCATCCCAAGGGGCTAGAAGCCTGCATCTGGGTCGGTGCAATCCCAGGCACAGATACAGGCTGGGTGGGGAATGGCTGAGAGCAGCCCTGAGGAGAAGGACCTGGGGGTCTGGGGTGATGAAAAGCTCAACATGAGCCTGCAGTGTGCACATGCAGCCCAGACAGCAACCCTGTGCTGGGCTGCAGCAAGAGCAGTGTGGGCAGCAGGGCAAGGGAGGGGATTCTGCCCCTTTACTCTGCTCTCCTCAGACCCCACCTGGAGTACTGTGTGCAGTTCTGGAGCCCCCAGCACAAGAAGGACATGGAACTGCTGGAGCCAGTCCAGAGGAGAGCCACGAAGATGCTCAGAGGGCTGCAGCAGCTCTGCTATGAGGACAGGCTGAGAGAGTTGGGGCTCTGCAGCCTGGAGAAGAGAAGGCTTCGAGGAGACCTTAGAGTGGCTTTCCAGTATCTGAAGGGAGCCTACAGGAAGGCTGGGGAGGGACTATTGACAAGGTCTGGTAATGTCAGGACGAGGGGGAATGGGTTTAAGCTGGAAGAGGGGAGATTTAGACTGGATGTTAGGAGGAAGTTCTTTACAGTGAGGGTGGTGAGACACTGGCACAGGTTGCCCAGGGAGGTTGTGGATGCTTCCTCCCTGGAGGCGTTTAAGGCCAGGCTGGATGAGGCCTTGAGCAGCCTGCTCTAGTGGGAGGTGTCCCTGCCTATGGCAGGGGGTTGGAGCTGGATGATCCTTGAGGTCCCTTCCAACCTAAACCATTCTATGATTCTATGATTCTAGAAGCCTAAGTGTTTTTTCAGCTATTATGCCTAATTACATAGTGTTGTAAAGTGCCATAAAATGAATGGGAGAAGACATTTGCAAGGAAGTGCTTTTATAATGCTTCTCATGATGTATGTCATTGTTTGGGAGTTTCCCCCACACACACACTAGATTAACCAGATTAACTCAGCCAGCTGGAAGTCAAGGAATTAAAATATATTTACTGCATGCAGAAATTCACAAGCATATGGGCACAATATATATACAGATATTTACAAGTATATACAAGTTAGAAGTAACGCAGAAAATCAAAATCCTTTCTGAGAAGCCCAGGAGGATTTCTGACCAACTCCCCTCCTTCCCCCCCTCACCCCTTATCTCAGAAATAACCAGATAAAGCTCCCTGTAGCTCATGTGACATGTTTGCAGAGATCCGAGGTGAGATGTCAAAAGACAACAAGGAGTTGTAAGGAAATGGTTAGATCAGGTTACATAGGTTTCCTGCAGAGGAGTTAAGGCAAGATGCAGCCAGTGACACAGACTGAAGAAGTGAGTGCCGTACCTTATATTTTGACTATTTAGGTCCCTGAGCAGAACAAACCTATGGCAGGGGGTTGGAGCTGGATGATCCTTGAGGTCCCTTCCAACCTAAACCATTCTATGATTCTATGATTCTATAAATAGACATCACTATTATTTTCTTTTCACAGCCAATGAACTAATTTATCTCATTAAAATATGCCAATTAGCCTCAAACCAGCACAAGAGGCCATAGAGTTAATTATTAAGTAGTTGAAGGAGTCTGAAAAATACTTTTTTATCATATTCTGCTCCATAGTATCAGGTGACAGCATGAGAAGAAATGGCCTGAAATTGTGCTAAGGGAGGTTTAGGTTGGATATCAGAAGAAAATTCTTTCCTGCAAGAGTGGTTAGGAATCGGAACAGGCTGCCTCAGGAGGTGGTGGAGTCACTGTCCCTAAAAATGCTCAAGTAACATGTGGACATGGCACTTTGAGACACGGTTTAATCACAATTGTGGTGCTAGACCTATGGTTAGACTTCATCATCTCAGAGGTCTTTTTCATCTGAAGCAATTCTATGATTCCATCACTATTATTCAGAAGTTCTTGGTGCTTAGAGCCAAAGAGTCTATATCAAACAAGACCTGAACCTGCAGAGAGTCTGAAGCTGTCCCATCTACTCAAATTCAGCAAGCTTCTGTGACATCATGTTAGGTTGATGGTTGGACTCGATCAGAAAGGATTGTCATGCATTGGAACAGGGTGCCCAGGGAGGTGGTGCAGTCATCATCCCTGGAGGTATTTAGATGTGTGGATGTGGTGACGTGGGACATGGTTTATTGCTAGTGGCTTAACAATAGTGGTGGGCTTGTGAGCTCTAGGTGAGCAGCTGAACTCGACTATCTCAAAAGTCTCTTCACCTTCAGCAGTTCTATGATTTTATGATAATTAGAGATCTTTTCTAACCAAAACAATTCCATGATTTTATGATTCTACATGGACAATACTTTATATGGTAACACTGTTGAGGTCTGCAAAGCAAGGACAAAGGATTGAAAGTATCATCATGCAAAGGTGCTACATTACCTATCCTATAGGCTTAGCCGCTCACTGCAAAAGGAAGGGCAAGAAAGGAGATTAATTTATCTAGCCTGACCTACCTCACACTAGCTGCACAGCCTCATTTTCTTATTTGTGGCAAATGCAAGCCAATCTTTCCCTGTTTATGAATGTATAAATTCACACTCTATTATAACTGATGCAGTCTGCTTTGTAACAATTCCCCAAATGCCTGTTCCTTAGAGGAATCTTCTCACCCTGCAAGGTAAACTGCCTGGGGCTGTGTCTTCCTGAGGGTTCTTTTATGTCACAAAGACAAGCACATTCTGATAGTTTAGAAAAAGCCAAACACCTCATTACAGGCAGAAAATTTATGTTTTGTTCAGAAAATAAAAGAAACAAACTAAAAAAAAAAAAAAAAAAAGAGGGCAAATCAACAACTGATTCACAATTTATGACTTGTTAAGCATTTTGCTTCCTAACCACAATCTGTTTGAATGAATTGCTTTTATACAGGAGTCAGGAAGTTAATTGCCCAGTTGCAGGAACCTTAGGTAAAAGATTGTTTGCTAACTATAATTCACCAAAGCCTACCAGACGTCTGAAAGCAAATAACTTTACACCAAAGTAATTCTATTGTCCTCTGATGATTTGCAGGAATCAGAGTGGTTTTGAACAAAAAGAAGAGGAGATTGTCTTGTAATGGGGTATGTTACTGATTGTAACATTTGAAAAGACCTCCAAGATCATCAAGTCCAATTATCGACCTAAGCCCACCATGGCCACTAAAGCACATCCCAGTGTGCCATGTTCACACATTTCTTGTGTGAATCCAGGGACTGCGATTCCACCACCAACCTGGGCAGACTGTTCCAATGCCTGACCACTCTTGCAGGATAGAAATTTTTCCTAATACCCAACCTAAACCATCCCTGGCACAATTTCAGGACATTTCCTCTCATTCTATTACTCAATCCTAGGAAGAACAGACCAACACCCACCTCGCTCCAACCTCTTTTCAGGGAGTTGTAGAGAGCAATGAGATCTCCCCTCAGCCTCCTTTCCCATACTAAACATTCCCTCTACTGCTCTTCCTAAGTCTTGTTCTCTAGATCCTTCACCAGATTTGCTGTCCTTCCAATTAAAGCTCCCAGGTACTTCGATTTCCATGCTCTTTCACATCTCTGAGTATCTATTCCAAGAACATCCTAAAGCTTGGGTCAAATTTTTCAAGAAACAATGTCTGTATGGATCTCCCCAGAGGTGAGATACCTTAATTCATTACATTCAGCAGTGATACACCCTAGGTGCCACAATCTTTATTCTAGCAGTGTATATTTTTCCATATTCAGTTGGAGCCCAGGATCCTTAAAGATAAGATTCAGAAGTGATTATATCATGTCCTTCCTTATGCATAAGATGAAATGTCATCTCTATAAACTTCCACTCTCTTCATGTCTCCTCTGGGCAACAACTCACTCACAGCCCTTCAGACCAAAGGTCTGCAGAAGCAGTAATTTCCAGTGGACCTTTGCACTTTATCAGCTGCTGTCACCTATTTGGACAACAGATTTTCAGGAAACTGCAAGCTGCATCCCATGAGGGCTGTAATGATACAAGTAGCATGGAGATAGTGCCCAAACCCAAGGAAGGAGTCTCAACACTGAGCTCCCTTCCCTCCCTCTTGCATGGTCAGACACTCTTTTTTTTCTGTCCAAGAAACGCCTTTTGTGGTGTTGTGGTAGCCCTGATAGGCCCCAAATAGGCTTATACATGTCCTGCCTTGCCCAGGCATGTTTTTCTGCTCCACCAGAGAGGCAAGCATGGAAACGGACACAAAAGGACCTGGAGCCGCTGAGTCTGGCCTGCCCAGGGTCCTGTGGTGTGAGGTACACACACTCAGCTTGTGCCTGCCTAGTGCAAGGCCTGTGCTCTGCCCAAATTAGGGAAAAGTCAGCCTGTGGCTTTGCCTAATATGGTATGGTTTGGCTAACTGCCATCCTGAGTGGCTGTTCTTGTGTCCAAAGGGCAATTAATCTCAGCCCACACTGATAGAAGGAGCTAGGCAGGTGAACAACCTGCTTTTGCTTCCCTGCTTTGCTCCCCTGCTCTTTGCCTGCTCTCTCTGCTGTGCTCAGCCCTGCTGCTATTGCACACTGCCTTATTGCTTGCCTGGTGAGCTCCACTGCCACGAGTTACCAGGAGCAGACCCTGGATCAGCCTGTGTGGCCAGCGTGACATCGTGCTGAGACTGCACCACATCTGCCTTCTGCACCTGAAGGTCCTGCTTAGAATTCCTGGACATATCTACAGATTGTCCAGAAGAAGCCAGGAGACAAGGTCAGAGATTGCCTGCATCCTTTCCCCAGAGGCCGGGAAGATTCAAGTCTCCACGTCCAATAAGACAGAGACCCTGAAAGCATCTGGGCACTGTCTGGACTGTGGCTAGCCCCTGCAAGGGTAATAATAATAACCTGTGAGTAAATGCTTAAATGCCTCTTTGTAATTCTCTGTTGCCTTCTGCCATAGAGCAGAAAGAGCTTGAGCCCAGCTACTGGGCAAGCAGCATTTGACCACAGGACCCTTCTCTTCCAGTTCAATTAATGTTTATATATTTTGCTGGTTATTACTAGATGCAGATATTATCCATAGAATGTTTCCATGACCATGTAAGAACCGAAATAGTACTAAAATGAGCGGTCAGGGGTGGCAGGAGTTCTGAATAGCAAAACTAATATACAGTATTAAGTTTGGAGAATATCATCTCGCATTAATTAATTTCCCCTCCCCAACATGTGGGAACCATCAGGATTGGTACTAAGGTTCTGGAGCATGTCCAGAGAAGGGCAACGAGGTTGGTGAGTGATCTCAAACACAAGGACTATGAGTAATGGTTGAGGGAGTATGAAGCCTGCTCAGCCTGGAGAAGAGGATCCTGAAAGGAGACCTCATTTGCCTCTACAACTCTTTGCAAGGAAGTTGTAGTGAGGTGGGGGGTGGCCTCTTCTCCCAGATAACAAGTGATACAATGAGGAGAAGAAATGTCCTCAGGTTGCACCAGGGGAGTTTTAGGTTGGATATTGGAAAAAAAATCCTTTAGTGAAAGGGTCATCAGGCACTGGCACAAGCTGCCCAGGGAAACGGTGGAATCACCATCTCTGAAGGTATTTAAAAGACATTTGGATGAGGAGTTTAGGCATATGGTGTAACAGTTGTGTACACGGAGATGTTAGATTATGGTTGCATTTGATGATCTTAAGTTCTTTTCCAACCAGGCAATTCTATTTCAAATCTACTGACTGCACAGGATGGGTTTCCACCTTCCAAAGAAGTCCCTTTTCAGCTACACACTTCTCACAAAGCCAAGATGGTAGGGCTTCCCCATGAGTTTGCTAGAGTTGGTGGAGGGGTCTTGAATGACCAGATTACAAAGACATGAGTCATATCATCTTCACCTTTGTAGATTGTGTGAGCTTTGAACAAATCTAGACAACTAATTTGACACCTTGAGCTGCTGCACTTTTGTCCCTTTATAAATCCCAGTCACTTCAGCTCCGGCATCAACAACTCTGTTGCAGACCTTCAAAAGAGCAGTCTAGGCTTGTTCTTGAATGGCTGTTGTGAACATTGAGCTCAGAAAAACAGACAACTCTCACTTGGGTTTGCCCTTTCTTTCTGTCTCCCTGACTTTGACAGACATATCCCATTATCTTGCATGTTTATCCTGCAGTAAGTAGGCACAACTGATTCAGCTTTTTTCTAGCATTCATTGCTTTCTCTACTTCTATCCTGACCTTTCTCTTTCATCTTTTCTTCTCAACTGAACAAAAGAAGATTTTTAGAAGAATGAGAGCAAGATTACCACTGAAAACTACTGTGGGTCTTTCCGCTCTTCACTGCTCAATCTCTGCCCAAAGCCTTTCTAACTCCTATTTAAAGCAAAAAGCATCTTCTTAACCAGGGTTAGCTTTCTTGTTGTTTTGGTTTTGGTTTTTGTTGTTTTGTTTTGTTTTTCTATCAGAGCACAAAACTAGACAACTTTCTAGCACCTTTACCTTCACAGTTCCTTGGTGGGTCAAGTGGAGCAGCAGATGGCCCAGCCAAGTTGTACCAGACAGTTATTCACTAAATGCTTTCATCATTTTGGTGAGACTTAGCAGTGGAAAGATCAGGAAAAATGTATATACCAAGTCACCAACAAGGTCTGCCAAACCATAAGAGTGTCCCACCCAAAATCATAAACTGAGGCTTTGGGACGCCACATGTTAGCGAGGGACTCTTACTATGCACATAATGCTTCCTTTTTGATCAACCTGGTCTAATGGGAGGCTTTTGTGGATGGCATCAAGAGGAACAGTGAGACTGAAGTATGGGATACTATCCAGAAGGATCTGGACAGGTTGGAGACATGGGCAGATGAGAATCTCATGAGGTTCCATAAGGCAAAGTGCAAGGTCCTGCACTGGGTCTAGACAATCCTAGTTATCAGTCCAGGCTGGGTGATGGCTCTAGAAAAGGACTTGAGGGTGTTGGTGGAGCAGAAGCTGGACATGAAACAGCAATGGACAGTCACAGCTCAGAAAGCCAACGGCATCCTGGACTGCATCAAAAGAAGCATGGCCACCAGCTGGAGAGAGGTGGTTCTCTGCTTTACTCTGCCGAGACCTCACTGGAGTAGTGTGTCCAGCTTTGGAATACTCCAGAGGAGGACCACAGAGACAATCAGAAGGCTGGAGCACCTCTCCTACAAGGACAGGCTGATATAGTTGAGCTTCTTCAGTCTGGAGAAGAGAAGGCTCCAGGGAGATTTTATAGCAGTATTTCAATATCTGAAGAGGACCTACAGGAATTCTGGGAAGGGACAATTTAGAAGGGCTTGTAGTGATGGGAGAAGGGGCAGTGATTTGGAAACGGAGCAGGGTAGATTTAGGTTGGGGATTAGGAAGAAGTTCTTCAAAGGGAGAGTAGGGAAATACTGGAGCAGGTTGCCCAAAGAGGTGGTTGAGGCCCATTTCCTGATGATATTCAGGGTCAAACTTGATAGGGCCCTGAGCAACCTGATCCAGTTTGAGATGCCATGCCCCGATGACTGCAGGGGAGTTGAACAAGATGACCTTTGAAAGTCCCTTCCAACCTGCTGCATTCTGTGATGCTGTGTGATTTTGTGTCCCTGCCCGTGTCAGAGGCTTGGAACTAGATGAACTTTAAGGCCACTTCCAACTCAAACCATTCTATGATTCTCATTATAAAATGAGAATATTTTTTCTTCGACTTCTCTAAAGATGCAAAGTGACCAAGCAGGAAGCAAACTGATTTAAGAGCTAGAAAGGATTATAATCACAGAATTAGTACATGCACAGAAGTCTCCACAAGTAACCTGAATTAGGAAAAAGAAGTACTCAGTAAACATACAAGCCAAGAATATGATTCATTCCGTACCAACTGACTGTCAATGAGTACTGTTGGTTTGTTCTCTGTGTTTATTTATTTCCTCTAACTCAGAAAAATAAATCTTATTTTGACCCTAATGCATGACTCACTGTTCTGGGAAAAAAAAAGGAGGGCAGGTTAGCCGCAGCAGCTGCCTCTGCTGGGAAGTATCAGAAGCTGCTCTCTATCTCTCGCCTCTTTTGTAGCGATAACTACTTGGTGTGGTGATGATAAGAGAAGCCCTATTCAGGAGTTCAAATGCACCCAGTGAAACTAAAAATTAGTGCTGAGAACAGCCTTAAAGTGAAGAGCAAATGTCAAAACGTCCCCCCTCAAACTGGATAGGAAAGAAGCAGAGGAAATGAGAGAGAGGAGAATGACTTGCTTTTTCTGTACTTTTTCACTGAATGATTTCAATAAACCTAAAGATTTTTTTCTTTTTCTCTCTTTTTTTTTTTTGTCAGCAAGTAGGAATTTCCTCCAATGAAGCCCATCCCCTAAAGCCACAGGATTCACCTCTTAAAAATAAAATTAAATAAATAAAGTTACCTCTTTCTTTTTCTAGTCTATAAAGGTGAAGGAAATTAAAGTCACAGGGATTAAGCCTGCTGTGTCACCTATGCATTCATTCACCTCCTGATTGAACTTCAGTTATACTGCAAGGCATGGCTCAGCATGAAATTGGGAATCAGGCTGAGAAAGGGGGCAAAGCACTAGCCCAGTTTATTACCTATGGGCACTATGGAGCTAGAAAGGGTACTAATACTGCTCATGGTGACCAGAGGTGAAAAAAGCTAAAAAATGAAGCTGTTGGAGAAGATTGATTAGGGCAATGAGGCTGGTGAAAGGTCTAGAGAACAAGTCTTATGAGGAGTGACTGAGGGAGCCAGAATTGTTTCGTCTGGAGATGAGGAGGCTGAGGGGAGACCTCGCTGCTCTATACAGCTCCCTCAAAGGAGGTTGGAGTGAGGTCGGGGCTGGTGTCTTCTCATATGCAACAAGTGACAGGACAAGAGGAAATTACCTCAAGTTTTACCAGGGGAGGTTTAAGATACAGATTAAGAAAAACTTCTATACCAAAAGGGTTATCAGGCTAACAGGTTGCCCAGGGAAGTGGTGGAGTCACCATCCATGGAAGTATTAAATACATGCATGGACATGCTGTTCAAGGCTCTTTACCATCCCCATTACTCTTCTCTGGACACAATTCAGCACCTCAAATTCCTTCTTGTAGTGAGAGGCTGAAGTGGTTTTGGACCAGCTGCATGAGTCTGTGAATTTCCAGGACACTTTTCTTGGAAGAACATTGCCCCTGTCTCCAGTGGGAAATTCTCCAAAAAGAACGTGCAGATTGATACTGCCTCTGATCCCCACAAAGGGACCTCTAAGGCATACTTAGAATATCAGTTGATTCCAATCAGGATTAGAGTGGCCCTGCCTCCAACCAGGTGGAGGAGAGGGACAACTGAGTCTACTGGACTGTGTGGGTCAGGTGGCCTAGTACATCAAAACCACAAAAGTATAAACCTTTAGTGGATATAGGTGTGCAAAGTACTCTGATGGCATCAAATTATGAGGGAGTGGAACCTATCTACATCTCTGGTGTGACAGGGGGATCCCAACAGCTAAGTGTGTTAAAACCTGAGGGGAACTTAACTGGGAGCAAATGGCAGAAATACCCCATTGTGACTGGCCCAGGGGCCCCACGCATTCTTGGCATAGGCTATCTTAAGAAAGGGTACTTCAAGGATCTAAAAGGATACCAATGGGCATTTGGTATAGCTGTCTTAGAAGAAAAGGAACAATCAGTTGCCTTGCCTGGTCTTTCAAAGGACCCCTTCCTAGTGGGGTTGTTGAACGTTAAAGACCAACAAATAGCAATTGTCACTGCAACAGAGCACCAGTGGCAATACCACATTAACCGGGACTCTGTGACACCCATCTATAAACTAATTCAACACCTGGAGAGACAAAAGGACAATGACTGCCAGAAGAATGAGCCCATCCTGACCTGGCTGCTCCCATGCTGGGACATGGGAGCTAATGGTTCAGAGCTGGAAGGCGAAGAAGCCAAGCAGTTAGGATCCTTGTCTAGGGAAGCAGGCATTTGCAGGGTTATTGGGAAATAGATACAAACCTTCAGCCTCTGGAGACAGCTTCTAGAAGGTGTGAAGGGTATGCACCCCACCAAGGATGATATAAAGGATCGTTCTGGGAGGTGGACTACCATAGAGAAAGACATCCAATAGTCAAGGGTACCAGCTGTGCTGGAGAAGGTCTATAATGAGACAGGCGACAATCCCCACTCTGTAGACCCAGGTGATGTAGTATGCACACCAGCCACGCAGAAAGAGTTCCTACGAGTTGCACCACCATCATATGCAAACTCATTGGCACTTACAGACTGGGGCCTGAAAGATGGCCAGGGACAAACAGTGAACGAAACGGTTAACATGTTGTGGCAACACAAGGGAAGTCTCTCAACTCTCTTCTAATGTACATGCCTGTATTTCCTCTGTGGAGGAAATGACTCAAAAAAGTTGACCAACTCCAAGAGGACTCAGCCCATTCCTGCCCTGTGCACCCCAGAGTTCCAGCTACTAAACACAGGTGCCTCCCTGTCCAAGAAAGGGAATCTGGGAAGCAGACACCTCAAAGCATCTTCTGGTATTCCTTGCTTGACCAGGGGAAGGACATAAAAAGCACAACAGAAAGCCCACTTCATCTCTAGCTGCTAAGATTAAGGCGAGTCAAGCAGATCTGGACTGGCACCATAAAGGTGAATTACTTCTGGTTCCATGAGCCCAGGATGCCTCAGGCCATCAAGACAGAGATGTAACATACAGATGAGCTCGAGATTGAGGGATGAATTTAACCATGGGCACTATAGCACAGGTTATCCAGGAATGTGAAACATGCACTGCAATCAAACAGGCCATGCAGATAAAGCCATTATGGGATGGGGGCAATGGCTGAAATATAAACACAGAGAAGCCTGGCAAATTGATTACACCACACTGCCACAAACCTGTCAGGGCAAAGAGTATGAGCTTACAATGGCAGAAGCAAACATCAGATGGCTGGAAACACATTCGGTGCCCCATGCCACTACTCAAAACACCATCCTAGGCCTTGAAAAACAAAAGCTGTGAAGATATAGCACCTCAGAAAGGGTTGAGTCAGATAATGGAACTCATTTTTTAAACAGCCTCATAGACACTTGGGCCAAGGAGCATGGCATCAAATGAGTATATCACATCCCTTACCATGCTCCAATTGCTGGGAAAATCGAGTGTTACAACAGCCTGCTAAAGAAACATTTTGAAAGCGATGGAAAATGGGATGCACTTTTAGCCAGAAGCTACTCAGACGGTCAACAGCAGAGGATCTGGTAACTAGGCCAGCCCTGCCCAATCTAAGCTATCACATGCTGTAGAAAGTGATAAAGTTCCCCTGGTACACCTAAAGAATCATAGAATCAACTAGGTTGGAAAAGACCTCCAAGATCATCCATCCCAACCTATCACCCAGAGAGATATGGAGGTGCTAGAGCAGGTCCAGAGGAGGGCAACAAAGCTGGGCCTAGACAAAAAAATCCTATGAGGAATGACCGAGGGAGCTGGGGATGGTTAGCCTGAAAAAGAGGAAGCTGAGGGGAGACCCCATTGCTGTCCACAACTTAGTCCTGCCCATTTGTGGGATCACTTTTGCCCAAGAACCAGGATGCACCTGGTGAGTAACACAGGAAGATGAAAAAGTTTATTGTGTGCTACAGAATAATCTCACTCTAGGGGGGAATGCACAGTAAATTGTCTGTGTGTGTATAATGATGTCAACTGCTGCCAGTGTGACACAAAATAGTGTGGAATAGGGGGTGGAGAATGTAGTGGTTTTGAACCACATAATATTCCCCACTATCAGAATCATGAATTGATGACATTTTCAGACTGTAGGGCATTGCCATCCTGGACAGGAGATTCTCAGTCTCCTTCTCACATTTTCGGGCATGTTCTGCGTTTGTTTCGGCATCCAGACTGTGCCTTTCACATTCTTTCTGTTACATATATCTGTAATCTGATACTTTTGTAGTGGAGGAGTAAAACATTCTGTGTAAGGCAACTAAGAACTCTCCCTCTGCCTTTTTGGTTTTTTCTTCTCTGCCTTGCTTATCTCTTGGTATGAAGAGAGGGTGGGGAGGAAGAAGGGGGAGACGCAGGGGAAGGTTTTTTCTCTTGTACTAAAACCCTTACAGGGGCCCAAAACTTAACTCAGCATTTGAGGTGTGGCCTCACCAGTGCCAGGTACAGAGGCACAATCATTTCCCTGCTCCTGATGGCCACGCTATTGCTGTTTCAGTCCAGGCTACTGGTGGTCTTCTTGGCCACCAGAGCTGTCTGCTGGCTCAGGTTCAGCTGGCTGTCAATCAGCACCCCCAGGCTCTTCTCCACCTGGCAGCTTTCCAGCCACTCTTCCCCAAATGCTACAAAGCCTGTAGCATTGTGTGGGTATTAGTTTAGTTCCAACAGTTTCTTCACGTGTGTATGTGTATACAGAACTGAAGTAAATTGCTCTGCTACAGAAATAATGCATCCTTTGTTCTCACAGAAGCTGAAATCTGCCCTATCAGTTGAAAGAAAATGAACAATGAATGGAGAGGGTACATCTTTACACATACACAATGTTTTTGCAGCCCTGAAACTACATCTTCCTTGCTGAAACACAGAGAAAGTTCTGAAAATCTATTTATAAACAGAAGAGCTCTTGAGGACTTTGCTTATTTTCATGCAATCTGCTGTATTGCATACGCACACATGGAAGAATATGCAGAAATTCATTGAGTGAGAAGGAGACGCTTCAGGCCGTGCACCCAAGAGAGCCACAGCTGAGGTCACTCTTCTCTGGCAGTGTTTGCTTCTTGCTCTATCCTTATCATTGGAAGGCAATGTGCAGAAGCATTTCTAGAAAGCTCCCTGTTCTAGGTGATTTGGAGACCGTGAACTGTTTCAAGGCACATCTCCACACCACGCCATACCTGCATTGCTTCCAGCTTTGAGAGACAGCAACCTTTTAGGTGTGAGTATTCATTGCTCATCTGTTGCTAGTGTCTCGCTTCATTCTCATAAAATCACAGAATGCTGGGTTGGAAAGGACCTCAAGGGTCACCTGGTCCAACCTTTCTAGGTAGTAGTAGGGTTGAAGTGACATGGTGCAGCATCCTGTCAAACCGAGTCTTGAAACTCTCCAGCATAGGTGGGATCCACTGCTTCCCTTGGGGAGATGATTCCAATGTCTAATTGATCTTACGGTGAAACATTTTCTTCTGGACTTCAACCAGAATCTCCCCAAAAGCAATTTTTTCCCATCACCCCTTGTTCTTCCCATGTGATACCTTTTAAAAAGGGAATCTCCACTTTTTTGGTAGCCACCCTTGATGTACTGGTATATGGTAATGAGGTCTCCCTTAAGTCTTCTCTTGTCAAGGCTGAATGAATTCTATTGTCTCAGCCTCATAGGTTTCCTCATATGCAGGGCTTTCAGTTCTCTGACTACTCTCATGGCCCTTCTCTGAACTGAGGAAATGTCATTATTCTCTATCTGAGAATGAAGTTAAAGGAAAACACAACATTTTCTTTTTTTTTTTTTTCTCCCCTTTCTTTTCCTTTTTGGTCACTTTCTGCCAACCTCACTTTGAAAAGCATCAGCATCTTCATATTTCAAACTGTGACACTTATGTCAGGAATGTGCCTTTTCCACTCCCTGTAAAGAAATCTCCAAAATTTCACCTCATGGTTGTCCATTAGAAGAGGAGAAGGGAATCTCTCAATTCATATTTGCAGAGAAATGAAATAAATTCCCAGGTTTCGACCCTTTATTTCTCAGATGCCCACCCTGCTGACCATGACCCAACTCAGGAGTGAGGCAAGGGTCTTGCAATCAATTTTCTGAGAAGCAGTGTAGTTAAAATGTGAAAAACTCAGAGCCTAATCTTAGATGAGCCATTTGGAAAAAGCATGCTTGTAAAACAGAGTTAAGATATAACTGCAGGACCAGAGGATAATTCAGTGGCAAAGAGAATCACAGAATCAACCAGGTTGGAAGAGACCTCCAAGATCATCCAGTCCAACCTAGCACCCAGCCCTGGCCAATCAACCAGACCATGGCACCAAGTGCCTCATCCAGTCTTTTTCTAACACCTCCAGAGATCAAGGAAGTTCTCTAGTCCAACCTCCTACTGAAAGCAGTGTCAGTCAAGTAGTCAGACCAAGTTTATATGGGCTTTATCCAGTTAACCTCCTTGAAAACTTCCATGGATGGAGTCTGCACAGCCTCTTCAAGCGTTCAGCTCCACAGCCCAACTGTAGTTTTTCTTTATATCCAGGCTGCTTTCACTAAATCCCCTGCCCCATTCACCAATGATCCCCTTGTGTTCCTTGACATCACTCACAAGCACCAACTCCAGCTGAGCTTTGCCTTTCCTAGCACCACGCTGACCTGCACCAGCGAAGTTTCTGAATTCATCCTTTGCATGTCTTTCTGCTGTCCAACCTCTGCACAACGCCTTTTTGCATTGCCCAGACACCTCGTGGCTGGGCAATGTGCCTGACTCTGGTTCACCTCATCAGGACAGAGAGGAGACAAAATCTTCATCAATGACCTGGATGACAGGACTGACTTTGCTGATGGTATGAAACTGGGAGGATTGGCTGACACACCATCAGGCTGTGATGTCCTTAACTGTGACAGGCAGACTGGAGAGCTGGGCAACGATCTAGTGAGGTTCAACAAGAATAAGTGTAGAGTCCTACACCTGGGGAGGAGCAACACCATGCACCAGTGCAGATTAGGGGCTGACTTGCTGGAAGGCAGCTCCAGGAAGAAGGACCTTGGAGTCCCGGTGGACCATCAGTCATCCATGGGACAGCAATGTGCCCTTGTGGCCAAGAAGGCCAATGGTATCCTGGGGTGCATTAAGAAGAGTGTGGCCAGCAGGACAAGGGAGGTTCTCCTTTCCCTTTACTCTGCCCTAGTGAGACCACATCTAGAGTATTATGTCTAGTTTGGGGCTCTTGTGTTCAAGAGGGACAGGGACTGGGGACAGTCTGACAGAGGCTATGAGGAAGGAACATCTGTCTGATTAGGAAAGGATGAGAGACCTGGGAGTGCTTAGCCTGGAGAAAAGAAGACTGAGAAGGCATCTCGTCAATACTAACAAACAGTAGGTGTCAAAAAGATGAGGCCAGTCTCTTTTCACTGGTGCCCAATGATAAGGGCAATGACAAGGGGCAACGGACACAAAATGGAACACAGGAAGTTCCACCTCACATGAGGAAAAACTTCTTTGCTTTAGGGTGCTGGAGGCCTGGAACAGGCTGCCCAGAGAAGTTGTAGAATCTCCTTCTCTGGAGACTTTCCAAACCCAGCTGGACGAGTTCCTGTGTGATCTGCCATAGGTGATCCTGCCTTGGCAGGGAAGTTAGACTCAGTGATATCTAGAGGTCCCTTCCAACTCCCACTGTTCTGTGATTCTACGATTCCATGACAGGGCAGCAGTCAGAGATGGGAGAGAGGGTCCAGGAGAAGAAATCAAATGAAGAGGTCAGAAACGGCAAAAAATGCCAAACCTTCTCTAAGCAGAAAGCACTTCTGCATATTTTATTTTCTGTGCATCTGACTTCATACCCTGGGGCCTGATTTTGCTGAAATGCTGCATATTGCAGCTGCAGCTGAGCTCAATAGGACCTGAACTCTGCTTTAAACAGATAAAGCTGAGCACACTGGAGAAATCCAGCCCTAGGTGCCTCAGACTGGGAAACCAAAATTTTGTCTGTGAATCTCTCAAATAGGGCTAATAATATTCTCACAAGGGTCTTGTAGAAATAAATACATTTCTTGTGAAGCGCTCAGATACCACAGGAAGAAGCTCAATAGAAAAGCCCAAGAGGCAACTGAAAATTCTGTCTTTAGAGGAAAACTTGAATCGTGTGGCGCAAAAAAAGGCTTGGGGGCTTCTCACCTCAAAATAAGGAGTAAACAAGAGACTGCTGACTAAGTGAGGAACATCCATCCTCCGTGATGAATGAGATATGGTCCTTTGGGAGAAAAACCTGCATGTAACTGTGTTATTAACAACTGTGTCATGACACACAGATACAATAGAGGGTGACAGATGTATCTCCTACGTGACTTTAAATCACTGAATCTAGGATCATAAAGATTGAAAAAGAGCTGTAAGATCACCAAGTCCAACCTTCTGCCCAATACTTCCATGATCACTAGACCATGTCCCAGAGTGCCACATGTACTCTTTTTTTGCATGCCACCAGGGATGGTGACTCTACCATTTCCCTGGGCAGCCTGTTCCAATGCCTCACCGCTCTTTCAGGAAATAAATTCTTCCTAGTATCAAGCCTAAACCTCCCCTGCTTCAACTTTAAGCCATTTCCTCCTGACTTGTGGTTAGTTACTTGGGAGAAGAGGCCAACACCCACCTCACTGCAACCTTCTTTCAGGTAGCTGTAGAGAGCAATGAAGCCTCCTCTCAGCCTCCTCTTCTCCAGTTTCCTCAGCCACTCCTCATTAAACATGCTGCCCATACCACTCTCACCACCTTTGTTGCCCTTCTCTGGACATGCTCCAGCATGTCAACATCCTTCTTTGAGTGAGGGGCCAAACGCTGAACCCAGGATTTGAGATGTGGCCTCATCAGTGTCCAGTACAGGGACACCATCACTTCTGTACTCCTGCTGGCCAGGCCACAGGCTACACTACTCTTGATACAGGCCAGGATGCTGTTGGCCTTCTTACCATCTGAGGACACTGCTGGCTTGTGTCCTGCCACCTGCCAGTCAACACCCCTAAGTCCTTTTCTACAGGGCAGCTTTCCAGATGCTCTGTCCCAAGCCTGGAGCATTGCAAGGGACTGTTGTGACCCAACTGCAGGACCTGGCACTTGGCCTGGTAAAACCTCACACAAATGACCTCAGCCCATTGATCTCACCTGTCCTCTGCAGCACTTTCCTACCCTCCAGCAGATCACAAAATCACAGAAACATTCTGTTTGGAAAAGACCCTCAGGATCATCAAGTCCAACCATTATCCCTACAAACTTCACTCTTACACCATATCCTCAAGCACCAGATCCAAATGACCTTTAAACACATCCAGGGTTGGTACTCCACTCAATATTGTGGGCACTGGAAGAGGCTGCCCAGTGAGGTTGAAGTCACCTTCTTTGGAGGCTTTCCAAATCCTCCTGGACACATTCTTGTGTTCCCTGCTCTAGGAGATCCTGCTTTGTCAGGGAGGTTGGACTCAATGATCTCTGATGGCCCATTCCAACCCCAACCATTGTATGATTCTATGATTCTACATCACTGTATTATCCTCACATAATCTCCTGCTGTCAAGGCATCCCACTGCTGGGGATTTACCCATCGGTTCTCAGGGCAGCTTATCTAAGGTTGCCTATGCATGTTAGCTAGTTTTCAGCAGCACTTTTTCTTTCCTTATTCACAGCTGCCAAAATTATGTCTTGCTCTTCATGTACTATTTGGGAACAATGGTGCCAAATAGGCTGCCAAAATAGCAGAAGAACATACTGGTGCACCAGAGGACTGGGCATCTGGCTCTACCAAAGCTCTTCCAGAAAGAATGCAAAAGCCCCAAGCCAGTCTCTAGGGTCTGCCACCAATGTTCTTTATGACATGACTAAAGAGATGGGTTTCTGCAAGGGAAACAGAAAGCATGTTAACAGGGAGGTACAATGTCTGAAGACACAAATAATTGTTAGCTACAAGAAGAGCTTTAAAGTTCACATCTGGTCACGTCTAGCATGAAGAAGAGCAGATGGTACGTCAGCACTAGAAACACTATCAATATTTTGGGATTAACCTGGCATTTCTGTAGCCAAAGAAGTGCAGGGATTATCAGCTTTCAAGATTTTGTTTTTCTGTCTGTGCTTTAATGTCAGACAATTTCCCAGCAGGTAAATATGACAGACAATGATGCTCTTTCCCCTTTGGATTTCATACTGGAACATTATTGGAAAAGTCAATAAAGAGCTGGAGATGGCCTAAACTTTCAACACCAACCTTGTCATCAGACCAAGAACTTGCACAGGTACAAGGAGGAAGAAAACACTGCAATTATGGGGGAACAAGGACACAAACACTTTGTTGTCCTGTAACTTTTGTTCTTTGGAGGCTGTACGGATCTTGTCCCACATAAGTGTTTGAGAAATGTGCTGAGACAGCACTTTAGAACATGGTTTAATGCCCATAGTGGTGTTAGGTTGATGGTCAGATTCAATGATCTTAGAGGTCTTCTCCAGCCAAAACAATTCTGTGATTCACTGTCAGATTAAAATACTCCTGCTTGAATAATCTCTACTCCCTTGTCCACTCTGCCACCTCCTGCAAGCTGCTGCAGCCATATCTGAGATAGCTGGGTGGCTCTGGAGTCACCTCTTGACCACCACGTTTTGTAGTATGGTATATTGTCATGAATAAACCAGATCATAGAATCATATAATCAGTTAGGGTTGGAAGGAACCACAAGGATCATCTAGTTCCACCCTGTGCCATGAGCAGGGACACCCTACCCTACAGCAGGCTGGCCAGAGCCTCATCCAGCCTGGTTTAAAACACCTCCAGGGATGGGGCCTCAATGACCTTCCTGGGCAACCCATTCCAGGGTCTCACCATTTTCATGGTGAAGAACTTCCTCCTCACCTCCAGTCTGAATCTACTCACCGGATGAAGTTTTATTTTAACAAACCTGGCTGTTAACTACACAGGGGGCAGAGCTTTCCCAGAAATTGGCAAGGCAGAAGCTACAGATGAAAATTGCTTTCTCTGTCACAGCTCAACCTGCTGCTGAATCTACATCAAAATCTCCAGTAGAGTGTGAGGAAAACATAGAGATGAGGAATCTACCCATCTTGCTCCTAAGAATTATGTCACCTTCCCCACCTTTCCATTGACACAGATCACATCAGAAATCATTACTTTTTCAAGCAGAGAAATGTAATTTAGATCTAAGAATAGAAACACTGAATTGTTTCAGTTGGAAAGGATCCCTGAGATCAGCAAGCCCTAACACCACCATGGCCACAACACTATGTCCCAAAGTGCCATGGCCACACATTTCTCTACCTTCTTGGGCAGCCTCTCCCGATGTCTAACCACTCTTGCAGGAAAGAAATCTTTCCTAATCTCCAACCTAAACCTCCCCTGGCACAGTTTCAGGCCATTTCCCCTCATTCTGTCACCTGATACTAGGGAGCAGAGATTGACCTCCTCCTTACAGGATGTTGTAGAGAGCAATGAGGTCTCCCTTCACCCTCCTCTTCTCCAGACTAAACAATCCCAGTTCCCTCAGCTACTTCTCAACAGACCTGTTCTCCAAAGCCTTCATCAGCTTCATTGCCCTTCTTGTCAGAATGCAATGTTAAGGACAGCTTCCTAGGGACTGATTGAAATTAAAAAGGTGGAGAAAGGGGTTGAATTATTTTGTTTCATGAAAACTACATACAACCTTGGATGGTCTAAATATTAATTACCAATTTAAACCAAAAATAAACCAAAACACAAAACCTAGGAGGTGAACCAACTCCAGACAACATCTCCTTTACTTTCTCTGTTCTTTTCATGCTGGATCAACATAAACTTGCTGAAAAGTGGGAGAAATGTTTAAGATAATAGAAGACAATTACAGTAGTCAAGTTTTTTTTCACAGCCATCTTTCATTCTCTCCCTAAAGTGTATTTGCCACCCAGATGATAGCAGGCAAGATATGCCATCCATTGTTTCAGTAATGATGCAGGTGGGTGGAACAGAGATGCTTGCATAATCCTATGACAGAGAAAAATTCCCTGTTGCTACACTGTGCTTGAAAGGCACTATCTGACAACCCTCTCTTGTCTTAGCCTTTCCTGATCAGCCCTTCCCTCTACTTGCTGGAGCCCAGAGGGAAATTATCACCTTTAGGATCATAAAATCATGGAATTGTTTTGGTTGAAAAATATTTCTAAGATCACTGAGTCCAACCATCAATCTAACACCATCATGTCCACACGTTTCTTCAACTCCACAGATGGTGACGCTAACACCTCCCTGGACAGCCTGTTACAGTGGCTGACCTCTCTTGCAGGAAAGACATTTTCCCTAATATTCAACATAAACCTCCCCTGGCACAGTTTCAGGCCATTACTTCTTGTCATATCACCTGAAACTAGGGAGAAGAGACTTGCCCCCACTTCACTCCAACCTCCTTTCAGGGAGCTTCAGAGAGCAATGAGGTCGGTCTCCCCTCAGCCTCCTCTTCTGCAGAGTGAACAACCAGCTCCTTCAGCTGTCCCTCACCAAACCTGTTCTCCAGACCCTTCACCACATTTGTTGCCCTTCTCTGGACACACTCCAGCACCTCAATGTCCTTCTTGTAGCTAAGGTTCAAAACTGAACCCAGTACTCAAGGTGCATCCTCACCAATGCTGGGGTGAAGGGTCACAGTCACCTGTTTGGTTGCTCCAGCAACATTCTTGTAACAGAAAACTGCATCTGGAACCCCCATTATTGTGGCAAGTCTAAAAGGAAGCTTTTTTTTCTCCAGTAATGAGAGGCAAAGCCATGCAGCTTTCAAGCTGCTGCACATTTTGTGTGCCCTGTGGAGAGTTTGCTTTTAGAAGACACTTCACCTATCCCAAATGTTGCCACAGGGCAACAGTGGAATGAAAATGTCAAATCCTCTGCCCCTTGCAAGACCTTTTTTTGACTGCCCAGCACAGGATTCATTAAGCAAAGATAAAAACCCCAATAATAAAAGAGAAAATGCTTTATTTTTTGCCCTGGTCTCTAGTGTTTCGGTGACACTCAAGAACGTACCTCCCAAATGAATAATTTAAGTCTTTGTGGCTCAGTTCAATTCCAGTTTACACACTGCATTTTATCCAGCTCAGACGATGTCAGTATAAAAGCAAGAAATCAAGACACTGAGTTACTATTCTCCATACATCTAAGATTGGCCACTATTCAAGCCTGGAGACATAACAGAGGCTTTTGTGCAGATATTTCTGGCTGATATTGGGAACTGCTGTGATAAAGAGGAATGGAAGCCATCTGCAGAACACACACACACACACACATACACACACAAAAGCAGCCTTACTGGTCGAGGAACCCAGGATCAGCAACACTTAAGCTCTGGATATTATCAGAGCTGTGAAGAAGCCAGAATTTTTTGTCTCAGAGACGGGCCAGGACTTTGAATCTTCCCATATTAGATCAGGACAGAATGTTTATTTTCAGGATTTGCCCTACAAATGGTTTGGATTAAAATCTTACTTGCTATTTCAGATGGAAATTCCTATGTTCAAGTTTGCACTTGCTATTCTTTGTCCTGTCACTGGGCACCAATGAACAGAGACTGGTCTCATCCTCCTGACACCCATTCTTTGAAATATTAATCAACATCGATAAGATTCCCCCTCAGTCTGCTCTTTTCCAGACTAAAAAGCCCAAATTCTCTCAGGCTTTGCTCACAAAAAAGACGTTCCGGTCCCCATAGCATCTTTGTGGGCCTTTGATGTATGGTCTCCAGCAAGACTCTGTCCTTGTAGCAGAGAGCCCAGAGCTCAGAGTATTCCAGATGTGGCCTCCCCAGGACGGAGCAGAGGGACAAGGGGCAGGAGAACTTCCCTTGACCTGCTTGTTACATTCGTCTTGTTGAATCCCAGGATGCCATTGGCCTTCTCAGCCAGAATCACAGTCTCACAGTATCACCAAGGTTGGAAGAGACCTCACAGATCATCAAGTCCAACCCTTTACCACAGAGCTCAAGGCTAGACCATGGCACCAAGTGCCACGTCCAACCTTGCCTTGAACAGCCCCAGGGACGGCAACTCCACCACCTCCCCGGGCAGCCCATTCCAGTGTCCAATGACTGATACGCTGCTGGCTGATGGTCATAGTGTTCTCCACCAGGATTCCCAGGTCCTCTTCCCCAGAGCTACTCTCAACAGATCGGCTCCCAACCTGTACGTATTTTGACATTTCTTGTTTAGAATGTTTCCTTTAAAAACAAAACCGGGAGCAAAAAGCCACTCCAAAACGGGCTCCAGGGGTTCCAGCCTGGCCAGTTTCAGTCTTTTTTAAAACACTGTGTTGCAGGAAGTGAGGAGGGCACCCCAGTATTTCCCATTTTGTTGAAAAGGAAGTTTCATTATGATGAATATTCCTCAGAATTGTTCTGGTTGGAAAAGACCTCTAAGATCATCGAGTCCAGCCATCAACCTAACACCTCCAAGGCCACAAAACCATGTTCCAAAGTGCTGTGGCCACACATTTCTTGAACAAACTGATGCTATCTAATACAAAACAACTTTCACCAACCATTTTTGACTATACCTTCTAAGAAGTGCTTAAGGACACAGGGAGAATACAGACACCTGATATCTCTTCATCTCTTCAGAATGATCTTTCTTGTTTCTGCCTCCCTCTACCTCCATTCTTACTACAGCCATAAAAAGAATGAGAGTCACCTGCTTGGAAAAGACCTTAAGATCATCAAGTCCAACCTTAACCTAACATCTCACTGTACACAACTTTTAGAACATGTCCTTACACTTCTCATCCATGCACCTTCTAAACACCTCCAGAGATGGTGACTCCACCACCTCCCTGGGCAGCCTGTTCCAGTGCCCAATAACCCTTTCATTGACAAAGTGATTCAGGGCATACTTTAATTTTTCCAACTAAAGCTATTACAGTCAGAATACCAGTTTTAGTACTGCAGCTGCACAAGGGCAGTGTGACCCTGGCATGAACTGGGAGTTCAGGTCAGCCTTTCAAGGCAAGACCTTTCCTGTGGTTATTCAGGACAAGGTTAGTACTTAGTGGGATAGAAGAGTAAGAGAGCCTAATAGAGAATCCAGTGCAATATTGTTTGAGTTTACTTTCCAGTTGAAGATTTCTGCTTCATTTTAAAATGAAATAAAACAAAACAAAAATGAAGACTTTTCTCCCTGTCTGAAGTTTGTTACAGCACAGACTGGCACTCGTAGGATATATTATTAATGCCAGTTATTAATAGGAGTTAATAACGGCAGCACAGACACTTTAGGGAATGAGATAATTACAATTAAGAATAAGAGGAGCCTACAGAAGAAAATGAAACCTTCCACTGCTTAAACAGCTTTAATAAGAACCAATGGGTTCCCACTCATTAAGATTACTCTAAGTATCTACATCAGAGAGGTGGTCAAAGAAAATACATTCAGAGATAAACTGAAGAAGTAAACAGGGCAATGAATGGAGAATAAGATCACACTTCTTTCAAAATATGCAAATAGATAAACATCAGAACAATAGATTTGCTTCTGTTCCCTTCACAAAGGTGCAGTTTGCTTATCTGAGATCATTGAGAGGCTGGTAAGAAAACAAAGCTTATTCCAAAAGCTCCCAGAAGCAAACAGTTTAGCCAGAGCTCTTTAGATATACATACATATACAGAAATATAATTACTACATAGTTGGAAGACTGGAAACAGGAAAATAGTTCTTCTTTTAATTTGATTTGTAGCACAGTAGAGCTACAAAAATGATTAGGGAGAGCTACAATGATGATGAAGGGACAGGAATATCTCCCTTATGAGGAAAGATTGAGAGATTTGGGGCCTTTTAGTCTAGAAAAAAGAAGACTGAGGGGGGATATTGCCAGTATTGATCAATATTTAAAGGGTGGGCATCAGAAGGAAGGGTCCAGTCTTTCTTCAGTGGTGCCCACTGACAGGACAAGTGGTAATGAGCACAAGCCTGAACATAAGAAGTTCCATCTAAACATGAGAAGGAAGTTCTTTAAGAGTGTTGGAGCATTGGAACAGACTGCTCAGAGAGGTGTCTGGAGACAGACATTCAAAACCCTGGATGTGTTCCTGTGTGACCTCCTTTAGGTGAACCTGCCTTGGCAGGGAGCTTGCATTTGATCTCCAGAGGTCCCTTCCCATCCCTAGTATTCTGTTTGTCTGTAAGGATGTCATCTGTGTGACCTGCATAACTACCTTTCAGTCTTCAAGTATCTTTAATGTGCCATCTTACCTGTGGTGATTATAATTAAATCCATATTTCTTTGTAAATCCAATAGCACTTATTACAGTCAGTAGCTAAATCCTAAACAAAAAGAGCATCCATCTGGTACAGATTTTAACACACTGATTTTCCCCACCCTCTACTGTATTTCCCCCTCTCACAAGCCTCATACAAACCAAGTCTACTAGTAGAAGAAGAACTTACATTCTTCCAAACATGCCAATCATCTACAGTGATTTGACAGGGAGGCATAAATCCAAGTGAACATTGCTGGCTTGTGTCCAGCTTCTCACTCATCAGCACCCCCAAGGGACTTTGAAGATTCCTATAATAGTTTGGGTTGGAAGGAACCTTAAAGATCATCTAGATCCAGCCCCCCCTGGCATTGGCAAAAATACCCTCTACCAGACCAGAGGCTTCACATGTTCATTCTCTTCAGCCACAACATCTAAAAGTCACAGACTTTTGATCCCAAGTTTACTATTCAGTTTAGTAAGAAGTGACAAATGGTCCCTTCATTATATCTCTCCCATTCAAAGTTTACTTCAGAAATTTTTCAGAGTGCCTATCAAATTCCTTCAAAGTCTGCAAAACATAACATAGAACAGTGGTCCCTTTGAAAATTACACTTGAATAAATGCTGATGGCCAGATGCTGAAGGCAGTACTATTCTCTGCCTTTCTGCTTCACTCATTACATTAGCTTAGGAACCAGAGGAAGCTACAGTACAAATGAGCCTGTCAAGCTTTTCAAAACAGGAAAAAAAAAGTTATCAGGGCTTTCAGAATTTCATTATCTTTCACCACCATTAACTGAACCTGTTTCTGAGATAGATGTATTTTATAATCCAATTTCTTTAATGAAGAGTTCAAACCCTCAGACTGTACTAGTGTCAGGCACTGGAATGGGAGCTGATGACTCTCTGTCTCTCTGACAAAAGCTAATTCATAGGAATCAGCCCTGTGAAAAACAAACTGCAACAGCATTCAGAAAACATATTGTCCATGAGCAAACTCATTGTAAATACAGCCAGAAGACATTTTCACCATCACTGTTTCTTTAGAAAGATATGGCATTGCTTGAGAGGTACACACAGAATCATAGAATGCATCACGTTGGAAGCGACCCTTGCAGGTCATCTTGTCCACCTCCCACCCCAGCAATAAGAAGGGACATGAAATCATAGAATTATTTGGGTTGGAAGGGACCCTAAAGATCATCCATCTCCAAACTCCCTGCCATGGGCAGGGATAGCTTCCACTAGAGCAGGTTACTCAAGGCTTCATCCAACCTGGCCTTGAACACCTCTAGGGAGAGGGCATCCACAACCTCCCTGAGCAACCAGTATCTCACCACTCTCACTGTAAAGAATTTCTTACTAATATCCACTCTAAATCTTCCCTCTTCCACCTTCAATCCATTATTTTTTTGTCCTATTACAACAAGACATTGTAAAAAGTGTCCTTCCCAGCTTTCCCATACTCTCCATGAGATGCTTGAAGGTGGCTATAATGTATGTCCTGAGTTGAGTCTTCTGAAAGTTGAACAGCCCCAACTCCCTCAGCCATCGGTGAGGCGCTTCTGATCATTTTTGTGGTCCTCCTCTGGAACCACTCCAACAGTTTGATATCCTTCTTGTGTTGGTGGCCCCAGAATTGAACACTGTACTTCAGATGGAGTTTCATAAGAACAGAAGGGGACAATTGCCCCCTTTAACTAGATCAGGTTGCTCAGGGCACCATCAAATTTGACCTCGAATGTCTCCAGGGATGGGACCTACACCACATCTCTGGGAAATTTGTTCCAATATTTCACTCATAGTGAGGAACTTCCTCCTAATATCCAGTCTGGTAATGTTCAACATGACAAGAGGTGCTGAGGGCCGCGAAGCAAATGCACAGTGATTGGTTGCCAACGGTTCTATCAAACAAAATTCCTCAGATAAGAGAAGTCATCCAGAAACCTGCAGTCACTACTGACAAAAGGGTTGTTTTATGAAAGGAACCCTTGTCAGAAGAGCACAGTGGTCAAGAATGTGCAACAATATCAATATAGAAGTGGAAAATGTGTGTTACATTGTGCAGTTATGATTTATATAGTCACAGGGAGGGTGGAAATAGCCAGGACAACCCAGATGGGAGAACTGTGTTCAACTTTAAAATGCCAGTAGTGAAAAAGAGACATAAACCCCTGAGCCTGAAGGGACCTATATTTCATCCATATGCTTTTTTTCCTTTCTTTTTCTGTAGATAACTCTGTCCTTCACACTAATTAAAGGCTTCCTTTACACGTACTTTGTCTCCCTCTTTCTCTTTGCTACCTCACTCCGCTCTGTGCTTTATTTTTCCCTCCACTTTTAATCTTTCTGGATACATTTTGAATTAATTTTTCCTTAAGGTAACTTTATTTTTTTTTAATTCAGTGTAAAAGTGGTTGCTCTTTGGTCTTTTTCATTCTTTTACCATCTAATATTTTCTTTTTCTTTCTTCCCTGATTTATCATAGAATCATAGAATCATAGAATGGTTTAGGTTGGAAGGGACCTCAAGGATCATCCAGCTCCAACCCCCTGCCATAGGCAGGGACACCTCCCACTAGAGCAGGCTGCTCAAGGCCTCATCCAGCCTGGCTTTAAACACCTCCAGGGAGGAAGCAGCCACAACCTCCCTGGGCAACCTGTTCCAGTGTCTTACCACCCTCACTGTAAAGAACTTCCTCCTAACATTCAGTCAGAATCTCCCCTCTTCTAGCTTAAACCCATTCCCCCTCGTCCTGACATTACTAGACAGTGTAAATAGTCCCTCCCCAGCTTTCCTGTAGGCTCCCTTCAGATACTGGAAAGCCACTCTAAGGTCTCCTCGAAGCCTTCTCTTCTCCAGGCTGCAGAGCCCCAACTCTCTCAGCCTGTCCTCATAGCAGAGGTGCTCCAGCCCTCTGATCATCTTCGATCATCACATCTTCCTCCTTTTAGAGACCTTTTGTTTCATTTTCATGCTTCCCATTTTGTGCCTATGCCTATTCCCTCTTTGCCCTATCCAATCTTCTCCTCTGATTTCTTCTTTTTTTTTTCCTACTGACTTGGGTAAAGCTGAAGACAGGGCTGTCTTTTTGCTTCCCCTCATCTTTTCAGATCATAGAACTGTTGAGACTGGAAGAGACCTTTGAAGGCAGCTCTACCAAGTTCAGGAAAAAAACAAGGAAGACAATAGCACCACTGTGTCAACATGAGTAGATGCTACACAGGCAATGACCATGTGCTTGGGTTAGGGCAGCAGTCCCTGCATCAGCAAACTTTCAGTGACACCTGCATAGATGTTCTTTCTAGCATGGCTTTCTGGGCCATTTAAACATGCATTAATAAGTGTCCAAAGTAGTCATGGGATTGCAAGCACTAGGCAAGCAGCTAGACCCGAGGATCTCAAAGGTCTATTCCAATCCCAGCAGTTCTATGATTCCATGGTTAAGTGATGCAACAGGATGTAGTTTGTTTCATCTAGCTGGGTTTTAACCTAGAAGCAGCCTGTTGAATAGTCAGTGTGAAATATTTTTGCATCTTCTCATGACACACCTCCACCCTCTCACTTCACCCAGACATTGGCATGTGCCAGAAATGTGTCTGAATACCAAAGAACCAGAAATCCAAGGGAGTCATTAAGAAAATCTATGACAGTTTGTAACATACCTTTATTACCTCTGTAATGAGTTGTGATTGATTGGATGCAAGCAGGTCATTATGAGTGGTTTTAAATCAATTTGCAGCTCAGAAATAGTCATGAAGTTGGCACGATGACAGAACATCAGATAGTCATCAGAGCATCAGATGAGACAGCGCTGCCTGGCAGCACTGCATGGCCATGCTGTGGGCCCACACAGAGCACTCTCATCGTGTGCTGGTTGCTCCACATCAGCTGGCTGCAGAACCTGTTCCATGCTGTCAGAAAGACCTATATATTGCCAAGCATGTCCTGGAGTGCATCAGAATAAGCACAGACAGCAGGACAAGGAAGGTGACTCTCCTCCTCTACTCTGCTCTTATGAGACCCCACCTACAGTACTGTGTCCAGCTCTGGAGCCTGTAACACAAGAAGGAGACAGGCAATTGCAGGGAGTCCAGAGGAGGGCCGCGATGATGATCAGAGGGCTAGAACATCTCTCCTATGAGGACAGGCTGAGGGAGCTGAGTCTGCTCAGCCTGCAGAAGAGAAGGCTGCATGAAAACTGGGGAGGGACTTTCTATAAGGTCATGTGGTGACAGGATAAAGGGCAATGTTTTGAAAGTAAAGCAGGGTAGATTGAGATTGGATGTTAGGAAAAAAATATTTACTATAAGGGTACGACATATAAGGTAGACACTGGAACAGGTTGGCCAGAGAAGTTGTGGCCACCTCACCCCTGAAAGTGTTGAACACCAGGCTGGATGAGGCTTTGAGCAACCTGGTCTGGTGGAAGATGTCCCTGCCCATGGCAGGTTGTTTGGAACTAGACAGTCTTTAAGGTCCCTTTCAACTCAAGCTGTTCTGTGATTAGTTTGGACTCGATTATCTCAAAGGTCACTTCCAACCTTAACAGTTCCATGATTCTATTCTATGATCCAGAAAGATGAGGGGAAGCAAAAAGATAGCCCTGATGTAGTACATAAATCAGGACATTATCAAACTGTCCTGGGTTTGTTTGTTCTTTCCCATTAGCATTCTTTCCCCACAAGCTCAATAATGAATTTTAGCCGTCTGTTCCCTTTGATATGAGGCCCCCCAAACCTTCTCTCTTGCCAGTGTCACAATTACTTCCCACATTTTTTATCTCTACTTATTTACACAACTTGTAGAATATTTTTGAAGGGATCAGCAACCTCTGAAGTCAGACCTCTCACATGTGTTGTCTTCATGCTCATTCACACCCAACATCCCTCTTTAAAGACAAGAAGAAATATTTGTAAACTCAGGAAAAACATTTTTATATATGAAAGCACTCCAAGGACTAAATGGAACCTGACCACAGGGAAAACACCAAGTTTGGAGGCACATTTCTCCCTACACTAAAGCTAACTCATACCTTCCTGGTTTCTTTTTTCTTCTTCCACTTACAATTATTATTTTCGTATTACTCTTTATTTATACTGTGGTAAGTCCAAATCAAGATAGGGGCAGCTGCTATGCAAGAGCTTTGCAGTCAAAGAACTAGAGCTACTATAAAATATCCCAAGGGAACATGATGATCCTTTAAGCTTGACAGGTTCTGAAAACGAGCTTCCATTTTTGGGGGGGGGAAAATCAATTTTTGGCACATTAAAAGTAGAGAGTTTCAATTTTCCCAGAACTAAATGGTTTTGATTCTGAGTTTTAAAATAAGGTCATATTTTGAAGCATATTACATGTTGCCATTTGTTATAAAAGTGTAACATGAAGTAAAATAATAACAACAATAATAATAACAACAGTACTGATACTAACAATGCTACTAATAATAATTCTCTAAATTCCTGCATTGTGAATTTTTAGCATTTTAATGGAGCTTGGAATAGAATTATAAAAATCAAGGCTCCAGATGCAGAGTTGTAAAGTTTCTACATGTTAGGAAGTGGAGAAGTTTCTCTGTTCTTGAGTAACCTTTACAGGTCAGGAAAAGAACACTGCAAGTTCTAGAAGAACCAGCTGCAAACTGACTGATGTGCTATCTTATCACAGAATCGTGGAATTGTTTTGATTGAAAAGACCTCCCAGATCATCAACTCCAACCATCAACCTAATAACCACCATGGCCGTTAAACCATGCCTCCAAGCGCCATGGCCACGCATTTCTTGAACACCACCTGCCTGGGCTGCCTGTTCCAATGCCTTGTCACTCTTGCAGGGAAGAAATCCTTCCTAACATCCAACCTAAACCTCCCCTGGCACGATTTCAGACCATTTCCTCTTGTTCTACCACCTGGTACTAGGGAGAAGAGACCAACTCCCACTTCACTTCAAACTCCTTTAAGTTTTCTTGACTTCAACAGTTTCTGATGAGGCTCTTAAAAATTATTTCACTGGTTACCCAAGTACCTGCTGTATCTAAGGCTGAATAAATACAGAATATGGATGAATGCTACAGTTAACGTGATAAAAGTGTGTGACACCTGCAAAGAGTTTGAAAGAAACAAGACAAAAAGTTGCAAAGAAAAGAGAAAGGAAAAAAAAAAAGGAGAGAGTCCATCTCTTTGATGTGTATTTTCTTTAATAAAGCTTCCTGTTTAATCCTACAGAATACTATTGTGTTTTAGCTGAATTGAAAAAGGAATGAGATCAAAATACTTGTTAATCCTCTATTGTTCATTTGCTTTGCTGTGCATGCCACCCAGAGTCTAGGCCTATTGAAGAGCAGACAGAATTATCGATTGGTTCGCTTCTGCATTTAAGAATAACAAACCCACCCATTTGGAGTTGTTTAGCAAAATAGTCAACTATTACTGAGTGTCTAAGAGGTAAGAAAAAGGGGAGAAAAGGAAAAACTCATCCAGACAACATAGAAACAAAGATACTTTTCTATCTTTAATAATGTTTCAAATAATAGGTAAAAATCCAAAATTGTTCAGCTAAGACTAGGAATGACAGAGAAGAAAAAAATATCTTTCAGGGTAGGAGGTAGGAAAACAATAAAAAATCAGATGTTTGTTAAGGAATTATGTCCCCAGCTGACATTCAGTTTCACAGAGGATTATTCACAGAAGACACAGGATGCCCATTCAAATACTCATGTTGTTTTTCATCACTGGTTTAAAGGAGCATAGACTCATAGAACTGTTTGGGTTGGAAAACACCTCCAAGGTCATTGAGTCCAACCGTCAACTCAACACAACCATGGTCCCACAGTGCCAAGTCCGTATGTTTCTTGAACACCTCCAGGGATAGTGACTCCACCACCTCCCAGCCAACTTGTTCCAATGCCCAACTGCTCCTGCAGGAAAGACATTTTTCCTAATATCCAAACTAAACCTCCCTTGGCACAATTTCCCCAAGCCACTTTGACCTTATTTCTTACAATTATCTTCTATGTATCTCCTTCCAGGAAGTTGTAGAGAGCAATGAGATCTCTCCTCAGAATCCTCTTCTCCAGACTAAACAATCTGATTTCCCTCAGCCGCTCCTCAGAAGACCTCTTCTCCAGACCCTTCAGATACTTTGCTGCCCGTCTCTGGAAATGTTGCAGCACCTCAATGCCATTCTTTGAGAGAGAGGCCCAAAACTGAATCCAGTACTCAAGGTGTGGCCATACCAATGCTGAGTAAATGGGCACAATTGTTTCCCTAGTATTGCTGGCCACACCATTCCTGATACATGCCAACATGCTGTTGGCCTTTTTGGCCACCTGAGAACACTGCTGTCTAAACTCTTCATTATAGAAACAGTGCACTATCATTACACCATGACTGACTTTATCTGAGGGCTGTCTTGACGTTAAATATAAGCAAAAGATTTCAGTATTTGTCTGCCCCAGAGTTAAGACAGAATTGTTGGTTCCAAATCCTATCATTTTAAAATAACACCCTCTTTATTATATTTTTTCTTAATATTTAAGCAGGTTGAATAATTTAGTGAAAAGTATAACCCTCTAATTTCACTCTAATGAGGGTTTTGTAAAGTCAAACCCTGCAAAGGTTTTAAAACTGTGTCAAGAAAAACTAGACATTCAAACTAGGACATGGATATTAAACACAGCAATGATGAGGCTGCAAAGGCGACTTCACTTTTGGTTAACTAAATGATGGACAAGTCACAAAGCTGGTGAGAGGCATGGAACACAAACCCTATGAGGAGAGGCTGAGGGAGCTGGGGTTGTTTAGCCTGGAGAAGAGGAGGCTCAGGGCAGACCTCATTGCTGTCTACAACTACCTGAAGGGAGGCTGTAGCCAGGTGGGGGTTGGTCTATTCTCCCAGGCAACCAGCAACAGAACAAGGGGACACAGTCTCAAGTTGTGTCGGGGGAGGTATAGGCTGGATGTTAGGAGGAAGTTGTTGCCAGAGAGAGTGATTGGCATTGGAATGGGCTGCCCAGGGAGGTGGTGGAGTCACTGTCCCTGGGGGTGTTCATGAAAAGACTGGATGAGGCACTTAGTGCCACGGTCTAGTTGACTGGATAGGGCTGGGTGATAGTTTGAACTGAATGATCTTGGAGGTCTCTTCCAACCTGGATGATTCTACAATTCTATGATTTAAAATCTTCAGTGAAACACCATTCCAAAGTCAGTGAGACCTATGTTAACAGACATTAAAAACACTCCTTCTGAAAGGAAGGGAAGATTCAGCACTTGCCAAGTGACAGTTGCATAGAAGCAGTTAGTACCAGGGCAGTTCACTGAAACCAGCGTGAGTCACAGAATTACCATGGTTGGAAAGGACTTTCAAGGTCATCAATTCCAACAATTATCTAACTCTACCAGGGCCACTACTACACCATATCCTCAAAATATCCCCAGCTCCCTCTGCCACTCCTCATAAGACTTCTTTGGTTTAATGGCCATGATGGTGTTTGGTCTACTGTTGATCTTGGAGGTCTTTTCCAAACAAAACAATTCTATGATTATTTTCATATCCTGCTCCTCCTAAGATTTGTTCTCATGACCCAGGTCTGTTCAACCAGAGGCGTACTGCAGCTTCTAGCCATGTCATGTTTGACCATACCCATAGGAATCATAGAATCATAGAATGGTTTAGGTTGGAAGGGACCTCAAGGATCATCCAGCTCCAACCCCCTGCCATAGGCAGAAAGTCACCACGTGAATTGAGATCAGTACAGTCCAAGTAGGCGACAAAATAAAGCATACACCAAAATGCTCTACTGAATGAGCACATCTAAGCTGATGTTCTGTCAGCTAATAAAGTAACAAAATACACTGTGAATCTTGGGCATATATAACTTGTTTAAACCACAACCCACACCACACCAAAAGGAAAAAAAAGACCAACCAAAAAAAACCCCACCCCAAAGTCAACCCAATCCTCCAACCTACTTTCCCAGCCAATATAATGACTTGCATTCCAGCATAGTTCTGCAAATCTGTTATGCAAGAACCATGTTCCCAAAAACAGCCTCTGGCTATAGCACTGTTGAAAAATATGTTGTCTTTTTTAACAACAAAAACGAAGTGGGGGGGAAAAAACCCTTACTTGTAAAAATAAATGTCCAGGTTTTCATTTCTACAGGAATGACTTTGCTGTGTGGTATGCCCTTCAATAAAATTATAGCTTTGGTCCACGAGTGTGTGCATGTTTTCAGCTCTCATATTCAGGCTGATCCTGTCTTCATTTTAAAGGTATTCAAACACAGTTAACAACCAGGAATGCAAATGACACACACACACATACTCATCTACATTGCCCACCTATTATTACAACTCCCAGTAAACCCTTTAATCACACAATGAGTTATAAATAATAAGGCAGAAATACATCTAGAGGTGGGTTTTTTTTTAACAGCAACACCAGAAGCTAAGAAACTCTTTAGAATATGAAAGGTTCTCACTGAGAAACAATAGCTTTCAAAATTTGCAAATTAAAAGTCTTTGAGAATGCAGAGCCTTAGGTAGGATTGTGGTTTTTTTGCAGGGTTTGGGGTTTTGCTTTTTGTAGGATTGTGTTTTTTTTTCCCCAACTGCTAATCCACTTTACATTAGCAGAATTTTAAAAGGCCTATGTTTTAAGGCACTTTGTGTTCTGCTAGTGTGCTCACATATTAAAAACTGGAGTAGAAAGCCATTTTTTTTGTCTAATTAGGAAGAGAATGAAACTATTATACCTCCTCATAATTACTCAGCACTTCCCCAAATGCACATGTTTTCATTATTTCCTTGCAAATTACTTGTTTCATAAAATCATAGAGTTGTTTTGGTCAGAAAAGAGCTCCAAGATCATCAGGTCCAAAGACTGACCTAACACCATGGCTATTAAACCATGTTTCAAAGTGCCATGTCCACGCATTTCTTGACAACCTCTAGGGACGGTAACTCCACCACACCCCCATGAAGCCTGTTGCAATGCCTGACCACTCTTGCAGCAAATAAATATTTCCTAGTATCCAACCTAAACCTCCCATGGCACAATTTCAGGCCACTTATATCCCTGGAACGTGTCCAGAGAAGGGCAACGAAGCTGGTGAGGGGCCTGGAACACAAACCCTGTGAGGAGAGGCTGAGGGAGCTGGGGTTGTTTAGCCTGGAGAAGAGGAGGCTCAGGGCTGACCTCATTGCTGNTCTATTCGATTCTATTCTATTCTATTTTTTGACCTTATTTCTTATAAATATCTTCTACATTTCTACACAAGCATGGAAGGAATATTTAATATAAAGTAAAGTAATTATAGGCAGAAGGTTCTGAAATACAACTGGAGTCTATCCCTGGGGCTATTTCCTGATAATTAGGTATGACATAAATAATCATGATTAATTATGTTTCTGGATAGTCATCTGCCTCCAATGAAATACTGCTATCCCTGATAATGTTTAACATATAAAAAAACCTCACTACTGAGTGCATTTAGACAGAATATATTCTGAAACCACACGTGCAACTCTGCACACAAGGCTATAAAATGGCTTTGATGTTGCTCTGACAGATTGTGCCACTGGAATACTAATTCTTCATTTCTGAGTGTATTAAATAGTATTGTCTGGCAATAAATCAACATTCAGGCGACCACAATTACAGCAAATAATGTTAGCTGATGAGTTTTTTGTTAAATGGCTTTTGAACATGATTTTTCTTTGTCTAGTTTATTAAAGACGTGACAAATTGTTTACCTATCTTCTTACATCCCTGTGATTACAGATGTTCCAAGAATGACAGGGAACGGATTGTAGCTGAAAGAGAGTAGATTTAGACTTAATATTAAGAAGAATTTTTTCATGGTGAGACACTGGAACGGGTTATCCAAAGGGGTTATGGATGCTCTCTCCCTGGAAGTGTTCAAGGACAGATGGAACAGGGTCTTGACCAGTCTGGTCTAGTGTGAGGTGTCCCTGTCCATGGCAGTGGGTTGGAAATAAATGATCTGTAAGGTCCTTTCCAATCCAAACCGCTCTGTGATTCTATGATGATTTTGATTATTTCCTTCTTTGTTTCAGCTGTTTTAACTGTGGCTAAGTCACCACTGCCTTTGTTATGGACAACAGAATCAGAGTCACCTTCAAGCTGTCATGATGAGCAAATGTAAGGATGAGTGTTAATGCAGCATGGTGATCCCTGGAGATCTACAGCTTCAGATCCCTGAAGTCAATGCAGAGGAGGCGGGGAAGAAATTATGAGAGCTGAGGGTTAGAGCAGGAGTCTTAATAAGCCACAAGGTGGAAACAGAAAAGCCAGAGGGGATGGCAGCTGTCAAGATGAGAAACAAGATGACTAAGCAGGATGCTCAGTGGCATAAAGACAGCAGGAAAGAAGGCGGCATATTCTTAAACTACTGCCAGGGACATAAGGAGAGGAGACAAGGACTAAAAGTAGGTAAAATAATAAAAAGTGACTAGAACCTCTACCTGCCAAAGAGTCAATGAAATGATGGGAGTAAAGGCAAAGAACTTGTTCTTGGCAGCAAGAAGCACAGATGGTCAAGTAGACCACAGATGGGCACTCTACCCTGAAAGGCAGTTGTAGAGAGGAAGGTGTTGGTACCTTCTCACAACTCAAGGGTAAATGGCATCAAGTTACATCAGGAGAGGCTTAGGTTGGACAAAACGTCCTTACCCAAAGAGTTCTCAAAGACTGGAATGGGGAAACAATTGAATTGCCATTCCCCAGAGGTATTTAAAAGCTGTCTAGATATGGTGCTGAGGGATCTGGTGTAGTAATGATCCCAGTAGAGTTAGACAATGGTTGGACTTCATAATCTTGAAGATTTTCTCCAGCCATGATGTTTCTGTGACTTTGTGAAACATAGAAATACAGAGGTTTTCATCTGTGTTCCATTTCCCATGAATGAACACAGAGGGAAAATGTATACCTGGATCATGTGAAGTGTGAGCAAACTACAGATTCATAATCATGAATATTCTCCCCATACAGCCACAGTAAATTTTTTAAACACTGTTCAGTTAAGTCTGATAGAAGTATCCCAGACAAGCAATGTGTTTGATGTGGTTATTCATCCAAGGTGGGAAAGGAAACATAAATAATCCTGAAGAGATTTATTTTAAACATACTGATACTGACCTCCTCTTGGTGCCAGAAGTTGGGAAAATTAACACTGAAGTAGAAGGAAATCAGTGAATTAGAAGGTATTACCATTCGCTCTGTCATTGTCCTAGAAGGCATTTCTGTATGTAACACAGATTTGTGCTGTTGTCACTGATGTAATCCCTGCTTGTGCACATATTTAATGAATGTGGTACAAAGTTCTGCCAACATCCAGTTGTCAAGCTGCAGCTGAACTCTGGCCACATGCTCAGTGACTGAGAGCACACTAGTTTTGGTGCTGCATGGAAAATAACTTCTATGTCAGATTTTGCCAAGCCACATAACTGTACCTGACTTCTGCAACTGTACCTTAAAATCAACCAAGATCATTTGAAGAAGCGTCTTTCAAGAAGATAACATTATGAGGATAATGAAATCCCAGCAGAATAAAGACTGGGGAAGGGAACATCTCTGAAGCCTCCAAATGCAAGGGAAAACTGGAAAGTCTCTGCTGTCTTTGAGAAGTGCAGAAGGGAGAAAATCCTACGTCAGTTGGTGACACTGGATTTGTGCCCTTACTGACTTTATTATAAGTAGCCCAACCAAAAACCCAAGGCATACTCATGCTGAAGCAAACTGTTTGCTTAGTCTTGCTCAGATTCCTTTTAAAGAAGAAGAAGCTGTTTTGAGGCTGGGAGGACAACTAAAGGAACTGCAGCTCAAGATTGAAGCATCGAGTGAATCAAAGTGAGGGTCATTCTCTTCTCATTATCAGGTGAGAGAATTTGAGGAAATGGTCTGAAGCTGTGGCAGGGGAGGTTTAGGTTGAATATTAAGAAACATTTTTTCACTGAAAGATTGGTCAGGCAATTTAACAGGCAGTCCAAGGAAGTGGTGGAGTCATCATCCCTAGAAGTGTTCAAGAAAGTGTGGACATTGCACTTTGGGACATGTTTTAATTGCCATGGTGGTGTAATTTTGATGGTTGGAGTCAAAGATCTTTTCCAATCAAAACAATTCTATGATTGTATTTAACTAGTTTTGCTTACATTCCTTCAAAAGAAGAATGACCTGTTTTGAGGTTGGGAGGACAACCAAGGGAACTAGTTGCAAATGTCCCCTGCTCACTGCAGAGGAGACCTTTGAGGGTCCCTTCCAGACTAGTGCAATCTGTGTATCTCTAAACTACAGCTCAAGATTGAAGCAGTGTGAATCAACATGACACCATAAATACACAATTATTAACTCAAACCTAAAAAATGGGAGCATCAAACCCTATCTCCACTCTAACCTTGACAGGGTTAAGTAACTTATTGGCTTTTTTCCCAACATTGGGCCCTACAATGTATTTTTAAAAAACTCATGCAAGTGCACCTGCAACCTGAAGTTGTTCCTTGGATGCAGCCAGAGATCTTTTTTTTTTCAGTGCAGAAGCTTCCTCAGTATTTTTTCCCTGTACTCCTTGGCTTGGTCAGCATGTACTTGTTTTCCTCTTTGTCACGTTGTTTTGTAATGAACTCCTGTTTCAGCATGGGGCCACTTCTCATTCTGCTTGATAACACAGACATGGGCTAATTTGCTCCAGGAAAGAGTCAAACCATATGGTTCTTTAGGGCACTAATTACTCATATGCACACTTGATTACTTAATTGCTGTTGTATACTCTGGTCTGTGTGGCTTCTGTGGAAAAGATTATCTACTTTACACCTTTCTCAGTAGGAAATATGCACCAAAGTAAAAAGGGCTTGTAGTTTCTGCAAGACACTAGTCACACCCTTCATTTTAGCTAGGGAAAGAGGAGGCTAAGAGGAGACCTTACTGCTCTTCACAGCTACCTGAAAGGAGGTTGGAGTGAGGATGGCTGGCGTTGGTCTCTTCTCCCAAATACCTAATGACAGGACAAGAGATAACGGCCTTAAGATGTGCCAGGGGAAGTTTAGGTTGGATATTAGGAAGAATTTCTTCACTGAAAGAGTGGTCAAGCATTGGAACAGGCTGCCCAGAGAGGTGGTGAAGTCATCATCTCTGGAGGTATTAAAAAAAAAAAAAGAAAGAAAAAAGTGTAGATGTGACAGTTAGAGACATCATCTACATGGATGGTCATGGAGCTGTCAGGTAAAAGGTTGGACTTGATGACCTTAGAGCTCTTTTCCAAGCTTAATGATTCAATGATTAATTCCTAGCAGAACATTTTACTTTGTTAAAAAAAAAAGAATCCTCATCACTGTACTTCATACATCTTCTAATGTAACCAAGCCTGGAAGTGTAAAGCATCTGTGCTCTACTTAAAACTGCTGATACAACAAAGAAAAACCTCTTCCTCAGGACTACTACCCCTCTCCTGCAGCATAACAACTGCTAGTCAACCACAAGTGCTCCTAAGAATGGCTACTTTTAGTGCTTCTCACCAATAACAGGCAGAGGTTTTGCCCATTAAGGGTTTTATTTTCCATCTTACAGTACTGACAACCATTTGGAGTTTTGCCCATACCTCTCTGTGCTGAATTTTTAGGTATTTATAACATTTCTGTGATACTCACTGACATATTACCAAAGACCCTCACACTCATTAATCTCACATATAAATTGTTCCTTTGTTCATTTCTTAGATGACTCAGACAAAGACCACAGCCCCTTAAGCAGCTCAGCTGGGAAAAAAAATTTAGAGCAAATCAGATACTCTTACATTCTCATTATTTTTCCACTTTAAGTGTTCCTGAAACAGCCAGAATGATTAAAACAAACAAACAAGCGAGCCACAGATCTAAATTATACCCTTAAAAATGTATAAGTGACTGTGAATTTGGAGCTACTGGAGAGGGTCCAGGGAACAGCCATGAAAAGTGTTAAGAAACTGGAGCACCTCTCCTATGAGAAAAGGCTGAGAGAGCTGAGACTGTTCAGTCTGAAGAAGGGAAGGCTGATGGATGCCTCAACAATGCGGACAAACACCTGAAGTGAGGGTGTAAAGAGGACGGAGCCAGGATCTTGTCAGTGATGCCCAGTGACAAGGTAATGGACACAAACTAAAACACAGGGGGCATTCTCTAAGCATCAGGGAGCAGGGTTTTTTTTTCCTGTGAAGCTGACTGAGCACTGGCACATGTATCCCAAAAAAGCTGCTGTGTCCATCCTTTCAAGTCAGACATGGTCCTAGGCATCTAGCTCTAGGTGGCCCTGCTTGAGCAGGAGGCAGATAACCTCAAGAAGTCCCCTCAAACCTCAACCATTCTATGATTTTGTGGACTCCATAGGATCCAGTTTAGACACGTCTCCAATGTCATGAAAGTTTATAACTGGGTTAAGTCACTGCATGTAATTCAGGTCATTGGGCAGGCTCATTCTGAGAGCTGCATGGTTAAAGATAATAGTTAAATTAGAATCATACTTTTGGTTGGAAAAGACTTCTAAGACCATCAAGTCCAACCATCAATCTAACACCAACATGGCCATCAAGCCATGTCTGAATATGCTTGGCCACACCTCCAGGGATGGTGAATCCACCACCTCCCTGGGCAGTCTGTTCCAATGCCTGACCACTCCTGCAGTGAACAAAATTTTCCTAATATCCAACCTAAACCTCCCCAAATCAATTTCAGGCCATTTGTTCACATTCTATCACCTGATACTAGGGAGAAGAGACCAACCCATACCACTGAAAGAGTTGTCAGGCATTAGAACAAGCTGTCCATTGTCCAGAGAGGTGGCCAAGTCACCATCCCTGGATGTGTTTAAAACCCACTTGAGGATATGGCTTAGTGAAGGGCTTGGTAGAGTAGAGTTAATGGTTGGACTCAATCTTGAAGGTCTTTTCCAACCTAAATGATTCTAGGATGATCTAATCTCTGAGGTCCTAATCTTCCATGACCACACAAACCTCAGCAGCTGCTGGGTGACTTCACTTTCTAAGGTGGCACAGTAAACAGGCTTTGACTTTTCTTAATATATCATGACATTATTTCTACAACTCAGAAACTGGTGCAATATGAAAATTGACAGTTCCTGGTAACTCCTGAACCTCAAATTGCAAGCATAACTCAATCTCTGAGTGTATCTTGAGCCAGATCTAATCCCTGACAATCTCATATATTTTCATTTACACCTCTGCAAGGAGAGAAGCAAACGGAGCATGAAAGGGTGCTGGTTTTCTCCCACTCCTTACAGAGATGTAAATGAGTTCAGCAAAGTGAAAGGCAATGAAGACAGTGGTGCAACCTCAGGAAAAATGAGTCAGGAATACAAACTCTTAGACTCCTGCAGAAGGAAAATTATCAGAGGAGCTAATATATATACAAGCATACAGAAATAGCAGTGGGAAAAGAAGGTAAAGAGGAGGTCTGCAGTTTGAAAATAAACATAGCTGCAGTTCCTTTTGAGTTAGAGAACCAAATGAAGAGGAACAACCTATGAGTGGGACAACCCACTCTTTCACTGGCAACCCACATCACAGCTGTACCTTTTGGAGTACAACATCTGAAATTAAGGTAGCCCATAGTGTTTTTCTGTAGAAAGTTCATTGCAGCACTTCTGCTGCTTAGGAAAAAGAAATTGGAAACATCATATCCGTGCTCTGACAGCCCAGAAGGCAACACTGTCCTGCACTGCATCAGAAGTAATGTGACCAGCAGCATGAGTGAAGCAATTCTACCTTTCTACTTTGCTCTCATGAGACCCTACCTGAGTACTGTGTTCACTTCTGTAATCCCCAAAATGAGGACATAGATTTGCTGGAGTGGGTCCAGAGGAGGGCCACAATGGGCCTGTCCTATATGGGGACAGGCTGAGGGAGTTGAAGCTGTTCAGCCTGGAGAAGAGAAGGCATTGGCGAGACACGACAGCTGCCTTCCAGTACCTGAAGGGGATCTACAAGAAAGCTGGGGAGGGACTTTTTACAAGGGCTTGCAGTGACAGAGCAAGAGGGAATGGATTGAAACTGGAAGAGAGGAGATTTAGACTGCATATTAGGAACAAATTATTGACAGTGAGTGTGGTGAGACACTGGAATAGGTTGCCCAGGGAGGCTGTGGATGCCCCTTCCATGGAGGTGTTCAAGGCCAGGCTGGGTGGGGTCTTGAGCAACCTGGTCTAGTGAGAGGTGTCCTTGCCCATGGGGACCAAGTGGCTTGGAATTAGATGATCTTTAAGGTCCTTTCCAACACAAATCATTCTCTGATTCTAAGATTTTTTAAAAGATTGTCAAAAGAATTAAAGTCTGAAGAAGAAATATCTCAGAGAAATATGTATGAGAAATCTGACATGCAAAATGATGAGAGAAAGAGACTTATCAATGACCTTAAGTGACACTGACTTCATATAAAAATCTTTCATCATCATGTTGGCCACTTTGCTGTTTTATTGAGCCAAGTAGTAAAATCAAATCTGGTTTTTCAGAAGGTGATGTGCCCTGAGCTTATGTGAATTGAACAGGCTCTGGTTTCACTCAATTGAAAAACTGCACTGTCTGGAATTTGATTTTATGTCTTTGGCAGCAGTGTCCCAATGAATGAGACAATCGGGTCGGTAACCGATGCAAGTCGGGCAGCACCAGTGGCAGTGTTTCCATCAGACCATCTAGCATAAGGGTTCTAACTGGAACAGCCCCTTCTTTTTTTCCCTGAGAGTTAATTACAGATCAAATTTGAAGACCCCTCTGTGCATACTTGTGTTTTGATTTTTCAGCAGATCTTGAAGTGAATGAATCTACAGTGCCTGAGTAGCTGGACCAGTGTGTGCACTTATTTGTTCTTGTACTGAATGAACCACAATAAGGACACTGGCAGGGATCTGTTATTACACAAAGAAGAAATTCAGTAGCTAGTTGAAGCTGAAATATGGGTAACTTCCTATGTGTCTTGGAAAACTCCCGTTCCAAAATCTCAGACTACTCCCATGTGCCCACTAATTTCTGGGGAATAGTCCTAAGTTTTTTTTCTTCTGAACTCAGCCACTTAGCTTACTGCAGCTTTGGTGCTTAAGCACCACTCACACTGCAAGACAGCAACAGAAATATTTCAAAAGGGCCAAAATTTTATGAATGCAAAATACACTGCTCTTAACTCAACTGAAACAACTTGCTCTGTGTCAATGACTCAATAGGACTGTGTCTAGGGTCGAACTTCTTTGTGGTCACAGACCATTCAGACTGCTGTCAGAGGATGCCAATCAAACCAAATGCTGTTTGGGGGACCAGCACCAACCTTTTAAATCTGAAAATATTGGTAAAACAGTCCATCTTCAAAGTGCTCATAATGCAACACTTCCCAAGGGGCTAAGTATCTGCCCAGCTTGTGAATGTTTCCTTATGTATTAACCCAATGACAAATAATATTTTGAGGACATTTCAGCACTAACATGAACTAACAAGTTGCCCAGGGAAGTGGTTGAGCCACTATCCCTGGATATGTTTAAAAGCCTTGTAGATGAGGATGTGGTTTTGCAGTGGACTTGGTAGAATAGAGTTAATGGTTGGACTAGATGACCATCAAGGTCTTTTCCAAGCTACATGATTCTATGCTTAAAAATACATGCACCTTCACAGAGCAAAAGATTACAGCTACTTATGAGTTAAAACTCGGTGCCCAATGAAAAGAGCCAAATCCATTTCCTGAACCCATTTGCCTTGGAAGCTAATTAAGACTTCTCAGAAGAATGATGATGTCAGGAGGAACTGATATTACATTTAGGGTTAGGAAGACATATGCCTGTCTAGTACCCTTGCTGCATTTCCTTAAGCAGCACCCAGCATCAAAGTTCTTGGAGGCTACAGATGATGGATGCTTAACACAGAATTCTTTACTCCACTGTGGAAGAGAACACAAAGGCCAAAGGTCTGCTCTCTTTTACACTTACATTCACTTCACAGAAATTCAGATCCAAATAGAATCACATAAATTTTTGGGTTGGAAAAGACCTCTAAGATCATTGAGTCCAACCACTGACTTGACGCTACCATAGCCATTAAGCCATGTCCCAAACTGCCTCGTCTACACGTTAATACTGTAAAGATAACAGAGAACTAGAAAACTACTGCCTAAAGTTCTGTTTGGGGGCAACCTGCAATGTTTCACCTAACTACAGAATGGTAGGGGTTGCAAGGGAGCTCTGAAGATTGAGTGCAACTCTCCTGACAAAGCAGAATCACCTAAGGTAGGCAACATAGGAACACATCCAGAAAGATCTCAAGGAGATTCCACAACCTCTCTGGGTAGCCTGTTCCAGTGCTGTGCAGTTCACTGGTTCAGCTCCTCAACCTTTCCAGCTTCATTAAATTAATACAAGACTGCCTGCTGTTCAGTCTCTCTAGTGCTCCTCTGCTGAATCGGTCTCACAATAATTATGCGCAGAGATGCAAAGTGAAATTACTGTAGCAAAGGTGCAAATTCAGCGCAGAATGAAAAGGGGCATCCATTTCAGAGTCTATAACTAGGTAGGCTTCAATACCAAACCCTTGGCAGGAGGCCAAGAACTTCAGTATTTATTGAAGCACATTGTGCTTTGTCACTACATAACTACAGCCCTGTGCTACAACACAAACACATTGTTTTTACAAAAGACTTAAGATGACAGTATTTGAAATGCTGTATTAGCATTCAGTTTTTACTACCCAGAGCAAACATTTTAACTGATGAAAGCTGGGGTCACAAGTTCTCTGAGAAAACACATTTGTATAGCTGTAAATCCTATATTGTGCAAGGGCCTGCACCTAAGTCAGGGCAATCCCAAGCACAAACATTGGCTGGGCGAGGTGTGGCTTGACAGTGGTCCCGAGAAGAAGGACTCTGGGCTATCAGTTGATGAATAACACAATGTGAGATAGCAATGGTCAGTGACAACCCAGAAGGTAACTGTGTCCTGGGCTGCAACAGTCTTGGTAGAGGTAGATGATGGTTGGACTTGATTATAAGTGTCTCCTGACCAAAACAATTCTATAAACATGTATTGCAAAGCTTCCTATAAAGTGTGACCAGCAGCATGAGGGAAGTGATTGCTCTCATGAGACCCCACCTGGAGTACTGTGTCCAGTTCTGGGGCACTCAGCACAAGAAAGGCATGCAACTACTTGAGAGGGTCCAGAGGAGGTCACAAAGATGATCAGAGGAATGGAGAAACCTCTCCTATGGGTACAGGTTGGGGGATCTGGGTCTGTTCAGCCTGGAGAAAAGAGGGTCCAAGGGAGACCTTAGAGCAGCCTTCCATGACCTGAAGGAGGTCTACAAGAAAGATGGGGTGGGACTTTTTACAAGGGCTTGTAGTGATAGGACAAAGGGCAATGGAATTAAGCTGCCAGAAGGTAGAGTTAGACTGCATATTAGGAAGAAATTCTTTATAGTGAGAGTGGAGAGACACTGGAACAGGTTGCCCAGGGAGACTGTGGATGCCCTCTCCCTGGAGGTGTCCAAGGCCAGGCTGGGCAGGGCCTTGAGCAACCTGGTCTAGTGGAAAATGTCCTTGCTCATGGCAGGGGAGTTGGAACCACATGATCTTTAAAGTCCCTTCCCACCTAAAGCATTCTGTGATACATATACTATTTGTAACAACAAAACCAATATTTTAATATTGACATTTCGAGGATGGCTAAATTGGCACAATAAACATTCCCAGATGATCTGCTAACCTCCGCTGATTGTGCCAATTACCCTTTGCTGAAGTAATTAAACTCATTTGCAGCAATGGAGAATGAATATGAAATTCGTTTCCATTGCATGGTCATTGATCAATAGTAAAGTGGTTGCACTTGAAAAGGATTCTGAACATGGCAAAAAAACCCGAGCATTTTCATCATATGGAGCAATTTAGCTTTTCTGGTATGTTAAATTGATCAATTAATGTTACATTTAGCATTTTCACACTTGCCCAGACTCAAGGAGAAATTTACGGTAAGCTGACACATCATTTGCTGCTGGCAGATGTCGATTGCTCTCATCGTTATTTTAGAACAGAAAGGAGATTATAAATGCCAGAGACCGAAAAGAAACACTGTATCATTTCCAATCCAAATCAAAAGATGCTCTTGATAAGCTTTGTGACACTGTTGCCTGTTTTTTCTCATAGGTTGTTTACATTATTTCCTGGGGAAAGTTTATGTTGCTGTTGTAGCAAATTTCCGGAGGTAAAAAACAATACAGATAAAATATTTTCCTTTATGCTTCTGACTAAAGGTTGCAATGTTTTTAACTTATATTTCCTAAACTCCTTCCCTGTGAGGGTGTCAGAGTACCGGAGCAGGCTGCCCAGAAAGGTTGTGAAGCCTCCTTCTCTTGAGACCTTCAAATTCTGCTTGGATACATTCCTGTGTGACCTACCCTAGCTGATTTTGCTTTGGCAGTAGGGTTTGGATTCAGTCTCAAGAGGTCCCTTTCCAACCCAAAGCATTTCCAATGCCAAGCATTCTCTGATTCACACTGATCCTCATATGCCAGGCCACTACAGTCATAGTGCCAGGTTATACCCACCCAGTAAAGAACTTCAGTGCTAACTATGGGCATTTATCATATCACTGTGAGAAGACAAATTTCACTCTTTCCATGAATGGGAATAGGAGCCAAGATATGAAGCCAGCTCTAAATTAGATGCCATTTAATTAAAGTTATCACAGTTCTGAACTCAAATTAGCAAGATTTACCAAGAGGCAGCATACATTAACTTGAGCTCAGCATGGTGATCAGACTAGGTGCTTCCAGCCAAATTGGCATGGACAATAATCATATAATCATTGAATGCTTTAGCCTGGAAAGTACCTTAAAGATCATCTAGCCTCAAAACCCCTGCCATGGGCAGGGATACCTTCCACTAGACCAGAATGCCCAAGGGAAAAAGAAAAAATAGAGCTCAATCATTGCACACAGTATTTGGGATTCCATCTCTGTTTGATGTAGAAACATGGGGGTTTGGGTTTTGGGTTGTTTTTGTTTGGTTGGTTTTGGACAGTCTGTGAAAATAGAGCTCAGAGAAACAGCAGAGTCAACAACATTCTTGTCCAGCACAGTCTTAACTGGGAATACTGACAATTCTCCTAATAGACCCAATCTGCTGTTGGCCAGAGATATGCTGGATGCCTCACCCCTGGAGACATTCAAGATCAAACTTGATGGAGCCCTGAGCAACCTGATCTCATTGAAGATGTCCCGGCTCACTGCAAGAAGGCTGGACAAGATGACCTTTGGGAGCCCCTTCCAAACCACTTTCCTTTCCTGTGATCATCAAGTTCTATATTCAGTTGGAAAAGAAAGCAAGCAATCTCATGCAAGAATATCTTTACAACCAAAACTTCCACTACAATATGATTCCAGGTACCAGCTCTAAATGTGTACATTCTGAGCAGAAGAAAGGAAATGGGTTATAGGATAATTGAAGACAATATCCTGTCTTGTCTCAGGTGAAGCATGCAAAAACTGTGGTCTTACAGTGCTTTGAAATGCAAGTCTGGGTATTGTCATTAAAATACCACGAGTGGCTGAAATACTTAGCATGTAGGCAAATCCTAATTATCTGTTAAGCACTGCGTAAAAACCAGAAACAGCCATGATAATCCCAATTTACAAAGCAGTAAATCAAAACAACAAAAGGTTATTGCCACTCTAATACAGCAGGGAACCACTTAACTTTTCTTGATCTTTCTCTTTTGCTTTATTTCTTCTCATCTGCTTTATAACTTGGTTAGGAGAAAACTGTATCTAGATGCCTCCTCTAAAGTCCTTTGCATTTCATTCCAATCAGCAATCTAAAATGGAAACCCAACCCAAACCTTATAATTAGTGCCTTTATAAAAGTCCAAATCGTTCCTCAAATGTAGCTTCAAGTATGGGGACCTCTTTACTTACAGAAGTAAGTAAAGCTCAGTTTTAGGTATGCTTTAGGTTGTCCTTGTGATGAAATAGTATCTGAATGGGAAGGTAAGTCCAAAGAAGAGCAAGTAAGCTAGTAATGTTCATGCTGGTAAGCATGTTCAAGGCCATGCATCTTATGAGGAACAGCCAAGGAAACTGTTGAAGGGAGACCTCATCACCCTCCACAACTACCTCAAAGTGAGGTGGGGGTTGGTCTCTTCTCATATGCAACAAAAGACAGGACAAGAGGTAACAGCTGCAACTTGTTCCAGGGAAGGTTCAGGCTGGATATTAGGAAAAAGTCCTTCACAGAAAGGGAACAGGACGACCAGAGAGGTAATGGAGTCACCACCCCTGGAAGTATTTAAAAGACATGTGGATGTGGTGCTAAAGGACATGGTGTAGTGGTAGTGGCTCAGCAGTAGTGATGAGATTGTGAGCTCTATGTGAGTGGTGGGACTTGATGATCTCAAAGGTCTCTTCCAAGCTCAACAGTTCTGATTCTAATAGTGGATGTAAAAGAGTTCATTTACAGCTTCTACTCAAGACCAAGGTGAAGTGGTCCAATAAAAAACTGTTTTTATTTTGAACATTAATAGCTGTGGGTTTGGAGGGTTTTTTGTTTCCTTCTTTCTTTCTTCTTCTTCTTTTTTTTTAATATATCAAACTTACTGAGGACAATTTCAATTTCATGTAAGAAACCCAACCAAACAAAACCAAAAAGCTCCTTAAATTGGATAGAGTCATAGAATGGCTAGACCACAAAGACCACATAATTCTAAGCCCTTTTACTATGACCTCTTATTATGCGTAAACCTGAGAACATCAAAAAGTCTCCCCCCAGAAAGGAACTGAGCAGCAGGCCCAGTAAATAAATAATTTTTAAATTAACACCCCAGAATGCACCAAGACTATTTTTATTAAAAAAAGAATAAATTGTTCCAAATAAAACTCATGCAAATGCTACTAAAGCTTTGAAACAATGAAAGGAAAGTTTGCCGATAGAGGGTTTCAAGGATCGTATTCAAGTTATATTTGCACAGAGGAGTGGAGTTCCATATCCTGCAGCACAAAAGTCAGTGAGTTTTCACCGTGCAAGATTAAGCTCCTCGGGGAGAGAGAGAGTGGAGAAATGCCTATTTTTAAAACGCTGCAAGTCCTCAGCATACAAATAAAGCTAAACAGGGATACGAGGTTTGAGAAGTAATGCTTGATCACACAGCTAAAGAATGCAAAGTGCACAGGACCAAAGTTATGATGACATGATGTACCCCAGCTTCCAAAACATTTAACTTCTGAGCTAATAACAGTGAAGCTGTAATGGTGTACAGAGGTATGGTTCTGTATTTAATGTTATAGTAAAGAATCTGTCTGTGCATAAATTGTATCTGTAGGGAGCATATCTAGATGGGTACCTACGTGTGTATATATATATATATGGACACACACACATCAAAATTTATGTGCTCATTGTCAGGCACAGTAATAAAAAGAATAGGTCAGGCTAGAGAAGAAGTTCCAATGCATTCGGCAGGAGGAGCACTTTATCTTCAAGTCTGCCATAGTATTTTGTCAGTCAACTTTCTAAAGTGAAATGAAAAACAAGCATCAGGCTTCAATCTTTCAAAAGATAAATTTCCTCACAAAGTATTTCAGCTGTGGAATCGAATTTCACCATTTCAATATCTGAAGAGGACCAAGAAGAAAGCTGGGAAGGGGCTGTTTAGAAGGGCTTGTAGCAATAGGACAAGGGGCAATTGTTTGAAACTAGAGTTAAAATAGCTGGTTTAAACACTAGGGTCAAATTGGTTTAATGTAAGGCAGGGTAGATTTAGGGGAGACATTAGGAGGAAGTTCTTCACAGTGAAGGTAATAAAATACTGGAACATGTTGCCCAGAGAGGTGCTTCAGACTCCATACTTAGAGACACCCAAGGTCTAGCCTGATGAGGCCCTAAGCAAGCTGATCAAGTTGGAGATGTCCCTGCTCACTGCAGGGGAATTGGACAAGATGACTTTGAGGGTTTCTTCCAACCCAATGCACTCTGTGATTATATGATCTTTTCTGAATGAAAGAAGAGGGCCACGAAGAAGGAGAGTTGATAGAAAGCAAAGGGAGAGCTCCAACCAACCAGCTCATGGTTCAGGTTTTGAAGCATCTTCATCATCCAAAAGAAAAGCCTGGAAAGATAATCTTCCATCAAAGCTCTTCTGCAGAAATATGGTTTCATGCCTTCTTGTCAAACCACCATAGACAATCAGTATGTTGGGAAGGATATAATTTGAATTTCCAGAGAGTAACAACAACAACAAAAAATAAAGGAAGGATTGCACACAGAATTTACTGCATACAAGAAGAGTCAGTGGTGATGCAAAGCATGCAGTTTTCATCTTGCAAAGACAAGGAATTTGCAGGAAATCATGGAGCTTCAGGATGTGATGTAATGCCTGTGGTGGTCTTAGGCAAGTGGTTGGACTCACTGATCTTGGAAGCCTTTTCTAACTGCAACAATCCTATGATTCGATGAAATCCAAAACAGCATCTTCTTAGAAATGTAGAGTACAGCTGAGTATCCAAGACTACAATTCATCAAGAATTCCACATGAGGAGGGTCAAGTCTCCATCTTAGCTCCGGTTGTGTCAAGAGATGTGAATTCTGCTGAATTCTACCTTTCGGTATTGTGAATTTTTGTTGGTTTTTGGGTTTTGGTTGTTGGTTTTTTTTTTTTATACATAGAACCAGTGCTGCACATAAAAAGAAGGTTGCTAATGATCAGTGGTAACAATTACAGGTTTAACAAGTTACCATTAGACTTCCAAACATTTCACACTAATGTGCGAATAATTATTGGCCTAATTAAGAAGCCAATATTGCATCCATACACACAAATGAAACATTAGTTAAGAAAGTGACAGTGTATTTTATGTGAGATAAAAGGAAGAGGTAATTTGGCTAACTAATGGCCAGCCTGAATTTAACACACAAAGTTCACAACAAAACCCCTAGGTAATTGCTATCTTTCAAAACATTTTAGAAGCACCTTTCCCTTCACCTCTGCCTCTTTTCAGCTGCAAGTTTTAGCTTTCAGGGTTTTTTAGAGGTGAAATCATACAGGAAGCATCAGTAACTCCAGAAGCCTAAGAGGTTTTGGGGAGGATTAGGAGGGGTCTTGTAGAATCCCCTTAGACTAGGAATCCATCATGGTTTTTTGTTTAGGTGCCTTGTGGTGCTTTAAGCTGTAGGAGATGATGAAATTGTGTAGGAAAGAACACACGTTCATAGAATCATTTTGGCTGAAAAAGACCTCCACTATCACTGAGTCCAACCATCAACCTAACACCACCAGGGCCATTAAACCATGTCCCAGAGTGCCATGGCCACACATTTCTTGAACACCTCCAGGAACCGTGGCACCACCACATCCCTGGGCAGCCTGTTCCAATGCCTGACCATTCCTGCAGCATGAATTTTTTCCTAATATCCAACTTAAACCTCCCCTGGCACAATTTCAGGCCATTTCCTCTTGTTCTATTACCTGATACTAGTGAGCAGAGACCATTCCCCACCTCACTCCAACCTCCCTTCAGGGAATTGTAGAGAGCAATGAAGTCTCCCCTCAGACTCCTCTTCTCCAGACTAAACCACACCAGTTCCTTCAGCTGCTCCACATGAAACTTATTCTCCAGACTCTTCACCAGCTTTGTAGCCCTTCTCTGGACATGCTCCAACACCTTAATGTCCTTCTTATAGTGAAGGGCCTAGAACAGAACTCAACATTTAGAGGTGTGGCCTCAACAGCGCCCAGCACAGGGGACAATCTCTGTGTCACTCAAGAGATAGGCAGTTGCAAAGATGAGTGAAAATCAGCTAAGGACGCAGCACCTCACAAAGAATCACTACTGTTATAGTGGGTTTCATTAGTTTGTTGCTTCTGTAATTAATTAATTTCCTCCACTGTTGCACAAGACAGAACAAGCCAGATCCTTTTATAACAGCCATTTATCCATGTTGTCACTTGGGCCTCGGCAATGAAGGAGGGTAAATCACAGGAAGGAAGACAAAGCTTTCCTACTACCCTGCAAATGTCATGATTTCACAGTTTTCCCTTTTTGTTAACATCTGGATGAATTTCCTGAGCCATGATTACTCTCTTCAATCAGATTGGAACCTGTTGCCCAGAGTGGAGGCCCCATCCCTGGAGACATAAAGAGTCAAACTTGATTAGGCCCTGAGCAACCTGATCAAGTTGGAGGTGTCCCTGCTCACTGCAGGGAGATTGGACAAGGTGACCTTTGAGGGTGTCTTCCAACCTGATAGATTCTGTGAAACAGAGCACTACGTCATCTTTGCTTGAACGTCCACTTACCACTGCTCAATGACATAAAAGAACACAAACCCAAGGAGCAGCCTGTTTCTAACCCCCTTTTCCCAAATGGGCCTTCTTCCTTTTATCCCCACTCATGACAGAGTTCCCTGTACCGTCAATTCTCCCACAGAGCTTGGATCGATGGAAAAATGCATTCTCCCTTTCCCTGTAGTGTTTAAGGAATGCTTAAAGTTTGAGGAGAATTTATTTGAAGAGAAATGCAAAACAGTCTATAAATCCAGTCCCTAGGGCTGCCAAACCCTAGCCAGGTTGCATAGCTTTGTAGAAGCCTGTGCATCTCTCTGTGCAAGACTGTGAGGGAAAGATCAGGATTTGCAACATTCCGATGTGAAACTATTTTAAAGGTACTGTTTAACTCCTTATACCCTTGTCCCAAAGACTCATCCATACATAACTCTGCACCTCAGAATCTCTTCTTGTTCCCTCCATACCCATCAACAAGGTTTCAATATGTGCAGAGTCATAGTTTTGCACGANAAAGTGGATTAGAAAAGAAATGGCAGAGAGGGGTGAGGTTAGAGATGCAGCTCAGCCAGTTCCCCAGCAGAAGTGCCGAGTGTCTTATCTATGTTTTGCTTTTATTCTTATACATCTCAGCAAGCCTATGAGGGAAGTAGACATCACCACTGTTTTCCTTTCACAGCCTGTAATCTAGTTCTTCTCACCAGAACATTCTAGCTAGTTTCAAACTAGCAGACATTCTGGCTACACTTCCTTCCACACATTTAACTTTCTGGTTAAATCTTTTGTTATAGTAGATTGTAGAAATTAATGACTAGAGAGAGCCAAACAAAACAAAACAAAAAACCCCACCATAAGATAAGCAGATTTAGCTATACTTCAGTGGAGCTAAGGGATGCTGATAAATCATTGAGGATTTATAGAATCACAGAATCAGTCAGGGTTGGAAGGGACCACAAGATTCATCTGGTTCCAACCCTCCTGCCATGGGCAGGGACACCCTACCCTAGGTCAGGCTGGCCAAAGCCTGGCCTTAAACACCTCCTACGAAGATGCTGGGACACTGCTCTCAACAGAAGTGGTGGCTTCCAGGCTGGAATCGTTAAGTAAAGTTTCCATCTGTGAGTTTGCAGCCTGAAACTACAGCAGCCTCAAGTAGAATTATTGTAGAAATCTCTAAATGCATACACTGCCCCCCTCATACCCTGGGACCAGGGTCTAGTTGGAATCTTCTCACCTGTTTCTGAAATCATAGAATTATAAAATGCACTAGGATGAGAGGGAGCTCTAAAGGTCATCTAGTCCATCCCCCTGCAGTGAGCAGGGACATCTCCAACTAGATCACATTGCTCAAAGCCCCATTAAGCCTGACCTTGAATGTCCCATGGATGGGGCCTCCATCACCTCCCTGGGCAAGCTGTTCCAGTGTTCTGCTGCACTCATAGTAAAGAGCTTCTTCCTACTACCCAATATAAATCTGCCCTGCTTTAATGTAAAATCATTGCCCTTTCTCCTAGACCTACAAGCTTTTGCAAACAGTTCCTCCCCAGCTTTTCTGTAGTCCCCTTCAAGTATTGGAAAGCCACAATAAGGTCTCCTCTGAGCCTTCTCTTCTTCAAGCTAAAAACTGAAAGGCCACTGGGAAGCCTGAGAGATGTACTCTTGCACTTATGGCAGCTCTGTGATATGCTGTATAACTGAAATGACATATTTAACAGCCAAAATCCAATCTTTCCATGCTTGCATATACAGATTCCAACAATAAAAACAGTTGGCATTTTGAGCTAACATGCTCTTTCTCCATCTAATAGTCTCCGGATTTAATGGGCCTCAAGGATGCTCTTGGAATTGCTCCTTTAACTCTGCCTCCTCAGCTTGCTGGTAAGAGCAGTTAGAGGTGTCTGGACTGTTGTGTCCAGCTCTGTGATCTCCAGTTCAAGAGGGACAGGGAACAACTACTGGGGAGAATTGAATGGGGACTACAAGAATGATGAAGGGACTGGAACAACTGTCTGATGAGGGAAGATGGAAAGACCTGAGGCTGTTTAGCCTGGACAAGAGAATGATGAGAAGGGATCTGAACAACGTTTACAAATATCTGAAGGGCAGGCATCAAGAAGGTGCCAGTCTCTTTTCGATGGTGCCCACTAATAGGACAAAGAATCATAGAATCAACCAGGTTGGAAGAGACCTCCAAGATCATCCAGTCCAACCTAGCACCCAGCCCTAGCCAATCTACTAGACCATGGCACTAAGTGCCTCATCCAGTCTTTGCTTGAACACTTCCAGGGACGGTGACTCCACCACCTCCCTGGGCAGCCCATTCCAATGGCAAATCACTCTCTCTGTGAAGAACAACAGACACAAACTGCAACACAGGAATTCCCACCTCAGCATGAGGGAAACTTCCCTGTGAGAGTGCTTAAGCACTGGAACAGGCTACCCAGGGAAGTTGTGTAGTTGTCTTCTCTAGAGACTTTCAAGACCTGCCTGGACATGTTCCTGTGTGGACTGCCCTAGGTGATCCTGTTTTGGCAGGGGGGTTGGACTGGATGATCTCCAGAAGTCCCTTAGAACCTGATCATTCTGTGAAATGCAGAGAACCTCAAGGTATACAAGTCTTTACATACTATGGGACCAAGAAAGGTGGAAAAATGACCAGTATTTTTCCAGCTGGAATCTACTTCAAAAGCTTCTTTGCATCCCTGTGCAAAATTTAAGGTCAGGTATGGCAGACACTGCATATCCTGAACGCTGTTCCATTCTATCAGCAGACTATGTGTCACTTCATATCTGATAGATGTCCCACCCCAGAAACAAGATCAGGCTGGATGAGGTTCTGAGCCACTTGATCTAGCTGAGTTGAAGATGTCACTGTTTATTGTAGAGGATGTGGACTACATGACCTGTAAAGGTCCATTCCAAACCAAAGCATTCTATGCTTCTATATCTGCTTCATGCTGATCAGTTTAGATGCACCTTTTCTTTTCACATCAGTAGAGTCTGAACATAGCTTTCAAGCTGAGCAGATCAAATGCTTTGCATTGGTGCAGGCTTTACTAAATACACTGTTTCAATTTCAGCACAGACACTTAAATGCTTCTTGGAGTCATGAAGGTACACTACATGATACACTGTGTCTTACTGTCCCTACATTTTTGTCATTTATTCAGAGAATCATAGCATTGTTTGGGTGGAAAACACCTCTAATATCATCACATCCAACCACCAATCCAGCACCACCATGGCCATTAAATCAGGTCCCAATGTGACATATCCACTTGTTTTTTTGAATATCTGATGGGACTCCATCACCTCCCTGGGCAGCCTATTCCAATGTCTGACTGCTTCTTTCCATAAGGAAATCTTTCCTAATAACCCAATTTTTCCAATTCCTTTGGAACACATCTTTTGAAAATAGCATGTCATGCTTTTGTGTTTTTAAGCTGGGCTAAGGACAATGATGGAAACATGGGCTAATTGCAGTGATGCTTCCCACTGTATTCAAAACACAGTAATGGAATACATCGTTTGTTTCAAGAAAAAGCTTCAGATGGATATGCCACAAATCCACAAGTAGAAACCACTACTGGTTAAGGAACTTTTCACCAGGCTTTCAAAGCTAAACAGATTATTGGAAGCAATATCCTCCCTGAATTGAGTCCTGCAATGGTTTTTGGGGGCTGAGCTTTACAGAGGCTGCCTTTGCTCAAGCCATTATCAGCTATTAAATGAATTCTCTTCACTTCCCATTGTATACAGCTGAAGGAAAATGTGGAGGAAAGACAGTCTTCAAGGCATTAACCCTCTCACACCATGGGATTTTTTTTTATGCTTGAAAAGGAATTAGATGATCTCAGCTTTTTTTTCCTTCTTAACTTTGCTTCCATCAGGCCTGCTTGCATGAATAAGGGGTTGCAGAAACTGGCCCTTGTATTGTAATGTAATCACAGATTGATTCAGCTCTGCAATCAGCCACTCATCCATGATGATCATTTCAGAGTCCTGCCAAGAGTTTCTGGAAGCTAGCTTTCTACTGATCACACAAGTCACTAAAAACCCCAAGAGTTCCTTACATATTACTTTTCACTGTTTCATATATCTTGTTCTGAGGGGTGGGAGAAAGAATTCAAAAGAGTTATAATGAGTGCTGCTTCTGAACATTAATAAAATATCCATGCATGCCATCCCCAACAAAAACAAACACAAAAATCTTCATCTATGAGTTAAATTCGCTGTTTAGTTTAAATATACTTTTCCAACTTCTTTTTTTTAAAGAAGGGAAGTGATCCTTGCTTTGGAATGTGTATTTGGAGACAACAGGGATACCCAAAGATCAGCATCTCTAAGAACAGCCCATTTACCAATGTCTAAACAGCTTATAAGAGAATGTAAAAGTGTCTACTCAATCTAATAAAAGTGTACTACTATATTTACTACAGCATAAATTTACATCATAAACATGAAGAAGGTAAACAGAAAACTGAATATTTACTGTGTCAAAGACTAACCTTACTTTCCAAAGTTTGAATCAAATATTGCTACCAATAATACTGACAAGAATATTTCCCCCCTGACATGAGTGAAATTACTCTGAGTTAGAGCATACCAAAGCACTGAATTTGGTCATTTTTCTCTTGTTTTATGATATAGAATTATAGAGTTGTTTTGGTTGGAAAACACCTCTAAGATCACTGAGTCTGTCAACTTAAGAGCACCACAACCATTAACCCATAGAATCACAGAATAGTTTGGATTAGAAGGCATCTTAAATATCATCTAGTTCCAAACCCCCTGTCATGGGCAGGGACACCTCCCACTAGACCAGATTGCTCAAGACCCTGTCCAACCTTCCCTTGAACACTTCCAGGGAAGGGGCATTTACAGCTTCCCCAGACAACCCGTTCCAGTGTCTCATCACCCTCAGTGCAAAGTATTTCTTCATAATATCCAGCCTTAATTTCCCTTCTTAGAGCTTCATCATAGAATTGGTTCAGTTGGAAAAGACTTCCAAGATTATTGAGTCCAATCACTGACCTAACACCACCATGGCCATTACACCTCTATCCATCTCTGATGATGCCCTCATACTTCAGACACCTGGAAAGAGACATGGATCCTGGGGCTGTATGAACTACTGGTTAGGTTTCTTAGTACAGTGTATGGGATGCCACAAAAAAATAAGTATTTCTGCTGTACCTCTCTGGTAGTGCCATGGTGATTTTCTTGTGCCTGATACTTTCAACAAATGTTGCTCTCACTCTCTTTACCCTAAACCGAGTAACATGTCACCTGGAGGTTGCATCCCCCAGTTCCTGACCAGCACTTCTCTGTTAAAAGATGACATAACACTTTAGATGTAGGAAGTAAATATTTCACAAGCAATTCTGAAGAGAGAAGGGCATCTGCAAGTACAGCCCTGAAGTGAACTAATCTTTAACCACAACATGTCAATCCGAGCACATTAGTCCTACAAAGAGGCACTAGTTAAGCATCTAAATAGAATCCACAGAAAGCCACCAGTGGTAGAAACTCCTTGTATCTGCTCAACTCTTAACTGTAATATATTCCATGGTGCAAATACAAATCTTTGCCAGCACGCTTTGCAGAGAGCTGAAGTGTAGCATCAGTAGGAGAACCAAAGGCTGCATCCACATTCCTAAAGGTACCTACCTCAGACAGCAGTCCATGTAGTCCTGGCCAAGTGTTGCAGACATCCTCTTTGTAGATGGCTTTCCTCTCTAGAGCAGATGGACTGCATACATGCTTCACACCACTCAGCCTAGAAGTGTTCAGAAAGACAGTGTCACCTACAGCAATTTTGTCTACATCTCAAATGCAGGATAGGTGTAGAATCATAGAATGGTAGGAGTTAGGAGGGACCTCTGGAGATGAGCAAGTCTAAACCCCCTGTCAAAGCAAGATCACCTTGGGCAGGCAACACAGGAACATATCCAGACAGGTCTTGAAAATCTCTAGAGAAGCAGACTTTGCAACCTCTCTCTGCAGCCTGTTCCAGTGTACTGCAAGTGCACCTTGCAGTCCTCATTCTTTATTCTTCATAAGAGAATCCTTTGCAAGATGTACTAGTTCTCCCCAAATATCCAGATGTTTTTACTCTGGAAGGTGGTGTAGTCCTAGACAGCATCCTGCAGTAGGCTTCTTGTGCAGGGTACACCAGCCCAGCATTCCTTTGCCCACAGCACAGCATGGTTGCAGTACTGGTGACACTGACATTTCTACACCAACTCTTACACCTAACGTCTCTCTTTCGTAGGGAGTGTTTTCTCTACCATGTCTAAGTATAACTTGGTCCTTTCATGGTGGAGAAGACTTGCTGCAGCTGCATGCAAATCAGCCTGTGTTGGTAGCTTCACTGAAAGATGAAGGCTTGCTAGTCTTGCTAGTGTGAAGGCTATGCTATGATTTTCTGGCTGTCTTACGAAGAATTTTTAGGCTGAAGAATATAGGCTGGGTTTCAGCCTGGAAGTCCAGAAATCCCCTGCATGACGTGCCTAGAAAGGCTACAAATATAGTTTAAAAGGCTTTTATAATTGCACTCACTCCTTACTCAGCTTACTACATCATCTGGAAGCTGAATTTCATACTAGTGAGCAGTAGTGTACCTCATGAAGTGAGGTTCTCCTGTCCCTCTACTTTATCTTAGTGAGTCCTCATCTGGAGGATGGTGTCCAGTTCTGGGCTCCCCAGTTCAAGAGGAACAGGGAACTACTAGCAAGAGAATCCATCAGAGGCTACAAGGATGATGAAGGGACTGGGCCAGCTCTCATGAGACCCTACCTGGAGTACTGTGTACATTTCTGGAGCCCACAACACAAGAAGCACATCTAATTGTTGGGACAAGTCCAGAGGAGGGCCACAAAGATGATCAGAGGGCTGGAGCACCTCTGCTATGAGTATAGGCTACAAGAGTTGGGGGTCTTCAGCCTGGAGAAGAGAAGGCTTTGAGGAGACCTTGTAGTAGCCTTCCAGTATCCAAAGGGGGCCTACAGGAGGACTGGGGAGGGACTATTTACAAGGACAGGATGAGGAGTAATGTGTTTAAACTGGGGGAGGGTAGATTCAAAGCAGATGTTAGGAAGAAGTTCTTTACAGTCAGGTGGTGAGACACTGGAGTAAGTTGCCCAGGGAGGTTGTGGATGCTCCCTTTGTGGAGTTGTTCAAGGCCAGGTTGGATGAGGCCTTCAACAACCTGCTCTAGTGGGAGGTGCCCCCACCTATGGTGGGGAGTTGGAACTAGATGATCTTTCAGTCCCTTCCAGCCTAAACCATTCCATGATTCTATGATTCTATTCTATCTGATGAGGAAAGGCTGAGAGACCTGGGACTGTATAGCCTGGAGAAGGCTGAGAGGAGATCTGATCATCATCTACAAATTACTTTAAGGGTGGGTGTCAAGATGCCTATCTCTTACACCTGTGCTAAGTAAGATCGTGAAGCAGATCCTTCTGGTAACTGTGCTTAGGTGAATGGGAAATAATAAGGCGATTGGTGACAGACAACGTGGCTTCAAAAAGGAGAAATCATGCCTGATGGATCTGGTGACCTTCTATGACAAAGTTACAACTCTGGTAAATATGGGAAGAGCAGCTGACATCATCTGCTTGGACTTGTGCAAGGCATTGAACACTGTTCCACATGACATCCTTGTCTCTTGTCTCTTAGACGGAGAGACACGGACTTGATGGATGAGGAACTGGCCAGGTGGACAGACTCAAAGGACTTTGATCAGGACTTCCCATCTGACCTAAGCCATTCTATGATTCTGTGATTCACCAGTCCCCTGTGATAGGACACAAACTGGAACACAGGAAGCTCCACCTCAGCACGAGGAAAAAACCTTGCTGTGAGGGTGCTTAAGCCTTAGACTAGGCTATCCAGAGTGGTGGTTAAGTATACTCTTAAGACTTTCAAGACCCTTCTGGACACATTCCTGTGTGGCCTGCCTTTGATGATGCTGCTTTGGCAGAGATGTTGGACTCGATGATTTCCAGAGGTCCCTTTCAACCCCTACCATTCTATGGTTTTATGATTCTGCTGCCGGGGCACAATATGACCTATTGTTAAGGCCACAAGAAGATTTGACTCCCGTTTGTGAGCAGTATCACTGACTATTCACGTGAATTACTGCTTCTCTGGAAGGGAGCTAAAACACTTACAATCCAAAGCAAACAGCAACCTCTTACATCCAACAAAATCTCCAAACATATTTTCATTATGAATGACTTGACCTGGTTTTCTGCAAAATGAGGAATATCAATAACTCTCAAACTCTGGAAAACTTTTCAAGCCTGTTTTATTGCTGTTAAGGACAGACTTTGAAAATCTAAGTTGCATTTTACTGCCCAAGTATTTCCAGTGATCCTACGGGACTGTTCTTAGCATATGTTATCATTTAGTGTGAATAAATCAACACCCAGTTGGCCATAAATTGTAATAATAGATTGGCTTTTACAGCGATAGTTCAGAGGTGAAATGCATAGGGAAGTTCATCCAGTTTTGAAGAATAAGACAAGATAAAGGTATTAAAATCTGTCTCCTTTTCATTACCTTAAAAAAAAAAACTCAGCTTGAAATTTGGAAAGCATTCAATAATTTCTCATTATTTCTGTAGATTGCTCATAATTGGATCCAAGAATAAAAAGGGGGAGGGGGGGGATCAAGCCAGTACTTAACTTGAAATATTAACTACACATTGTTCTCCTGTAAGCACTCAACAGACCTCTTCTTGTTAAAATTATTGCAAATTGGAACAGTAGTTCCCTTCTGAATCAACATTCATTTGTCTCTCCTTCTGAGGACTGTTACAGTTGGAAGTCACAAATGGTTATTTATTTATCCCCCTATAAAATGCATGCATGGTCCCAAAAGCCAGAATAAAACATTCCACAGTATTCACAAATGCACTACTCATTATTACAAATTATTAGAGCACTTCATCTTCTTTGCCAGCTCCTTCTTTAATAAATAAATAAGTAAATAAGCACAGTCCCCCAATACAAGCCTAAAATACAGAACAATAAAAATGATAGTAATAATAATGATATGTTTGCTCGGCCTTTTACAGCCCAGAAAACAAATGTCTGATGACTTGTACTGCAGGAGATACACATACTGCAAGCTGATACATGGCTGAGTCAGTCAGTTCCTTACCCTGAGGGTGCTCAGCCTGCATAGAAAAATATTCACTTAGAATCATAGGATTGCTTTGGCTGGAAAAGGCTACACAGTTCATTAGGTTCAACCATCAACCTAGCACCACTGTGGACATTAAAACATATCCCAGAGTGCCAGGTCTACATGTTTTTTGAACACCTCCAGGAATGGTGATTCCACTACCTTCCTGGGCAGCAGGATCTGGAAATAACTACAGGAATCATGAGGTGATGCTACACTGTTCCCGATTTGAGTTCTTCCCTTTAAAATGACATAAGTGTCTCTCATGCCTTTCACTCAAAAGGCTTGTACACCAAGAGCAGCATCCTGAAAGGATGGTTGAAAGGATGCTGTTATGAGGCCAGTGTTAGCCTTTTCTCCCAAGTAATTAACAACAGGACAAGAGGTAGTGGCCTCAAGATGTACATGGGGAAGTTTATATCAGATGTTAGGGACAATTTCTTTACTGAAAGAGTGGTGAGGCATTGGAGCAGGCTGCCCGGGGAAGTGGTCCATTACAGTCAAGGAGAGTATGATTAGGAAGGGAATTTCCAGGCAAGAAAAGACAAGAGCAAAGGCATGCTCTGCATTCTCAGTCACCCTAATCATGATACAAGTAGCACAATAAAACACAAATACTTCTCAATCTCCTGGAAAGACGTTATGCTCAAGGTGATGTAAAAAGATTACAGGCTCTGCGCGTCCTCAAAAATCCTTCTAACAGTGATGAAATCAAATTAATTTCCCAAGAGCTTCTGGAGTGAAATCACCTTATTTACTTAGGAGAGTCCATATTTCAGCTCTGTGCACTCCCTGAAAGTAAAAAATACGTGCAGATAGTACAGTCCAAGTCTTTTCCTCTACTTGGACATCTGAGAATTTCTCATATACAAGGCAAGACTGTTCAAATAAAAAAGAAAATAAACATCTTCACATTTCAGGAACCTGGGCTGCAACTGGTCTGGTGATGCTGGAATCTAACTTACTTAAAACTCAATTGATTATTGCATCAAGTATCTCTAGTTCAAAACCCTAAGGTGGAAATCACAAACTGGGCTTTTCTTCACTTGCAAAAAGTCTGCAGGTTACTGGGGGTTTGTCAGTATTAAGATCAAGTATAACTAGAAGAGAGAGTCAGAGGTGTTGCTATGATTTACTTGGGTTGTAACAAGAGTATACACCCATACACAATACCCATGGGCAGCAGTAATCATTATTTGATGGTATCATTGTATTCTTTATTACTACTCTTGAGGGAGTCAAAGTCAGGACTGGTCAGGACTAATATTGCAACACAAATCTGAGGGTTATTTACAGTCAGGAAATGCAAGAGATGTCTACAAGTCTTTGAAAATAAATTTATAGAATCATAGAATCCCAGAAGGGCTTGAGTTGGAAGTGACCAAGATCATTTAGTTCCAAGCTCCACTGCCATAGGCAGGGACACCTTCCACAAGACCAGGCTGCTCGAAGCCTAGTCCTGCCTGGTCTTAAACATTCCCAGGAAGGGGACATAATCTCCCTGGGCAGCCTGTTTCAGTGTCTCACCACCCTCACTGTAAGGAACTTCTCCCTAATATCTAAACTTACCTACTAGTTTCAAACCATTGCCTCTTGTCCTTTCACCACAGGCCCTTATAAGAAGCCCCTGCCCAGCTTTGCTGTAGGCCCTTCAGGCACTGGAAGGTCATTATAAGGTCTCCTTAGAGCCTTCTGTTCTCCAGGCTGAAGAGCTTGTCCCTACTCTCCTAGCCTGTCCTCACAGTAGACATGCTCAAGCCCTCTGATCATTTTTGTGGTCCTGTGAGCCTGGTAGAAGACCTTGCAGAAATAATGGTGACGTTTGTGGCATCTTCCAGAAATATTCATGGAAAGAGCCTTTAATTAGTCACCTGCTCTTTCTTTACTGTAAAAGAGACTAAACTTCAGGATTTCTGTAAATCTTCCTTCAGTCTAATCAAACTAGAAAAAGATGCTGCCAGTATTTGGAGGGGGCCTACAAGAAAGCCAGGGAGAGACATTTTTGAAGGGCTTGTAGTGATAGGGTGAGGGCAATAGGATTCGAGCATGAGGAGCATAGGTTTAGACTAGATATTAGAAAGAAATTCTTTACAGTGGGGGTAGTGAGACACTGGAAGAAGTTGCCCAGGAAGATTGTGGATGTCCCCTCCCTGGAGGTGTTCAAGGCCAGGTCAGACAGAGCCTTGAGCAACCTGCTCTAGTGGGAGGTGTCTGTGCCCATGGCACAGGAATTGGGACTGGATGGTCTTTAAAGTCCCTTCCAGCCCAAACCATCCCATGATTCTGTGATAAGGCAGGTGCTTTAATCTTCAAGAAGCATTTGTGATATAGCTTCTACTTCTGCTTCTACTTCTACCTCCTTTGTCAGGCAAAAGCAAAACCAGCTTGTTAAATAGACTGCAAATCCTTTCACTTGCAGCTTTCCAGTACCTGTTACTGCATCAGACAATGACACAGAGCCTCTAACACAGCCTGTGTAGCATATGTTTGGAACATAGAATAAAAGAAACTTATTAGCTGGCTCTATTAGTTGAAAAGAGCAGGACTAAGAGCATTAGTAAGCTGAATTTTAGGTGCCAGGGCATTACACATCCCACAGAGCTGAATAGAAAATTCACACCTCTTTTAAATGTTGTTAGAGTGTAGGCTGGGCAGGATAATGCAATTCTGGGTTACACACAGATCAGGTACTGTGCTACCAGGGAAGGTGGAAACTTAAGGCTTGGCTTAACTTCTATTTGACAAACATATTCTCAGAAATGTTCTGAGGGTGGTTTTTTCTCATCTTCATTAGAAGTTCAACCATTTTTAATACCAATTTTGAGGACAGCTGAGGAGGGACGGAATCTCTTGCTAGAAATTACTTAGACAATCTTGGTTTATTTGTTTGGTCTGTGCTTTGTTTGGTTTGGAGTTTGTTTGTTGGTTGTTTTTTTTTTTGGTATGGAACCAATTTAACATGGACTGAATTGTATGTGAAGCAGTTAGGAATGAAACCTCCCCATACAAACACTTCTATCTGTAGCTTAGAAAAATACCAATCATGACCAACTAGTATCTCTGCTCAAGTTCAGTGTGGCAGCTACTGGTGGCAGGTTCTTGATCTAATAGGAGAAGAAAATAGAACTTTTGTGTTTTTCTTTCTGAGCACAAAAGTAAATGAGCTGTAGTCTTACGTAATCCTGGTTACAAGGAATATTTTATCCTTATTTATGGATTCTCCTCCCTGGCACACTTGAGATTCAACAGTCAACACTGATGACCTGACACTGTATTCTGAAATTGCCTTCCTCCTTGTCAAAGTGCAGAGAGAGCTCAAATAAACTGGAACAACCAGAGATCCACGTGGGATCCAGTCATCACTGTCTTAAATAGAGCAGCCCAGGGATTAGACAGATTTGTCCTAGGAGACAAAAAAAGAGAAGGAATAGAAAGGTGACAGAAATTCACCTTTGTCTGCCTATCAAAAAGAGCAGAGGTATTCTCCATATCCACAGAAAGAAGGAAATGGCATATATCCACTTATTTTAGACTGCAAAGTCTATAGGCACTTGTGACATATCTATGGAAGACCTTGACATATCTTAACGGAGAGGGTGACTGCACAAATGTGCCAAGGAAAAAAATCCACTTAAGCAGTTTTTACACAGCTCAGGGAATCACCATGCAAAAGATGCAGAGCCAAGGGTGACCTAGCTAATACCAAAGTCAAAATACTCACAACCACAAAGGGCTTCATCCTCAGCTAATAAACTCTTCTGGATGGTCAGGCATTGTTTTCTCACGCACAGCTCAGTATCTCACTTTTGGAAGCAACCTTATTGTACCTTCATCTGATTCTCTGCCAATGCTTACCAGAAGGACCAGCTTCCCTGGAACAGTGCCCTACACACATGAGCTTGCTTTTTCACTTTTTTAAAATGAAAAGTATTGCTTGAAGGAATTGAGTTTAGTTCTAGATCAGGATACAGTATATATTCTTTGGAAATAACCAAACTTTCTCTTTCTTTGCAGAGAATCCTAGCTGAGAACTTCAGTTCAAAATGTCTGCAATTCATGTCAGATTAATTAAGTTTTAGGTGACAGTACAAGTATATCTCTTTTACTTATTAATGCCTTTAGTTTGCACAACTCTGGTTATAAATATTGATCTGTTTGGATCATTAACTGCAGTGCAGTTTTAAAAATAGAATTATTAAATTCAATAAAACCTAAATTTATGAATAGCAGTTTTAGGCTTTTTAATACAGCAAAACCATCAGTTTAGAGCAAGCCAGATGAACTGCAGAAGAAACAAGCTCTGAGGCTGTTCCCAAGAGCAGCTCCTGAAACACAGATTACAAGTGTATCTTTCAGCTGCTAATAAGAATTATGGTTTCTTCTGCTGGTTACTAGTGACAAACTGGCTTCAAAAAGCCACCCTAAATGGTTAATGTAAAGTAGCCTGTGCAAATGTGGTCATTAAATTAAAAGAGAGTATTAACTTTAAATGTAGTACAAGTTCTTGCCCACATACAAAGCCACTGATGTGATAGCACTTGGTATTACAACTGGGCTAGATGGTGGAGACCTCTGCATTCTGTATGATTTAAGACTTGTAGGTATTGCATTCTGGCCACAGTCAACCAAATCCTTAAAGATGACAAGGGCACTGAAAGGTTAATGACAGTCTATCTGCTATTATCTTGCAAAGAAGGTGGGAAATTCAGGTGTTAAGAGAAGCATGCACAATGAAAATGAGAAGGAATAAATCAGTTCTATTCCATTCTTCTAGCAAAAAATAAATCATAGAATTCTTGAATGATTTGGATTGGAAGAAACCCTAAAGATCATCTAGCTCTAACTCCCCTGCCATAGGCAGGAACGCCTCTCACTACAGCAGGTTGCTCAAGGCCTCATCCAGCCTGGTCTTGAACATCTCCGTGGAGGGTCACCCATGACCTCCCTGGGCAACCTGTTCCAGTGTCTCACCACCTTCACTGTAAATAATTTCTTCCTAATATCCAGTGCCAGTGTAAATCTCCCCTCTCACAGCTCAAATCCATTCCCTCTTGTCCTATCACTACAAGCCCCTGTAAAAAGTACCTCCACGGCTTTCTTGTAGCCCCCTTCAGGTACTGCAAACCTTTGCAAAAAGTCCCTCTCCAACTTTTCTGTGCCCACTTCAGAGACTGGAAGGCCACTCTAAGGCCTCCTTGGAGTCTTCTTTTATATTGAGGTCTGGATGAATTAATTTTTTTCTTGAGTTGACTTGAACTTACTGGCATTACTTATAATGTCTAGAAAGAATACATGCAGTTGGACATTTCACACATTACTCTCCTTCCTCTCCTCAATAACTGAATTTCCCACTTAGATTCTGGACATACAACTGATATAGTAGCATTTATATTTTCATTCCCTGTCTTCTCCTTAGGATTTTGGTTGATCGTAACCAGCACACAGTGCCTATGAGATCTAGGTGACACAGAATGCAGTGATAGAAGAGCTAGGGATGAAAGCAAGAAGAAGACATCAGTTTGCCCAAGCTCTGCCTGTAGCAGAACTAGTACTGATGTTAATGGTTGAAAAAGAAGATTCAAGGAGATGTTTATGATTTGTAGGGTGGATAGCTCAGAACAGTAGAAATAAGCTCTTTGCAACTACCTGAAAGGAAGTTAGAGTGAAGTGGGGGTTTGCCTCTTCTCCCTAGTATCAAGTGATGGAATGAGAGGAAACACCTTGAAATTGCACAAGAGGAAGTTTAGGTTGTATATTAGGAAACATTTCTTTCCTGAAAGAGTGGTCAGGAATTGGAACAGGCTGCCCAAAGTGCTGGTGGAGTCACTGTCCCTGAAGGAGCTCAAGAAATATGTGAACATGGCACTTTGGGCACCATGGTTTAATGGTAGTGTTAGGTTGATGGTTGGACTCAATGATCTTAGAGGTCTTTCCCAACAGAAATGACTCTATGATGATTCTATGTACCAGCTCACATGTGACTCTGGGTGAAGAAATAAGGCAGAACTGAAAGGAAATTTCACCATCTCTGCTGTGTCTGGTAGATAGAGTGTGCTGGGGAGTACCCTTCTAATTATGACTCCCATATGAGACTAGTGCTAGATCAGCTTCTGAAACAGTGGAACATTCCTTATTACTCAGGCTGGGATGAGAAAAGCCAGACCAGTTCTTGTTTCATCTAGCACTCGGCAGATAGGAGGCTCATGAAGTTTTCTACCTGCTGAGATACTGCTCTCTCAAAACAATGCAACAAATAGAAATACTCTTTGAGTCAATAGTAGGCATTCACAAACAATATTTCTTTAAGATTTATTACATGTTGTGAATCCTCACAGAATCACAGAATCATAGAATCAATCAGGTTGGAAGAGACCTCAGAGATCATCCAGTCCAACCTATCACCCAGCCCTATCCAGACAAATAGACCATGGCACTAAGTGCCTCATCCAGGCTTTTCTTGAACACCCCCAGGGATGGTGACTCCACCACCTCCCTGGGCAGCCCATTCCAATGCCAATCACTCTCTCTGTGAAGAACTTCCTCCTAACATCCAGCCTATACTTCCCCCAGCACAACTTGAGACTGCCCCCTTGTTCTATTGCTGGTTGCAATAGAAGAGAGTATACATAGAAGAGAGTATACAGTTAAAAAGGAAAAGAAACCCTAAAATAAGGAACCATTCAATAGAAAAGGTGTACTGCTGCCTTCTTTAGCTGTACCTGAAGGGGGCCTTTTCACAAGGGCTTTCTGTGACAGGACAAGGGGGAACGGACCAAAGCTTGAGAAGTGGAAATTTAGACTGGATATTCAGAAGAAATTGTGTACAGTGAGGATGGTTTGCCCAGTGAGGAACGGTTTGTCCAAGGGAGTTGCAGATGTCCCCTCTCTGAAGGTGTTCAAGGCCAGATTAGATGGGGCCTTGAGCAACTTGGTCTAGTGGATAGTGTCCCTTATGATGGCAGGAGAGTTAGAACTAGGTGATCTTTAAGGTCCCTTCCAATTCAATCGACTCTGTGGTTCTATGGCTCTATATTTGTTGGGGTAGGGGATGTATTTTAAAAGTCTTTCTCTTGCAAATTCAGCGGTGTTGGATACCACAGAAAGGAGACTGGAATTTGCCTTACTACTTTATTAATAACTTGAATTATTTTTTTAATTTATTTTCATTTTGATTTAAATGTGTACTGCAGGGTATTCATCTCTGTACCTCTTGAATTGCCTGCTTGCATAAGAAAATACACTCCAGAATACGCTTAATAAAGAACATAATGGCTTTGAGGGTTTTTTAAAAGCCAAAGAGACATTATAATCTTCTTTCACTGTAGCAGTTGCATACTTCAAATTCAGACAACGTTTGCTTTACAATTATTAATTATTATGGCTGCCAGATACAATTAAAGAACAGCTTGTGCTCTTCCTATGGCTTCCTTCAAGTATTCACCACAGAAGACATTTTTGAAACAGCTAAATTAAGAAACAACAATGGCTAACACTTAGATGATCTTTATTCCTCAAACCCCTAAAATAGTTTGCAGGAGAAGGTCATTATTTTTATTGTATTGTATTGCCACAAGGAGAAGAGCAAAGGACAGAGACTTTTGTAGCCAGCTGGGGGTTGGTCTCTTCTCCCAGGCAACCAGCAGCAGGACAAGGGGACACAGTCTCAAGTTGTGCTGGGGGAAGTATAGGCTGGATGTTAGGAGGAAGTTCTTCACAGAGAGGGTGATTGGCATTGGAATGGGCTGCCCAGGGAGGTGGTGGAGTCGTCATGCCTGGGGGCGCTCAGGAAAAGCCTGGATGAGGCACTTAGTGCCATGGTCTAGTTGAGTGGATAGGGCTGGGTGCTAGGTTGGACTGGATGATCTTGGAGGTCTCTTCCAACCTGGTTGATTCTATTCTATTCTACTCTGAGACAATCAGGCAAGAGGTGTTGTACATGGAGAGTATGAACTTTTCTCAAAGGGTTTTCACAGCACAATGAAAGGACTTTCAAAAGGATTTTAATAAATGTTTTCTAAGAGCAGGCTAGATGAAGCTTTGAGCAGCTAGGTCTAGTGGAAGGTGTCTTTGCCCATGGCAAAGGAGTTGGAACTACACGAGCTTTAAGGTCTCTTCCAACTCAAACCATTCTATGTTTATGTTTCTATGAAAATATTCCAGATAAAAAAGGAGGAAAGAGTGAGAGGGAAAAATCTGTTACCGCTAAATTATTCCAAAGAGTGGAAATGAAACTATGTTATAGAGACAGAGAAAGGTGGCAGAGTAGTGCAGGATAAAATGAAAGCTGAAATGCAGTGTTGGTAAAGGTGCAATGCCGCATCTAAGAGATACAACTTGACATGTGTAAGGGTGGGCTGCTGCATCTCTGGAACTTCCAGTTACAGTTGCCGGTTGCATGAAAACATAGAATTGTTTTGGTTGGAAAAGACCTTTAAGATCACCTAGTCCAACTGTTAACCTAACACCACTATAGCACTAAACCATGTCTAATGTTTCTTGAACGGCTCCAGGGACAATGACTTTACCACTTCCCTGGGCAAACTGACCACTCTTTCAGCAAAGAAAATTTTCCTAATATCCAGTCTAAACCTACGCTAGCACAATTTCAGGCCATTTCCTCTCATTCTATCACCAGATACTAGAGAGAAGAGACTGACCTCCATCTCTCTACAACCTCTTCTCAGGTAGTTGTAGGAAGAAATGAAGTATCCCCTCAGCCTTCTCTTCTTCGAACTAAATAATCCCAATTCCTTGGGAAGCTCCTCCTTAGACTTGTTCTCCAGACTCTTCACCACCTTTATTGCCCTTCACTGAATTTGCTCCAGCAGCAAAATGTATTTCTTGTACTGAACACAATATTCAAGGAGCAGCCTCACCAGTGCTGAGTATAGTGGCACAGTCAATTCCCTAACATCAGTTAGACCAGGAAAAAACAACCAAGATGCTAGGAATTATCCAGGAAGGAAACAAAGAACCAGGATAAAAATGGAGTGATGTGTTTGTATAAATCCAGTGTGTTCTCATAAGTGAACACTGCCTGCAATTCCTTATTTCTAGCAAGAAAAGATGTTTTAGGATTAGAAAACATAGAGATGAAAGTATCACACAGTAAAAAAAAATAGTGTCCAAGTTAGAAACAACTACATTAAGATGGTTTGCAGCGAAAAGAGACAACCCAGGGTAAATGTGACGTTAATGAAGAGAAGCATAAATGACATTAGGAAGATCATTAGGAAATTATTGCTTTGCTTTTTTCACAGGGCAAAAAGTAGAGGTAACAGATGTAATTATCAAGAAGGTATTTTTTTCAGGCAGCACAGTTAAACCAGGACATGCTGTGCCCAAGGATATTCCACATACTGTAAACTCTTATCAGTACAAAAATCAAAAGAGGCAGTTAACAGAATCATAGAATCATAGAATCATAGAATGGTTTAGGTTGGAAGGGACCTCAAGGATCATCCAGCTCCAACCCCCTGCCATAGGCAGGGACACCTCCCACTAGAGCAGGTTGCTCACAGAAATAACATTTATAATCAAGGAAATTAGAAGCATACAACTGTTAAGGTTGGAAAAGACCTCTAAGATCATCAAGTCCAACAATCACTGATTGCTGGAAGCACTTGCCCTGTCCTTACATCTTCCCTAGGTATTCACTACTTGACTATTGTAAAAAACCATATACAGACTAGATAGAACTTACTACCCACACAAAAAAATGCCTTGCAGGTCTAAAGATAGCCTCTACAAATGAAAATATTCGTACTAATATAGGTAACTTGTGTGGGCTTGCCCAAAAAGAACCAAATAGATCCCTCACATAGTTTGATACCATGGACAATGCCATTGTTTATGAATGGTTTCATCTTGGATGTAAGGATGAAGTCTTGACTGTGCTGAAATCAAGAGGAATTTTGACACCATCTGTAATGGATGCAGAATCTCACCTCCTTCTACCTGAGTCCCAAGGCTCCAGTACTTCCTGATATACCAGGATTCCTCCTGCTGATTGCCTGAATATTCAGCAGGAAACAACACAGAGATCTCCAAAGAACAGAGCTTTGTATTACGCTCTTCAACACAGCGTTAAGAGTTTAAGAACTCCAGGGCTTCAAATCAAAGCAATAAAAATGTACTAGCAAATCCACTGTGGAACTGCTCTGAAACAGTTACTCTTCCTAACACATTGGCTCTGTTTTAACATTCAGACAGTCAAGGTTGAAAGGAAACTCCATTTTGCATCTTAAATAGAGAAATGGAAAGTGGTTTATAGGCTTCTTTTCATGCTTTATTTGAAGATTATCATAAAGTGAGATTTTTCACATTGCAAAGACTCTAAACTGAAAGCCTTTCAAGACTGCTGACAGTCGCAGGATCACAGGATCACAGGATGACAGGATATTAGGGGTTGGAAGGGACCTACCCAAGCAGATCATTGAGTCCAACCCCCCCTGCCAGAGCAGGACAATACTATCTAACAGAGATCACAGAGGAGCACATCCAGACAGGCCTTGAAAGTCTCCAGAGAATGAGACTCACTGGGGAGCCTGTTCCAGTGCTCTGTGACCCTTACAGTAAAGAAGTTTCCCCTTGTGTTGAGGCGGAACTTCTCTTGCTGCAATTTACACCCACTGCTCCTTGTCCTATCACTGGGAGCAAGCAAGCAGAACCTGTCCCCCCACTCCTGGCCAGCCCTCAGATACTTACAAACATTTATCAAATCCCCTCTAAGTCTTCTTTTCTCCAGACTAAAAAGCCCCATGTCCCTCAGCCTCTCTTCATAAGCCATGCCCTCCAGTCCCCTAAGTCAGCACAGCCATTACAAGTCTTTTAGATTTCAGTTATTCTGGTCAGAATTGAAAGTATCAGAACTTCCAGAAAAAGCCCACCACCATTCTGAAAAAGAAAAAAATGAAGAGTTGCCTCTAACTGAGCAGGGCCTCCCTTGAAAAAAAAATGTATTTATATGGATTCTGACAGCACATTTCCCTGGCCTTTGAAAAACAAAAAAACACAACCATTAGATTTAAAAGATTATTTGACTTTTTTTTTCTTTGCAAATTAACATGTTAGTAGACTTCAAAGCTCATTTGATATAGTAGTACATAGAGGCTGAAACACTGAGCTGTAAACGACAGAATGAGTAATCAACCCTGTGCATCAATATATACTTGCTATATTAATATTTGCTTGATCCATATAAACACAATGAAAGGCTGAAAACAGAATCACGGTGTCATAGGAAACGTATCAATAAAGCAGAGTATCATGCACATGCCTGCACGATGCTGGAGCATCTCTCCTATGAGGACAGGCTACAAGAGTTGGAAGTCTTCAGCCTGGAGAAGAGAAGGCTACGAGGAGACCTTATAGTGGCCTTCCAGTATGTGAAGGGAGCCTACAGGAAGGCTGGGGAGGGACTATTTACAAGGTCTTGTAATGACAGGACAAGGGGTAATGGGTTTAAACTTGAAGAGGGCAGATTTAAAACTAGATGTTAGGAAGAAGTTCTTTACAGTGAGGGTGGTGAAACACTGGCATAGCTTGCCCAAGGGAGTTGTGGATACTCCCTCCTTTGAGGTGTTTAAAGCCTGAATGGCCTTGTTGGATAAGGCCTTGAGCAACCTGTTCTAGTGGGAGGTGTTCCTGCCTATGACAGGGGGTTGGAACTGGATGATCCTTGAGATCTGTGGTGGTTTGGGTGTTCCATGCCCACCCCCCCACTTTGGAAATCACCCAGACTAGACTCAGATGGCTCTGGAAATTTGATTGAAGCTTATATTTACAGCTAGCACAATATACAAGCAGATATCTACAGTACATACAGCTATACACAGAAGTATACAAGTTAAAAGGTAATACAGAAACACAACAGCCTTCCCAGAAACCTGAGTCCCCAGCAGGGGCTCACAACTGCCCTTCCACCTTCTCCCATCCCTCTCAGCCTTACCCCCCATGTTGCTTTGTGCCCCAAGGAAGAATGGAGGGTCAGCCAGGGGGGTTAGGAAGCAAGTGGATTAATCAGGTTAGGTTAGAGACAGAAAACTGCAGTTCACAGCCCAGACAGACAGCAACTCCTGACTCCCTTATCTATGTTTGGATTCTTGCTCTTATACCTCTCAGCAAGCCTATGAGTGAAGTAGACATCACCACTGTTTCCCTTTCACAGCCTGTAATCTGGTTCTTCTCACCAAAACATTCTAGCTAGCTACATACTAGCACAAGGTCCCTTCCAACCTAAACCATTCTATGATTCTACGATCCTATAGCCTCATTTATTAGAAAAAGTCATCTCAATAGTTCTTTAAGAACAGCAATTTGCACAATTTGAGCTTAAAAAAGATGTTGGGAAGGGGCTGAATCACATAATCACTAAGGCTGGAAAAGACCTCTAAGATCAACAAGTCCAACCATCAACCCAACACCATCATGCCCACAAAAGATACAGAAAGATTTTTTCAGTCATGACAGTTCTTGAGGTAAACTAATCTCAATCTAATGGATGAATCAGAGGTTTGGACTTTAAACTAAATCAAACAGAATAAGCTAATCCCCTGGAGGTTTTAATTGTAAGAAAGTGGAAATTAGAGGAATCTTACAGTGGCCTTGCAGTACCTGAAGGGGGGCTACAAGAAAGCTGGAGGGGGACTTTATATAAGGGCTTGTTGTGATAGGACAAAGGATGGCTTGAAGTTGGAAGAGAGGAGATTTAGACTGGGTATTAGAAGAAATTATTTAGAGTGAGGATGGTGAGACTCTGGAACAGGTTGCCCAAGGAGGTTATGGATGCCCTCTTCCTGCAGGTGTTCATGGCCAGGTTGGATGAGGTGTGGATGAGCAACCTGGTCTAGTGGGATGTTTCCCTGCCCATGGCAGAGGGGTTGGAACTGAATGATCTTTAAGGTCTCTTTAAGCCCAAACCACTTTATGATTCTATGAACTATACAGCTAAATCATTGTAACTAGACAGTTGGAAAGGCAGAGACAGTTTGCACTTCTTGCAAGTTAGACCTCATGAAACCATGTAATGGAGTAAAAACCTTAGCAAAAATTAAAATAAAGATGGAAGACTTTAATTGAAAACTTGATCAATTAGCACAGAGGCCATAAGAAAGAGGCAGCAGAGTATGAAATTTGATTAAGCAGAATCATACGTCCTACTTCATTTTCAGCGATGTCAGAAAACTGATGACCTTGAAAGAGAAGATGTTAGAAGAGTGTAAAATAGTACTTATCTCAATGGTGGTTAAAATAGAGAGCTGATAATAAATATTGTACAGCAAGGAAGCCTTAAATTAAAAGCACACACACACACACACGTATATATATACTCATGATAGGGAGATGGGTAGCCATATATCACAGTAATTGACAAGTAATCCAAATTTATTACAATGGATCTAGGCAGAGGGAGTGCTAGGAAGTGCTCTCACTTCACAAATTTGACAAAAGGAGCAGATCTCACTCGAGCTGACTGTCTACTCAGGTTATATTTTGACAGTTGGCACGACTCTACTGCATTAGATAATCCCTTTGTAGTAAGTAAAGTAGATTAAGTTCTAAAGATACACCCAGCATCTGCAGCAACACAGCACTGACTCTTTTCAGTTTTGCCCCAAAATTAAATCACCAAAAGACAGTCCTTGACCCGTGTAACACTGCCACAAATACACAAAGAGGTCCTTCTTTTGACAGGTGAGGTAATAGACGAGGTTGATGGTCTCTGTTGAAAACAATGGTGTCATTGATCCTGTTACAAAGAGGTTTGGCAACACCTTGCTCTTACAGAACCACAGAACGGTAGAGGTTAGAAGAGACCTCTGGAAATCATCTTGTCCAACACTAAGGGTAGGTAACAGAGGAAAATGTCCAGGCAGGAGACTCCACAATCTCTTCGGGCAGCCTGCTCCAGGGCTCCAGCACCCTCACAACAAAGACATTTTTCCCCATGCTGAAGTGGAATGTCCTGTGTTCCAATTTGTGTCCCTTGCCCCCTTTTCAATCACTGGGCACTATTGAAAAGAGTCTGGCCCCATCGTCTTGACACCTGTCCTTCAGATATTTGTAAATGCCTTGTCTTCTCCAGACTAAACGTCCCCCAGGTCTCTCAGCGTTTCCTCATCAGACAGACGTTCCAGTCCTTTCATCATCCTTGTAGCCTCTGTTGGACTTGCTCCAGTATTTCCCTGTCCCTCTGGAACTAGGGAGCTCAGCTGGACACAATACTCCAGATGAGGCCTCACTCAGGCAGACCTTGTTTAAACACATAACCTTTGCAAACTTGGCTTAGCCTTTGCGTAGGTTCAGAGTAATGATGGATCAGGTTCTGTATTTGTGTCTTTGTCCCACCGGACTGTACCAGGTGTTGTACCAGGACCTATTAAAAGCGAATAGGCAAAAATGGCCTCACTGAGTTCAGTATAATGTTTTTTTGGTTGATTTTCTTCTCCCTAGTATCAGGTGATAGGATGAGAGGAAATGGTCTGAAATTATGCCAGGGGAGGTTTAGGTTGGATATTAGGAAAAAATTGTTTCCTGAAACAGTGGTCAGGCATTGGAACAGGCTGCACATGGAAATGGTCAAGTCAGTGTTCCCGGAGGTGTTCAAGAAAGATGTGGACATAGTACTTTGGGACATGGTTTAATGGCCATGATAGTGTTAGGTTGATGGTTAGACTAGATGATTTTAAGAGCTTTTTCCAACAGAAACAATTATATGAAAACTTCTGTAATCTTTTCCCACACCCTTCCATTCTGTCCTTTCTGGAGCAGAATTGAAGGTATTTAGAACAAAAGCAAAACTTTTGTGCTGCAGCCTGTCCTGCAAGCACACTATGAAGGCTCCTGACAAAGGACATGGCAGAGTTTACCATGATGTGACATTTGCTACTGCAAATCAACAGACTGGGTTGCACCTGTCATGTTCAGAATGCAGGTGGGAGCTTTTCTTTCCTCTTGCCAATATGAGGTTCTGGCAATCTGCATATATTTGGCCAAATCATCACTAGATGTTCCAGTTGCACCTGCATTGCTTAGAATCTTGGCTCCAGATCACATCTATTAAAAAGACACAAGAGTTTAAGGTTGCTCTCACAGAATTACAAAATGGTAGGGGTTGGAAGGGACCTCTGAAGAGGTCCAATCCCCTTACCAGAGCAGGATGACTGAGAATCATCTAAGGCTGTGCTCACCTGGTTGGTCATGCAGTAGAACTGGTTTTGGTTTGTTGTTGGGTTTTTTTTCTTTTTAAAAGGTCACAATCACATTCACCTTATTTTCCTCTTGTTGTGATTTAGTTATTTAGCAAGGCTTACATTGAACAATTATATGTAATTCTAGCTGGGACACCATTACTTACCATAGAAAGCTAACAGCATTTCTGACACAGAGCAGAACCAGAGATCTCTTTTCATCTCTTTTTATCTCTTTTCACTGGTGCCCTGTGATAGGATGAGGGGCAAAGGACACAAATGAACACAGGAAGTTCCACTTGAACATGAGGGAAAACTTCTTTGCTGTAAGAGTGCCAGAGCCCTGGCACAGGCTGCTCAGTGAGGTTGTGGAGTTTCCTTCTCTGGAGACTTTCCAAATCTGTCTGGACATGTTCCTGTGTGGTCTGCCTTAGGTGAGTGCTTTGGCCAAGGTCCTTCCTAACCCCTGCCATATAATCATGGAATCACAAAATCATGGAATCATACAATCACAGAATTGTTTTGGTTGGAAAAGACCTCCAAGATCATCAATTCCATCTGTCAGCCTAATAACACCATGGAAAAGACCTCCAAGATCAATTCCATCTGTCAGCCTAATACCATCATGGCCATTAAACCATGTCCCAAAGTGCTGGTGACTCCACCACTTCCCTGGGTAAGCAATTCCAGCGTCTGACCACTCCCCACCATGGCACCAAACATCTGGGCCAAGTACAGCCACTCCTTTCCTTCTTGCCTCTAGCTAAATGTCCAAGAGGATTTCCTGGGCGGTGGTGCAGAGTTATCACTTGATGGCAGAGCAAGAAATCATGGGAGTGTGGATCAGCTATGAGACAGCTCCCCATCTGGACAAGAGTTCCCAATCTGGAGGTTGTGTTCTGAGTTGGTCTTACATATTGATCTGGTGAACAAAATTGAGGCTGTGCCCAGTTGTTCTTATACAGTGTAAAAATGAGCACATTTTTGCCCAATTTTGGAAATTTCTTCAACAAAGATGAAATTAAACTACCAAGGGCATTTTTTTTTCTGTACAAGAAATACAGATTGAAATACCCATTACCTTTAATGGGAGCTGAGCAATTTGAGCTTCATATTTAATCTCTTAATGTTGTTTTAGAAAAAAACTTTTTTGTCTACATTTCATCAAATTTTCAGTAGTAGATTCCCTACACACATATTAGAAACTCGTAATAAAAATAGAAACTTTCAAATTAGTTTCCCAGAACCTTGATAATTATTGCATGGCTTTCCCAGTTTTAGACTCAGAAATTCCACTTTATGCTGAATTTTTTAAAGTAACTTTTTCTCAAAGGCCATCTGGTACTGTGTTGTGCATTCTGCCCTGGTGAGATTAACCTCATCTGGAGTGCTGTGTTCAATTCTGGGCTTCCTCACTTTAACAGAGATAGGGAAATACTGGAAAGAGTCTAACAGATGCTATGAGGATGATTAGGGAACTTCAACATCTCTCCTGTGAAGAAAGACTGAGAGACCTGGTGCTGTTTAGCCTGGAGAAAGCTAAGAGGGGATCTGATTAATGTTTAGAAATAACTTAAAAGTGTGTGTCAAGAAAGGGTCAGTTTCTTTTCAGTGGTGTCCTGTGATATGGCAAGGGGCAACAGACACAAACTGGAATCCCAGGAAGTTCCACCTCAACATGAGGAGGAACTTCTTCTCTGTAAGGGTTCTGAAGCACTGCAACAGGCTGCCCAGAGAGGCTGTGGAGTCTCTTTCTCTGGAGAGTTCAAGACCCACCTGGATGTATTCCTGTGTGGCCCACCTAAATGATCCTGCTATGGCAGGGGCATTTGACTCCATGATCTCCAAAGGCCCTCTCCAATCCTTACCATTCTGTGATTCTGTGATTATTTATTGACGTTAACAATGCACTTTCCTGTGCAATTCCTCGTTGCAATAGATTAGCACCATTCCTACTGTGTCACCTGATAAGGCATCTAATTTAATATGTGCTACCTGTACTGGAACAGGCTGCCCAGGGAGCTGGTGGAGTCACCATCCTTGGAGGTCTTCCAGAAATGTGTGGACATGGAACTTTGGGACATGCTTTAATGGCTGTAGCAATGTTAATTCAACAGTTGGACTCGATGATCTTAGAGGCCTTTTCCAACCCAAACAATTCTATGCTTCTGTGATTCTACCTCTCTTCTGTTTGTATGTAACCACTGGGACAGATATATCTTTCCCTCTAGTGACTGATTTTCTGTTGATGAAAGTTTATTGGAAATCTTCAGGCTCCAGAGGCTGTTCAGCTGATGGCTCTGAGTCACGAAGATGGATTTAAAAATACATTCTTTCTTTCTTTCAATTTGCAAAAGAGGCACTGAGTAGCAGATCTCCTTTTAAAAAGACAGAGTAAAAATGAGATAGAAACTTAAGAGTGGTCGATTCTGAGAAATAATTCCATCTGAGACTTTGCATATGATTGACAAAGTCTACGCTTTGATAAGATTAAAAAAAATCTCCAGAGATAATCGCTCATAATGAATCATTTATTATGTATATCTCTTAATTCTAGAGGGGTTAAGGATGACTGAGCATGAAAGCCAGGGACAGAGCTTCATGCATCCCATAAACACTCCTTGTGGATATTTATATGTGTCCTCAAGCATATCTGCATGAAATACAGGAACCAAGGACACTCGTTGCCTTTCCTCAAAGACATTAGTCATGCAAAAAGTGTTGACTCTAAATCCTGCCATAGCCCCAGAAACTAAGGTGGGCAAGAAGAGAAGAAACACCAGCAACATATCTGCAGATCAGAGATCCAAGATAAAGCAACTCCTTTCTTTTTTTTTACAACACAATAAAAGACACTGGAAGAGGTTGTCCAGGAAGGTTGTGGATGCCCACCTCACCCCACCCCCAGCAGTGTTAAGGGCCAGGCTGAATGAGGCCTTGAGCAATCTGATCTAGTGGAAGGTGTGCCTGCCTATGTCAGCGGCCACACAGGAACGCATCCAGGAGGGTTTTGAATGACTCCAGAGATAGAGATCCCAGCACCACTCTGCGCAGCCTGTCCCAGTGCTCCAGCACCCTCACAGCAAAGAATTCTTTCTTTCTGTTGAGGTGGAACTTCCTGTGTTCTAGTTTGCATCCATTGCTCCTTGTCCTATCCCTGGGCACCACCAAAAAGAGACTGTGCCCATTTTCTTGACATTCATCTTTAATGTATTTGTAAACATTGATCAGATCCCCTCTCAGCCTTCTCTTGTCTAGGCTACACAGCCCCAGGTCTCTCAGCCTTTCCTCAGCAGACAGATGTTTCAGTCCTTTCAACATCCTCTCCAGCCACTGCTGGACTCCCTCCAGTAGCTCCCTGTCCCTCTTGAACTGGGGAGCCCAGAACTGGGCACAATCCTCCAGATGAGGCCTCACTAGGGCAAAGTAGAAGGGCAGGAGAACCTCTCTCAACCTGCTGGACACATTGTTAATGCATCCCAGGATACCACTGGCACTTTTGGCCAGAAGGGCAAATTAGTCTCTTAATATTTAATAAAATTTTCTTCCACATGTTCCTCACTATTAATCCAGCTGTACATACTACCTTCAGTTCTCTTCTGTTTAAATGCTGGATGACTTTTAAGAAAATATCACTTTTCTCCCACATCTTCTCTTCTTTCTTCTTAGGCTCAAGAGTTGGAAAAATGTGTTGGTTTATTTGAAAGTTAAATCAAAGGAACAAGCACATCTGACAGATCTTGAGCTGATATTCTAATTACTTGCTAAAATTAATTTTGCAACTGACATACAAGAATCTCCTCTTTTGTGTACTGAGATTAGCAATTTCACTATTACAACAGAAGTTCTTAGAAAAGATGATGCTTGTAGAGAAAGATGAACACATCTTGGGTAGCTTTGGCAGACAGTGTAATTTGGCTGCTATGAAAATTAGCATGAATGGTACAGGATTTGGCTCCACTCCTGGCATGTTTTGCGGACTTGCCCAAAAAGTCATCACTCAGTGTAGTCCTCTTACTTTATTTCCTTAGTGGTGCCATTGTCTAGATATGCCTACCCAGTACAGTAGATCCCTACTACAGCTAATAAGGGGAGGAAAAAAAAATCAAATTTTCTGTAGGGTTTTGTGATGGCTTGGGTGTTCCCTGCCCCCTCCCCACTTTGGAAGTCACCCAGACTAGGCTCAGCCAGCTCTGGAAATTTGAATGAAGCTCATATTTACAGCTTAGCAGAATATACAAGCAGATAATTACAGTATATATACAGCTATATACAGAAATATACAAGGTAAAACTTAATACAGAAACACAACAGCCCTCCCAGAAACCTGAGTCCCCAGGAGGGGCTCCCAACCGACCTTCCACCTTCTCCCACCCCTCTCAACCTTACCCCAGTCCCAAGGAAGAATGGAGGTTCGGCCAGGGGGTTAGGAAGCAAAGTGGATTAATCAGAGAAATGGCAGAGAGGCAAGAGAGACATGCAGCTCAGAGTCCCCAAGCACAAGGAGTGCCACTCCCTTATCTATGTTCAGATTCTTGTTCTTATGCCTCTCAGCAAGCCTATGAGTGAAGTAGACATCAGCACCGTTATCTAATCCTTCTCACCAAAACATTCTAGCCAGCTTCAATCTAGCACAGGTTTTGAACACAGGGCAGAAATCTTGATATTCATTCCATATTCAGTGAAGAACCAATGGAGAACAAAGCACTAGGGAAATAAACGTACAGTTGCTTGTGTTTCTAAATAGCCAAGTGGCTGCATTCTACCGTTTGGGGCTGTTTTTCAGACTGGATAGCTGTACTTCCAGATAATGAGATGCAATTTCTTCAAAGCTGCTTTAAATCCTGCTGCATACAATGAAATGTTGCAATGCTTTTTCATTTTCTTGTTCGTGTTTTTTTAAACAATAAAGGCAACCCACACAAATAAATAGAAGAACAGTAACAGGGATTCAAAAGATGGAAAGATATTGGGGACTACCAGATGCTTCAGGGAAAAAAAAATTCTCAAATTCTAAAATATGCTGCTACCTGCAGTTTGTTAAAAGAAGCAATTTCTTGTCATTTCATTGAGTCCAACCGTCAACCTCACACCATCATGGCCATTAAACCACAGCGCAAAGAACACCTCCAGCAATGGTGACTCCACCATCTCCCTGGGTAGTCTAGCAGTAAGAAATTTTTCATAATTGCCAACCTAAACCTCCCCTGGCACAATGCTAGGCCATTTTCTCTTGTTCTATCACCTGATACTAGGAAGAAGAGATAGAATAGAATAGAATCAATCAGGTTGGAAGAGACCTCCAAGATCATCCAGTCCAACCTAGCACCCAGCCCTAGCCAGTCAACTAGACCATGGCACTAAGTGCCTCATCCAGGCTTTTCCTGAACACCCCCAGGGACGGTGACTCCACCACCTCCCTGGGCAGCCCATTCCAATGCCAATCACTCTCTCTGTGAAAAACTTCCTCCTAACATCCAGCCTATACTTCCCCCAGCACAACTTGAGACTGTGTCCCCTTGTCCTGTTGTTGGTTGCCTGGCAGAAGAGACCAACCCCCACCTGACTACAACCACCCTTCAGGTAGTTGTAGACAGCAATGAGGTCACCCCTGAGCCTCCTCTTCTCCAGGCTAAACACTCCCAGCTCCCTCAGCCTCTCCTCATAGGGTTTGGATTGACCCCCACTTCACTCCAACCTCCTTTCAGGAAGTTGTAGAGAGCAATGAGGTTTCCCCTCAGGCTCCTCTTATCAAGGATAAACAACCTTAGGTCCTTCAGCTGCTCCTCATGAGACCTGTTATTCAAATCCTTCATCAGCTTTGTTGCTTTTCTAATTTAACTCAGTGCATTCTCTTCATTAGAGAAAACTTTATGGGAGTTAGACTTTAATATATTTCTTTTTGTCTGTATTGAAAATTTGGATGGGGCTTGGGAACTGGTTTTGTGTTTGTTACTTTATTTCTTGTTAATTGGATTATAATGGCTCTGATCACAGAGCCATCACAGTCTCCAGAGTCTATGTTTTTACCATGTTCTGAATCTGTTTCTGAAAGCTACCCATGGGGAAGCAGTACTGAGAAAGATGCCATTCTCTCCTTGAACAGTGTAATTAAACTTTACCTGACTCCCAAGAAATTAATCTACAGGGTCTTTCTGTAGTTCAAATTAAATGTGAAAATTATCCCTTTTTTTCACTTACTTTCAATAACCTGGATCAGTGCTGTTTAGGAAATCAAACATCACCCTTTTGCCTCTGACATTTGATCCTGAAACTACCTTCAGTCATAGAATCATACAAGGCATTGGGTTGGAAGGGACCCTGAAAGTCACCTTGTCCAGTCCCCCTGCAGTAAGAAGGGACATCTCCAATGAGATAAGGTTGCTCAGGACTCCAGGAGATCTTGAACGCCTCTGGGAACAGGGCCTTCACCATCTCTCAAGGAAACCCGCATTGGTGTTTCTCTGCTCTCACTCTAAAGAACTTCCTCCTAATGTCTGACTTCAATCTGCCCTGCTTCCCTTGCTTTCTCTTTTTTCTACCAGAATTGCTACATTTTGCATAACTGAAAGACTACCCATAATTTGCTACTGCTTCATAGCTAATATGTCACTACTCAATATTGGACATAGTCCTAATGGAGACATTCAAAACCATGCTGGATAGGAGAACCTCTTTCAACCTGTTGGACGTGTCTTAATGCAGTCCGGGACACCATTTGCCTTCTTGGCCACAAGTGCACATTGCTGTTTCATCGAAAACTTATTGTCCACCAGGACTCCAAGATCCTTCTCTATGGAGGTGCCTTCCAGCAGGTCAGCCCCTAATCTGTACTGGCATATAGGGTTATTGGGAGAGTGGCAGAAGTTGAACCACAAACAGTCACTCGTTTATATTCAGGGGATGTATTTAGTGCACCAACATCTATTCCTTATTCGTAAGTCACTAAATACAGCCACATGCTTGATGTTACATTGCATATCACGCAGCACCACAACAAACCCTCTGCATCCATCTCTCACCTGCTACATTCACTTGAGGTGATTCTTTGCTCTGTCAACCCTGCCCATTACATCTGTCTGAACCTTAAGTTTCCTCAGCCCCTCAGGAATAGCAGATGTGTCTGCAGTGCTAATATGTCACACAGAACATCCAGATGTAAGTGAAACACCAGCCTGACATGTTCCTACAGTCTCCAGATTGCCTTGTAAAGTGTTTTATCACCTTGTGAAGTCATCTCAAAGCACTGTTGAAAATTAAAGAAGGTTCACAGATGAGCTGAAATTATCCTCAGAAATGCAGAATCACAGAATGACAGAATTACAGAACGGTAGAGATTGGAAGGTATCTCTGGAGATCATCCAATCCAACCCCCTTGACAAGGCAGGTTCAGCTAGAGAAGATCACGCAGGAACACATCCAGCTGGGTTTTGAACAGCTCCTGAGAAAGAAACCCCACCACCTCTCTGGGCAGCCTGTTCCAGTGCTCCACCACCCTCAAATTAAAGATTCTCTTCATGTTTACATGAAACTTCTTATGTTCATGTTTGTGCCTGTTACTGTGCTGTCACTAGGCACCAATGAACAAAGGCTGGTCCCATCCTCCCGACACCTACCCTTTAAGTATTGATAAGCATTTTATGAGGTGCTCCCTCTGATCCGGTCTTTTCCAGACTAAAAAGATCCAATACTCTCAATCTTTCATCATAGGAGAGATGCTCCAGTCTCCTCATCATCTTTGTGGTTCTAATGTACACTGAGTTTAGAATGAAGACAACTTGAGAAAGAGAACCAACCTGAGAACATTATACCTAATTAAATGAGGGTATTTTTGCCCATTTACTTTTATAAGTCCTAGTTCAAGACTATTGCCATGTATCATTTAAGTTAGTACACTCCAGTGGGACAAAGACACAAATACAGAAACTGATCCATCATTATTCTGCTCCAGTAGAAAAGACAAATCAAATGTTGCAAAAAGTACCTGTTTGCACAAGGTCTGCCCTGGTGAGGCCTCGTCTGGAGTAATTTGGCCAGGTCCAGGCTCCCCAGTTCAAAAGGGACAGGGAAATACTACAGACAGTCTAATGAAGGCTACAAGGATGATAAAGGGACTGGAAGACCTGTCTGATGAGGAAAGACTGAGAGATCTGGGGCTGTTTAGCCTGGAGAAGAGGACAGAGATCTAATCAATGGTTACATATATCTTAAGAGTAGGTGTCAAGAAGAATGGGCCAGTTGCTTTTAAATGATGTCCTGTGATAGAACAAGGGACAATGGACATAAATTGGACTCCTAAGAAATTCCACCTCTATGTGAGGAGGAACATCTTTGCTGTGAGGGTGCTGGAGCCCTAGAACAGGGTGCCTAGAGAGGTTGTGGAGTCCCCTTCTCCGGAGACTTTCCAAACCTATCCAAATGTGTTCCTGTGTGACCTGTCCTAGGTGAACCTGCTTTAGCAATGGTGTTGGACTTGACAAACTCTAGAGGTCTCTTCCAACCCCTAACATTCTATGATTCTATTACCAAGAAAAGAACTGATTTTTCATGAGCCGAAGATCTGGCTTTGCAGTCCACTGTGGCATCTGTGTATCCATGTGAAGATAACTCTGCATTGGCAGGAAAAGCTAGAGGGAAACAAGGAAATGGCCCTAGAAAGCAGAAGTTATGAGTTCATGCCAAGATTTGCAACCAGCCTGCTGGGAGATCTTGCATACATCACTTGGTTATTCTGGGAATCTTCCCAAACACACCTCTCTAGATACCTGGTTAGACTATAAAATTCTCCTTACTATCTACTCACACAGTGCTAACCAAAACTGGATTCTTACTTCACTTTGTGCCCTCACTTCTTACTTTAAACACTATTATTTTAAATATCAATATTTAATATATCTCAATTTATAAAACCATCCCAGTGTCAATAGTTTGTCTGGGTAAAACCCGCCCCTGACTCAACAAAGAAAACATCCACTTGATGAGCCTTGAATCAGCATCTGCCTAGGTTTGCATGGACAACGTGTAATAGATGTAACTGCATATGAAATGTTACAATGACAATAAACACACATAAATCTGTTAAACTGATGAGCATTCAGACCTGATTAATGATGCCCCCAAGAGCAGCAGCAAGCTGCGTTTGCATCATTAAAAGTGAAAAGAAACCGTTTTAAAGGATATGAAGCAACACAGAGGTCCATTTCTCTTCCAAGCCCTTGAGAAGTATTTCCAGTGTGATTCTGCCCATCATTACAAGAGCAATGAATGGCAGCTAGAACTCCAGGAGGTACAAAATCTCATCAGCTACACCACGACACAAATGAAAGGAATATAACAGGAGATGATAGGATGAGGGGCAGTGGTTTTAAACTAGAGCAGGGTAGTTTTAGTTTGGACTTTAGAAGGAAATTCTTCAGAATGAGAGTGGTGAAATGCTGGAACAGGATGCCCAGAGTTGTGGTGGAAGTCTCAACCCTGGAAACATTCAAGGTCAGACTTGATGGGGCCCAGAGCAACCTGATCTGCTTGGAGATGTCCCTGCTCACTGCAAGGGAGTTAGATAAGATGATCTTTGAGGGTCTCTTCCAACTCGATGGTTCTCTTATTAGCTCTGCTCCATGGTAGTAAAGTAGTTCTATCTAGTATCTAAACAGAGGCTTACAAAAGAACTCCCCTACACCCCACTGCACCAACCCTGGACCACCTCTGTAATAAAGCACGGAAGTGAAGCTTTCTGTCTTGAGACTAATAGACCCAGACAGGACATCTCTGTAAGGTCTGAACTAGAGCTGGTTTCCATCCAGACATTGCAGAGGGTATAAGCTCTGATCTACCAGTGTCCATCCATGCTTACAAATCCTTCAAGGGTGGGTGTCAGGAAGGTGGAGCTAGACTCTTCTTAGTGGGCCCCAGTGACAGAACAAGAGGTAATAGGCATAAACTTAAACATAGGAAGTCCCATCTAAATCCGAAAAAGAACTTCTTTTCTGTGATGGTGGCAGAGCCCAGAGAAGTTGTGGAGTCTCCTTCTCTGAAGACTTTCAAGACCCATCCAGATGCATTCCTGTGTGCCCTGCCCTAGGTGATCCTGCTATAGCAGCAAGGTTGGACTCAATGGTCGCTAGAGAACCTCTTTCAACCCCTGCCATTCTGTGATTCTGTGACTCTGTGAAAGTGAGTCTCCTGCAGCAAGGATGGCAAGCACTTGCTGAGGATTCCTGTACCCTGGCCTGGGCTCAGCCGAGCAGCTCTCTGCTAATCACACACTATTTGATGCTGCCAGAGTCAATTCAATTGGCTGAATTGGTTTTCAGAGTATTTAATAAATATTGTCTGCTGGCATCAACAAGATTGAAGAGCTGGAGATCTGAATTCAAGAGCCAAACATCCCTTTTGGCACCTTTGCTCTAATGATGCAACTGTGTCTCTGCCAGTCCTCTGCCAGTCTGAGCACAGGAAAAGGTAAATAAACAGATTATGTTCCATCTGATCCATAAGCAGTGGGATCCTTATTAAAGCCCATCACATGCAACTTCAACCAGCAGCGCGTTGTATCCTGCTATTCATCTGCAAACCATTGGCCAAGACAATAAAATCTGTCTTTGTGCAGTATTTTTATTTTAGAGAATATGTGGAAATGGAGTCTTCAGAGTTTTCTACTGGGAAGCCAAAACAGATCTGAAAATCAGGCTACATAGTTAATTATTAATCCTTTACAATATTGTCCAATGATCTGGTTTGTGGACATAGCTTAACAGAGATTCATAGAATTATAGAATGGTTTGGGATGGAAGGGAATTTAAAGATCATCTAGTTCTAACTCAGCTGCCATGGACAGAGACTCCTACCACTAGACCAGGTTGCTCAAGGCCTTGTTCAACATGGCCTTGTATACCCCCAGGGAAGGACATCCATGACCTCCCTAGGCAACCTGTTCCAATGTCTCACCACCCTTACTGCAAGGGAGACACAGATGGAAGTGAAATGCATCTCTTTCTCCTACCAACAGTACTTTCAGAGATGGTAGATGTGTTTTAACCTCCCTTTTTCTTCTGAAAAACAGAAAGATTCTAGGCACAAGCACAACTAAGTTTCGATCCCAGGTTTTCCTGACCTCTCCTTGCCCTGGTCTGTATCCCTGTGAGGTGACTGTGAGGACGGCAAAGATGCTGAGGGGATGAGAACAGAGTTCACTGCAGAAGGATGCCACTGACGGTGATTTGGCATAGCTGTTACAGACTGTACCAGAGAGAAAGAATACAGCAGCTGGAGCCAGCAGGTCGAGAGAGGTGATTCTGCCACTATGCTTCGGCTAGAGTACTCTGACCAGCTATGGGGTTTCCAACACAAGAGAGACACAGATCTGCTGGAGCAGGTCCAGAGGTCATAAAGATGATCAGAGGGCTGGAGTACCTCACCTACAAGGACAGGCTGAGAGAGTTGGAGCTGCTCAGCCTAGGGAAGGCTCCAGTACAAAGACCAGCTAAGCATCTTTAATGAATCAAAAGGAACATGAAATAAAAGTACTGGCTAATGAAGAGTCTTCTTCTATCATCATTAGATTCTCAGAAATACCATCCTAACTTCCCCTCATTTTTCCCTTCTCCTCACTTCGCATCTTTAATAGGTTTCAAGGATAACATTTCACAGCCATAACTTTTAGCCTGCAAGGCTGAGTACTTTTATTACAGTTTAATAAATTGTTAATATTGAATATTAATAATGAAGTAACTACTGCCATGTAACCCTTAATAATCATTATCAAAATATGCTTTCTGACATAATTGAAACTTATCACTTATATATATATATATATTCACTTGCCTATACACAGGCAAACATAATATGTCTGGAATAATTATTTCTAAGAATAGAATCATAGAATTATTTTGGTTGGAAAAGGCCTCTAAGATTGTTGAGTCCAACTGTCAATAACACCAAAGAATTTGTTTAAATCCAAATAGTTTTGTTTAAAGTAAAACCTTTTCCCCCCCCTCCCCCCCGCCAAGATATATCAGATATATCATCTTTCTTTCACATACAGCACTTTGTAACTTGTAAACACTGCCCTAAAAATGGTTAAATAAAGCACCTCTGTGGTATTTTCCTGATTGGTCATTAGGCATTGTAACATTTCAGGCTGCCAAAACATAAGTCAGGTCTCAAGGTTCCATTCATATAAATTGGAAAAAAAATGTGATTTGACAAAGACAAAAAATGAGCTTGAAACATTTCTAGTAGAAAAATCATTTGCATGATAAACAGATGTAAACTGAGAATTCTTACAGGAGATAATTGAAAAAAAAAAAAAGTAATTCATTATCAAAGAACATTTTTCCTTCTACTTCTTTATAAGAGACTGGTAAAACCAAACCAAAATATAGTTTAAAATGTGAATTCAGCTGTGTTCTCATGCAGTCATAGAATCATAGAACCACCAGATGGTAGGGGTTGGAATCATAGAATCATAGAATCAACCAAGTTGGAAGAGACCTCCAAGATCATCCAGTCCAAACTACCACCCAGACCTAGCCATTCAACTAGACCATGGCACTAAGTGTCTCATCCAGTCTTTTCTTGAACACCTCTGGGGACGGCGACTCCACCACCTTCCTGGGCAGCCCATTCCAATGCCAATCACTCTCTCTGCCAACAACTTCCTCCTAATATTAAGCCTATACCTCCCCTGGCACAACTTGAGCCTGTGTCCCCTTGTTCTGTTGTTGGTTGTCTGGGAGAAGAGACCAACCCCCACCTGGCTACAACCTCCCTTCAGGTAGTTGTAGACAGCAGTGAGGTCACCCCTGAGCCTCCTCTTCTCCAGGCTAAACAACCACAGCTCCCTCAGCCTCTCCTCACAGACCTTGTGTTCCAGGCCTAGGTGCATTGGCAGAGTGTTTGGACTCAGTGCTCTCCAAAGGTCCCTTCCTGCCCTCTGGGCAGCCTGTTCCAGGGCTCTGTCATCCTTAAAGAAGTTCCACCTCATGTTTAGATGGAACTTGTTATGTTCAAGTTTGTGCCCATTTCTTCCTGACCAACACATTCCTTGAGAACACTACGCTTGCATGTATATGTAAGTGTTCTGAAGTGAACTGCCATGAGGGCACACCATCTCTATTTCCAGACAGGAAAAAATTGGCCAGGGCACACTTGTGAATAGTGGTTTGGAAACTACATGGCGCACCTGGTGATCAGTGGAACTCTGAGCCTAAGCGGAAAGACACTGCTCCACTGTGAAGAGCTTCCTGTATCCTGGGACAAAGCACAGCACACACTGACTAAAAAGCAAACCAAACTCTCATGCCTTTTTCATAGCTACCAGGTGGAGCAAGGCCAGAGATTCTTTCTTAGGGCTTTCCTTGGAACAAGCACAGATGTCTGGCACAAAATGTGCAGTTGTGTTTTTCCTGGATGCCAAGCTGAAGTTCTGCTTTTCTTGATTACTCTTCAGCCTTTCATCATATGGTTGGTCAAGTAATTTCTCTCTCAGGGGCTACTTTTTAAGCTGAAGAACACCTGATCTCACTCAGCCCACCAAACATAGACGGGAAGCAAAGTGCAGAAAAAGATGTCTGCAATTTACCAATTCACAGTTTTTTTATTTTCAATTTATTTCAAATTTCTCAACTGGAAACTATTCCAGTTCAGAAAATGATTGAGGAGAAGGAATATTTAGGGGCAATAGCACCTGTGAAAAAAAGTATGTGGAAGCAGCATAGACTTACAGAATTGTTTTGGTTGGAAAAGACCTCTAAGATTGAGTCTAACCATTGACCTAACACCACCACAGCCATTACACCACGTCCCAATGTGCCATGTCCACATGTTTCTTGAACATCTCCAGGTATGGTGATCCTACCACCTCCCTGGGCAGCCGTTTCAATGCCTGACCACTCTTGCAGGAAAGAAATCTTTCCAAATCTCCAACCTAAACCTTCCCTTAACACAATTTCAGGCCATTTGCTCTGATTCTATTACCTGACACTAGGTTCCAACCTCCTTCAGGGGATTGTAGAGAGCAATAACATCTCCCCTCAGCCTCTTCTTCTCAAGACTAAATAACCCCAGTTCCCTTACAAGACTTCTTCTCCAGACCCTTCACCAGCACTGTTGCACTTAAAGGGCAACATGCAATGTGTTCACTGCATCTACTAACACGTTTTCTTCTGTCACTTGCAATCACTATCTTAAAACAGAGATAATAACTTCCACCACCATAACACCATAAGCTTAACTAAGACTTGATGAAGCTTTTGTAAATTAGGAAGTGAAAGCTGATAGATTTAATTTATTATAAAATATGCAATGCTTACAGATAGTTACCAGATCCTGATATTTCAGTGGAATAAGGTAAATCTAGAGTACTCTTTCAGAACTCTGTGCCAGGACAGGCTACTTCAGTATGGCTTCTAGTCCATGAGTAAAGGCACCATGGTGCCTTCTCCTACTGTACTTTCAGACCAAAAAAAAAAGACAAGTTTGGTGGTTTATTTTTCTACCCAAAATAACATAAAAGACAAAAATGCATTCACAAGCTTATCAAAGCACTTAGTTTGCTAAAATTTTTACCAAATCCATAAACTGTGCACACAACCATACAGAATCAAAATGTTAACAGTAAGAGGAGAAACACAGCAAAGATATTCTGAAAACCACATCAAGTTTTTGTTTTTTTTTTTCCATTCAGAACACTGCTTAAATTGCCTTTTTTTTTTCCCCAGCAAAATGTTACTACTCAATCCCATAAACAGTTGAAATAGTCCATCACAAACAGTTTTAACCACAGCTAACAGTAAGTGTACATAGGAAAGATGAAGCAACATGCTGGCTTGCTAAACTCACTTTATATAAAAGATACACATCTTTGCCAGCAACTTATTTCTGACTTTAACTCTTCCTGGAATGTGACTTGTCCAACAAAGCATAACTGCAGAGCTTCGAAGCAGAAGAGAAAAGAGGAGAAAAAAATAGCTTAAAGGTCCAGAAAATATGGTACTAAAGCCAACAAGACAATATCTGCACGATTCAGAAGAGCATCAAGGCACAGAAATATTTTCTTGCTGTGCAAGGGTGAGCTGGAAGCAATTATGAACAAACCACCAAACCTCAGTGCAGTGCTACTGACAAGTGTGAAGGAACTTTCAGGACTAAAGGCCTGTGAATCTGTGCCTGCTACAACCAGTTGTCATCTCATAGACTCAGATTCACAGGCACACAGAATCGTAGACTCACACAATCATAAAATGGTAGGGGTTAGAAGGGACCTCCAGAAATCATTAAGTCCAACCCCCTCTGCCAAAGCAGGATCACCCAGGGTAGGACATACAGGTAACATGTCCAGGCAGGTCTTGAATGTCTCCAGAGAAGGAGACTGCACAACCCCTCTGGGCAGCCTGCTTCAGGGCTTCAGCACTGTCACACCGAAGAAGTTTTTCTTCATGCTGACATGGATTCCAGTTTGTATCCATTGCCCATCACCCTATCGTGGACACTACTGAAAAGAGACTGGGCCCTTCTTCTTGAGAGCCACCCTTCAGATACTTATAAACATTAATAAGATCTCCTCTCAGTTTTAGATTCCTCAGGCTAAACAGTCCCAAGTCTCTTAGCCTTTCCTCATTAAACAGATGTTCCAGTCTTTTCATCATCCTTGTAGCCTCTGCTGGACATGCTCTAGTGTATCTCTGTCCCTCTTGAACTGAGAAGCCCATAAATGGACAAAATACTCCAGATGTGGTCTCATCAGGGTGGAATAGAGGACACAGTGCAGTCTTATGGATTGTCCACCAGGACTCCCATGTCCTTCTCCATAGAGCTGCTTTCTAGCAGGTCATCCCCTAACCTTTACTGGAGCACAGTGTTGTTCCTCTCCAGGTGCAGGACTCTACACTTATCCATGTTGAACCTCATTAGTTTCCTCTTTGCCCAGCTCTCCAGTCTGTCCACATCTCACTGAATGGCTACACAGCCTTATGGTTAATTACTAAATTCTGTTCCCATTACAATTTAGTCTAAATACCATCCTGATAGAAGATGTTGAATGTAAATGCATTTTGTCAGTGAGGAAACTGCTTCAGTCCAGGTTGCACAAAGCACAGAGGGATTTGAAGTAGCTTTAACCTCTCTTGTCAGACACATGTACTACCATAGTTGGATTCTTCTCTACTCATTCACATATCTCTACAGTACATAATATTATTCTATAATGCCCTTAAGTTATAGACTGCATGCATGGATACCCCATACCAGATGTACTTCCGATAGTGTAATAGATGTTCCATCTGGTCACAAAAATTATAGTGTAGATTTTGGTATTTTTCCCCCAAATAACGACCAAAAACGCAGCATAAGTCCGGAAACTGATGCCAGGCAAGTTTCATCAAAATACCTGGCAGCTTTTGCCTTTAGCATCAATAGAGATGGAATTGCATCTGCTATGTCTTTTTGTAAAGAAACCTTTGTATAAACTGCAAGGACAAGCATTGGTATGGCCAGTGGGGGTACTGATGAAATCATGGCACTCAGAATAACAGAATCACAGAAAACATCCATATGGAAGAGACCTCAAATACCTAACCCTCAGTCTAACCTTCCATCCATCACTGAAGGGTCAACATTAGACCATGCTCCTAAAAGCCAGATCCACATGCTGCTTAAATACCTCCAAGGACAGTGACTCCACCACTGCCCTGGGGTGGCCATCTCAATGTTTGATAACCCTCTCAGTGAAGTAAGGATAAATATTCTTCGACAACACATATCTCACTCTGCTTCCAGATGGCTACTGGAATGGTCATAGATTCATAGAATCATAAAACGGTTTGGGTTGGAATGGACCTTAAAGATCATCTAGTTCCAAACCCCCTGCCATGAGCAGGGACACCTTCCACTAGACCATGTTGCTCAAATTCTTGTCCGGCCTGGCCCTGAACACCTCCAGAGAGGGGGAATCCACAAACTCGCTGGGCAAACCTGTTCCAGTGTCTCACCACCCTCATTGTAAAGAATTTCTTCCTAATACCCAGTCTAAATCTCACCTCTTCCAGCTTCAATTCATTCGCTCTCATCCTATCACAACAAGCCCTTGTCAAAAGTACCTCTCCAGCTTTCTAGTACGCTCCCCACTTGTAAGCCCCTCTTGGGGTGTTTGTTCACAGATACTAAGAACTTGGGAAGCTTACTTAATTCTTACCTTGGACCAGCCACAGATCCTGGTTACTAAAATCTCTCCCTTGAAGTAATTTTTAAGATTAATACAAACTTTTCAAATAAGTTTCTTTTTTTGTCACATAAAATTATAACAAGAATAAAATTACTTTCAGTGTTGGATACTTTATCCAGTGTTCCAGTACACATCTTGAGTATCAGATTTCATTCTAAACTCAAGTTTGCATTTTCCACATTTTTCACATTCTTCTTTGCAAACCTCACCTGCTGGATTTTATTTTATTTTTTTCAAATGGCAAGGCCAAAGTGTGAAACAATTCTTCTGCAGGAAAACTCTTGTACAGCTTTTGGGGCTTCCAGAGCCCATTTTGGTGAGGTTTCAGCAGCTCTGTACATTTTCTGGTGCTTAACTCACTTTTGAGATCTGAACAGATAACACTGAATAAGATAAAAGGAGAGAGTGAGAAAGCTGGGAAGATTCTTCAAAGTGTAGCTCTAAACAAAAGAAACGTGGGGTCCTCATCCTGTCTGCTTCACATTCCTGTTGTAATGATCTCAGTTCCTTCTGATTTCCTTATCTCAGCAAAGAGATAGCATTGCTTGCTTATCACACACAAAGGCTGCAGGAATTAATTGATGTAGACATCCAGACTGCTTTGGAAAGGCTGGAACATTATTAATATGAACCACTACACACCAAAGACATGACCAGCTACCTACTGCACCCTCTGTGACACTGCTTTGCAGAAGCATTGCAATTACTTCCAGCCTGCAATGATTAAGGAGGCCAGGCAGACCTTTCTAGTCAGCAAATTAATTTTCCACTTTCTCCCCCAAATGTACCCTCTTCTTGCTTTTGCTCATCAGAATTCAGTGGATAGCCAGGCCGCCTGTGCGACCTGCCTGGCTGGTCCAGGGTAAGATTTTTTAAGGGGCTTCCCAGGTTTATAACATGCTTGTAACTTACAGAATCATATAACCAAAGAATTGTTTTGGTTGGAAAAGACCTCATAAGGTTTCTTTTAGACAACACATAAACCAAGTAAAGAAAACAATCATTGTTCACAGAATTGTGGAATTGTTTTGTTTGGAGAAGACCTCTAAGATCATCGAGTCCAACTGCCAACCTAAGACCATCATGGCCATTAAACCATGTCCCAAAATGCCACGTTCACACATTTCTCAAACACCTCCTTGGGCCCAAACACCTTTCCATCAGTCATGTCGTCAGAGCATGAGCTGACACTGCTACTTTGAATGTCCATAAAGCAGATGTATTTCCCCTGGGGCTCCTGAAGGCATTTATCTATCTTGGGCTTCCTTTCACAAACTACGACTCAAGTACCAGTTTCAAAACATGACACACCATCACGCTGTGGTGTGCCCAAGACTGAAGAGCTGGGCAAGGTGGAATCTGATGAGTTTCAGCAAGAATAAGCCTGGAGTCATGTGCCTGGAGAGGAACAACATCACAAAACAGTATGGATTAGGGGTTGATCTGCAGCTCCGTGGAGAAGAACTCCAGAGTCCTGGTGGACAGTAAGTTATTCATAGGACTGCAATTTGCCCTTGTGGCCAAGAAGGCCAATGGAGGTTCTCTTATCCTTCTGCTCTGGTGAGACCACATCTGGAGTATTGTGTCTAGTTTTGGGCTCCCCAGTCCAAGAGGGACAAAGAAATACTAGATCATGTCCAGCAGAGGCTTCAAGGATGATGAAGAGTTGGGAACATCTGTTTGATGAAAAAAGGCTGACAGACCTGGGGCTTGGAAAAAAGGGCTGAGAGAAGATCTGATCAATGTTTACAAATATCTGAAGTGTAGGTGTCAAGAAGGAGGGCCCAGTCTCTTTTCAGTGGTGCCCAGTGATAGGATGAGGGGCAATGGACACAAAATGGACATCAGGAAACTCCACCTCAATATGAGGAAAAATTTCTCTGGTGTGAGGGTGCCAAAGCCCTGCAGCAGGCTGCCCAGAAAGGTTGTGGAATCTCCTTCTCTGGAGACTTTCAAAGCCTGCCTGGATGCATTCCTGTGTGACCAGCTCTAGGCGATCCTGCTTTGTCAGGGGAGGTTGGACTCAATGATCTCTGGAGGTCCTTTCCAATCTCTACCATTCTGAGATTCTATGATATGTAAGCTAAATTATAAAGCAAGCATAATTTGATGTTACAACAAAGACTTCTAACTGGATGGTATAAGAAAGAGTTCTTATACTGGTTTACTACAACTGTCTCCAACTCTTTGATATCTGTTGTGTGCTGCATCTGCTAAGTAGGAGATATTTTAATAGTAATAGGATTTAAAATAAAATGTCTCTTAGGTCCTTGTGAAAGAAGTGGAAGATTAGGATCTATTCCATGCTTTGACAAGAAAGCCATGTGAAAAGTAATGATGAGATAACAGGAGAAAAAGATGAATAAAGAAATATCTCCAAAGTCTATCACATTGGGTGTTTAACTTTCAATATAATACATGAAAAAAACAAGTTGGTGCAGAGCCCAACCATTGCCTTGGGTGCAGCATCAATATTGCACACATCTTCACATCAATTTCTGAAATTTCTGGTAAGTTCACAGAGCTAGAGGAGGCTGCCTATGAACTGATAAAGAACTTCCCTTCCTAAGGCAAAAGATGATGTCTGCATCAGAAACAGCTGTGTTAGGAGGTTCTGACAGATCCCTCTTGTCCCTAGGGTCATTTCTTGGTGAGGTACATTTGTTCCTATCACTGATATGCTTCAGGCAGAATCCTCAGCTTGCACAGATGCTTTACACAGCATTGTCAGTGAGCAGCCTGGGCTTCCCAACCAAAATTAATGTCCTAGTTTCAGGGGAACTATGCCATAAGCAGCCATTTCCCTGCATTGTGACTCTGTAGTCTTCAATTCTAGAAGAAAGCTCAAGCTGAAGAAGAGATAGGTAAATGCAAGCACACATATCAGTTGATAAGTGTGTGTCTGATAGAAAAACTTCAGAAGACATAGCATCAGAGGGAGCCATTCTTCAAGAATCACAGAACCACAGAACCGTTGAGATTGGAAGGGACCTTTGAGACTGCCAACTCCAACCATTTGCCTAGAGCTCACAAACCCACAACTGCTGTTCAACCACTACCACTAAACCATGTTGCTAAACACCACATCCATGTATCTTTGAAATCCCTCTGGGAACAATGACTTCACCACCTCCCTGTTCCAATGCTTGAGAACCCTTTCTGTGAAGAAAAGTTCTCCTAATATCCAACCTGAACCTTCCTTGCCACAACTCGAGGCCATTTCCTCTTGTCCTATCACTTGTTGCATCGGAGAAGAGACCAGCCCCCACCTCCTTTGAAGTAGTTGTAGAGGGAAATGAGGTCTCACTTCAGTCTCCTCTTCTGAAGACTAAATAATCCTATTTGTCCTAATGTCATACCTAAACTTCTGATCTTTGACGTCACTAACTGATGAAATTAGGAAGGACTGCTTGCTCCTTTGAGCTGCTGCTGACAAAGGTTGAAACATGACAGTTGCATGGCACAATAAGAGAGCAGCCAGTTCTGGCAGGAATTCCATTCTACACTCTACTCTCCATAGAAAGCACTTGAAACACAAACACAAACGTTTAGCATTACATTTCAGGTAGTTCAGGAAACTGGTGGAGGCAGCACCTTTGGAGGTCTTCAAAAAACAATTATGTGGCACTATGAGACATGGTCTAGTGGTCATGAAGGTGTTGGGTAGAAGGTTTGACTTGATGATCTTAGAAGTCTTTTCCAATCTTAAGGATTCTACAGTTCTGTGAAATAGGAGGCATATGTGTGAGGGTTTCAGCTAAGAGCAAACAAGCTGCATAGGATGAGACCCAAAGACATTACCTCGATTTGTCCTTCTGAATTGGCTTGTATGAAACCTCTTGAAGGGCAAAACAAACATAATGCATCAGTACTTCTGAAACTATCACCTGGAACATACAAACTCCCATTTTTGCTCTGATAGCGACTCCCTTTGTCCCCTTGGTGAGGCAAGAAGCAGCACAGAGTTCCACCACCTGGCTTCATGCTGTACAGCTCCTTATTCTGCAAGCAGCCCTGTACTGATTTCAAGAGGAAAAGATATGAAGGGAGATGTTACAGCTCCTGAGCAAGAAGAGTTGCAATCTGCTGTAACACTCTCACTCATAAAAGCAAGAGATTACAAGAATAATACATACCTTCCTGCTCCCAGTTGGGTTATGAGGTTTAATGTTTTTCCAGTTCTTTGAAGATGTAAAGATTGACAATGAAATTAAGTATTTTCGATAAGTTCTTTATATGTCATGAAGACAGTGTGATGTTGACAGATATTCTGCAAGATACTCTATTACCTTATCTTCCAGGAGGACCTAGGCAGGCTGGAGAAGCGGGCTAAGGAGAACCTAATAAGGTTACCAGTCCAGGCTAGGGGATGATGAGATTGAGAGCAGCCCTGCAGAAAAGAACATGGGGCTGATGGTGGTTGAAAAGCTGGATGTGAGCCAGAAATGGGCACCTGCAGCCAATGGCATCCTGGGCTGCATCAAAAGAAGTGTTTTCAGCAGGTTGAGAGAAGGGATTCTGCCACTCTGATGTGCTCTGGTGAGACCTCAGCTGGAGTGCTCTGTCCAGCCTAGGGCCACCAGCACAAGGACAGGCACTTGCTGTAGGGGGTCCAGAGTGCCACAAATACGTTTAGAGAGCTGCAGCACCTCTCCTAAAAAGACAGACTGAGAGAATTGGGGTTGTTCAGCCTGAAGAAGAGAAGGTTCTACAGAGACCTTACAGTGTCCTTCAAGTACTTGATGGTAGCCTATAGAAAGACAGAGAGGGTCTCTTTATCAAGGCTTGTGGTGATAGCACAAGGGGTAATGGTAACTGAAAGAAGGCAAATTTAGGCTTGATAATAGGAAGAAATTCTGTACAGTGAGAGTGGTGAGGCACTGGAACAGGTTGCGCAGAGAAGTTGTGGATGGACCCACAGAGAAGTGAGGCTGGTGAAGGGTCTGGAGAACAAGTCTTATGAGGAGTGGCTGAGGGAACTGAGGTTGTTCTCTCTGAGCAAAAGGAGACTGAGGGGGTCTCCCCTTGCTCTCTGCAAATCTCTGAAAGGAAGTTTGATCCAGGTGAGGATTTTTCTGTTCTCTCAAGGAACAAGCAATAGGAAGAGAGGAAATGGCCTCAAGTTATACCAGCAGAGATTTAGGTTGGACAATTTATTCCCTCAAGAGTTGTGAAGCACTGGAACAGGCTGTCCAGGACAGTGGTGGTGTCCTCATCCTGGAGGGATTTTCAAAACTGTGTACACGTGATGCTGAAGGACATGTTTTGGTGGTGACCTGGTGTGGCGGGTCAAAGGTTGGACTCCATGATCTTTAAAGTCTTTTCTAGTCTAAACAATTCTGTGATTCTATGACCCATCCCAGAAGTGTTCAGAGCCTAGCTGGATGGGACATGAAGAAAACTGGTCTAGTGGATGGCGTTCCAATGGCAATGGGGCTGGAACTAAATGGTCTTTTAGGTCTCTTCCAACTCAAAGCTTTCTATGGTTCTATGATACAACTATCATCTCCTTCACACAAATGTACATGCTCATAAGTGTAGGTGTAGAAGTCTGGGCATTTCTTTACATATTTGTTTATAGATATTCCCCCCTCATCCTACAATCACTCTGGCAGAAGGCAACGTCGAAGCCTATTTCAAAACAAATCAAATTTCCTACTGGCATTCCCATTTTCCAAATGGTTCAGTAAATTGTTTTGTTAAGAGTAGCATCATTTCCATCTCATTTAATCATTATTCTTCTCAGCAATGTTTCCCTTTTAAAAAAAATGCACTTCTTTTTTTACTACTAAGTTGTGCTGATTTATAAACTTCACTGTCTTCTAAAGTAGTAATATTGCAGAGCGTGGTTATTACATGACTAGATTTGATGTTGCTGTGCCTGAACTTCTTTCTGGAAATGAGGTTGGAGCTACAAGGCTGTGTTGTCCTCACAAGGAGTGAAAACAAGGACATAAATAAGACAGAAATTGCCTATTTATGTAAATGAAAAAGATCTTGCTTACTTAAAAATGTGTGTAAAATGCATTCATTGCTCAAAATGACCTCTCCAATAAGACTTACTAATTACATTTTTAATTGATTGTCATCAAAAGGACCTCGTGGAAAAGGACCTTGGGGTACTGGTTGACAGCTACCTGAACATGAGCCAGCAGTGGCCAAGGCGGCCAACAGCAACCTGGCCTGGAACAGGAATCATGTGGCTAACAGGACTAGGGAAGTGATTGTGCCCCTGTTCCTGACACTGGTGAAGTCACACTTGAATTATTGTGTTCAGTTTTGGGGACCTCAGTCCACAAAGGACATTGAAGTGCTGGAGCACGTCCAAAGAAGAGCAATGAAGCTAGTGAAAGGTCTGGAAAGCAAGTCTGGTGAGGAGCAGCTGAAGGAACGAGTTTAGCCTTGAAAAAAGGATGATGAGGGGAGATCTTGCTCTCTACAACCCTCAGAAAGGAGGCTGGAGTGAGGTGGGGGGTTATGTTTATTCCCAAATAATAACCAATAAGACAAGAGAAAACAGCCTCAAGTTCACCTGGGAAGGTTTAGGTTGGATAGTAAGAGAAATTTCTTTACCACAAGGGTTGTAAAGCACTGGAACATGCTGCCCAGGGAAGCAGTGGAGTCTCCATCCGTGGAGGTATTTAAAAGATGCACTAGTGTGGTACTGAGGGACATGTTTTGGTGGTGGATTCGGCAGTGTCAGGTTAACAGTTTGACTTGATGATCATACAGGTCTCTTCCAACTGAAACATTCCCATGATTCTATGTTTTTTTCCTCTAAGATACAGAGAAAGCAAGACTTTGAGGAAAGTCTTCTCTTTGTTGCAATTGCCATTGGAATGGACTGCCCAGGGAGGTGGTGGAGTCACCGTCCCTGGAGGTGTTCAAGAAAAGATTGGCTGAGGCACTTAGTGCCATGGTCTAGTTGATTGGATAGGGTTGGGTGATAGGTTGGACTGGATGATCTTGGAGGTCTTTTCCAACCTGGTTGATTCTATGATTCAAATATGTGGACATTTGCAAACTCACAAGAGCTCGCTGAATACAGCACATTGCTTTCAGTCCTGCAAAGGCAAATAGTTGCAATTAATTCCCTAAGCCTGATTCAAACATTCGCTGAAGTAACTGGGCTTCCATCCACTCACTTCCACAGATCATGAAACAGGTCCAGATATGTGCATTATGTTAACTGTGCAGATTTCACAGAACAACAGAACGACAGGAGTTGGAAAGGACCTCTAGAGATTATCGAGTCCAAGTCCCCTGCCAAGGCAAGGTCACCTAGAGAAGATCACGCAGGAACATGTCCAGTTTGGAATGTCTCCAGAGATGGAGACTTCACACCACCTTTCTGCTTGGCCTCTTCCAGACCTCTATTACTCTTACATTAAAGAAGTTTCTCTTCATATTTAGTTGGAACTTTTTATGTTCAAGCTTGTGTCCATTACCCCTTGTCCTGTCACTGGGCACAATTCAAAAAAGACTGGTCTCATCCTCCTGATACCCACCCCTCTTTAAGTATGGATCAGCATTGCTGAGATCCCCTCCTCAGTCTGCTCTTTTCCAGACTAAAAGGACCCAATTCTGTCAGTCTCTCCTCACAAGAGAGATGTTCCAGTCCTGTCAGATTCTTTGCAATCCTTTGCTGTAGCCTCTCCAGTAAGTCCCTGTCGTTGAACAGGGGAGCCCAGAACTGGACACAGTACTCCAATGTGGCCTCACCAGGGCAGCATAGAGGAGGAGAATCTCCCTCGACCTTCTTGCCACACACTATGGGCACTAATGGGGCACTAATTCTTATTTTAAAGCTTTTTCTTTAATACTGCAGCTACATCAAAAGTAGAGTTCAAAAAAAGCACAGCAATGCACAATTCAGAAGCACATGGGCTCTTCTCTCAAATTCAGAGCAAGTGCAAATTGCAAGAAATGAAAAACAGGAAGTGCTGGATTCAGCTTTCTATCTCAGAACACCATGCAGTAAACTTCCAACCACAGCAAGTACTACATGAAGGACTGCAGTTTCATGAAAGGCTTGATCCAGCCTTCTACAATACTTTGAATTGCAGTCTTAGTCAGATGTGACATCTGCAGCCTCAGTAAATTCTCTCCATGAGGTAACCTGGGTCAAACTGTGAAGGTCAACAAACCTGGCAAAGAGTCTAGAGAACAGGTCTTATGAGGAGTAGTTGAGGGAACTGGGGTTGTTTAGTCTGGAGGAGGCTGAAGGGAGACTTAATAACTCCCTACAACTCCCTGCAAGGCTGAAGTGAATGGGGGTTGGTTTCTTCTCCCTAGTATCAGGCAATAGTGTGCTGGAGACAGGGTATTAATGTGGCCAAGTCAGGAATTATAAAAATAGAATTATTTTATTTTCCTGAAAACTCTTCACCCAAGCTATATGCAGAACTAGTTTGAGCTTATTTACAGGCTCATTTCAATGGGCAAAAATCTTCACAGAATGCTATGGGCAAATTCGGAGATTGAGGAAGTCAGAAAATGGAAAAAGCTAAGCTACAAACACAGCTTTTGCCCATGCCCCAGGTTGAGGCTACAGGGTTAAAAATGTTTTCTGGGGACTAGAAGATTGTTATTCAATCCCATAATTCTGCTATTTCTTTATAGACTCACAACAAGGTCAGTTCGCTCTGCTTTCCTCCTCCTTCTGTCCTGGGTGTGTGGCAGGAGCCACTTTATCAGGAACATGTAAGCAGTAGACCTCTTGGCTGGCTGGAGGCATTGGTGGCGGGGGGGGGAGGATCGGAGCACTGGGGAAGGTAGATTTAGTTTTTTTGGGGAATGGGGAATACTTCAAGGGGGTTTGCCATGGATGGGGAAATCGCTTTTGTAAGATCTGTTGCTGTATCTCTCTCTCTCTAAATACAATTCTGTATTTTCTCTCCAATTTGATCTGAGAGTCTAATTTCTGTCGCCTATCTTTAGTAAAACCATGGCACCCCACTAAAAATCAGGCTGAGCAGAGAATTAAGGGAACAGCAGACTTTACTTACGGGAAGTGAGATAGGAAATTGGAGATGATCCCTTGCTGGATTTCTCTGCAGCTGGGCTGCCTTCTGATGCTGCAAGCAATATCCAATTGTGGATCCAAACGGCAGAAGTCCAAAGCGGGTGGAAAAGCTGCCAAACTCAGAAGTGTCTCAGGCACTTCTTCCATGAGTGGGATGATTGTGAAAAGATGCTGCTTTGGCAGCAGTAGGGGAGAGCCAAACTATTAGCATCTTCCTAGCCATGATAACAGCTAGGAAGTCGGCTGCTGTATGGTCCGAGAGTAGCTGGGTCTGGGTACCGCCAGCAGCTCTCTCAAATGGACCCCAGGACTTGCCAAGCTTGCAAATTTGCACAGAATGGTGCAAAAGTGGGGAGAACTGACCAAAAGCAGGGACGGTGCAAAAACCGAGAGCCGTGCAAAAGATAGGAGCCATCCAAAAGCAGGATGGTCTGAAACGGGAACTCTGCCACGGCAGGAACTCTGTCAAAGCGGGAACTCGTTCAAAGTGGGAACCTGTCCTGTCACGACCTCTGTCAAGGCAGAAACACTGCACCTTTTCTGTTGCTCTATTTATGTTTTTCTAGGCAAAGTGTCCATTTGCTGTTTTAGACTGGGCACACCACCAGCCCAATTCCCAGCACGGGCTTCCACACAAGTGTACACATGTAGAAAGGCACGTTTTGCTGTTTGCCCTTCAAGCCCGCAGTGGGGGAGGGAGGGAAGCAGTTTCTGCGCCGCCTTCTCCTCCCTGTTCAAAACCCTGGAGACAAAGGAGTGGGGAGGCGGAAGAAGGAAGGAATTTGGAGTGCTCTACAAGAGATAGGATGAGAAAAAATGGCCAGAAATTGTGCCAGGGGAGGCTACTAAGAAAAATTCTTTCCTGAAAGAACAATGAGGCATTGGAACAGACTGCCCAGGGAGGTGGTGGAGTCCCTGGAGGTGTCCAAGAAATGTGTGGCCATGGCACTTTGGAACACCGTTTATTTGCTACAGTGGTCTTAGGTTGATGGTTGGACTTGATGATTTTAGAGGTCTTTTCCAACCAAAACAATTCTACGATTTAATGTCCTTCATGGGGGAGGTGTATGTATACAACTGAAAGGAGTGGTCCCAGTTTTAGAAGATGGTAATCACCAGTTTTAAAATATATGTTTATAAGATAGCATTTTTTTCAACTCTTCTAAGAGACATATAATTGTTTCTATCCTGCAATGCTTAAAATGAAATGAATGAGAATTGTATATCAGTAATGTATTTCACCATAGAAATAAAAACTAAATGTGTCCATCAGGGGAAAAAAAATTACTGCATTTTTTTAGATCATGCTTTAAGTGGAAATCACCTAAAGAATTTCCAAAAGGAGGTTATTTTTATGGAGTTTTACGCAGCAAAAAAATACCTATTTCAGATTAAATCTATTTTCTTGTTACTCTCTGAATTTTTATTTCACTTTCTTGAGGATATTGCTAGAAGTAAGAAAGACTTTGAAATAATAGAATGTGCAATAATTGAGCTTTGAGATTATGAATGTTATTTGGAAGTCTTGGGAAAAAAATATTACTAACTTATCTCAATTAAAATAAAACACAGCAACTCCTATTTCTAGTGATTTCAGCAACAGATGCAGAAGTGATAGAAAGGTACCATCATTTCTAGCATATAACGTTTTTTGCTGTCCTTCCTTAAAAGTCTGGTCTTGATTTAAGGCTCTTTTCCCTCACAAAATCTTTATGGTTAAGCTAGCTAGCATAGCTTTCAGATTTTATCTTGCCATATGTTTCAAGTTGTGCGCTTCAGCCTACATCTGCTGAGGATCTGCTACAGTATGGCTACAACATCAACTCAAAACAATTGGGACTACAGCCTTTATAATAATTGCTCTCTGCAGCTGTCGAAATCAGAGTGTTTAAAAGAAATCTAAGAGCTGTAGCTTCTCTCCCTCTCTATTTTTATCTAAAGCAAAACTGAGCACATTTTGATGGGGCTTTTTTACTAGAAAGAGAGAAACAGATTTATTTCAAGATGTAATATAAACACACAGTTCTTGACTATGGAATAATAAAGGTGTAGCTGGCTTTTGCCATAATAGGTAATTAAATAAAAAAAAAACTTCACATGGAAAAAGATGTTACAGTACAATACACAGAATCACATAATTGTTTTAGTTGGAAAAGACCTAGAGTCCAACCATCAACCTGAGACCACCATAGCCAATAAACCATGGCCATTAAACCACGTCCATATATTCCTTGAATGCTTCCGGGGACTCCATCATCTCCCTGGGCAGCCTGTTCCAATGCCAGACCACTCTTGCAGGAAAATAAACTGTTCCTACTCTCCAACCTAAGTCACCTATGACACAATTTCAGGCCATTTCCTCTTATTCTATCACCTGATGCTAGGGAGAAGAGACTGACCCCCACCTTTCTTCAACCTCCTTTGATGGAGTGGTAGAGAGCAATGAGGTCTCCCCTCAGCCTCCTTTTCTCCAGATCAAACTATCCTAGTTCTCTCAGGGGCCCCTTGTAAGACCTGTTCTCCAGATCCTCCACCAGCTTTGTTGTCCTTCTCTGGATACACTCCAGCACCTTACTGTTAGAAGTCTCATTTGGAAAACATTGTCTCAGTTCTGCTTTTCCAAACAAAAAAAAAAGGAAAAAAAGTTTCTGGTTGCCAGAAATTGAATAATTTATTAACAGCTAAAACTCTAGAAATCCTAAGCTTCCCTGTTTTATGGTTTATGAAGGCATTGCCAATCTCTTTATCTCAACAGCTAGACAGAGAAAACAAAATCCACCTGCCTTTACAGCAAATACATTCCAGCACCTGCATGCCATTAAAAGAGGCATCACTACAATGATTCAGAAATTATAAAGAAATGCACTATGAGTATTAAGGAAGAGTTTGATTCTGTAGTTCCTATAAAACTGCTGATTAGACTAATTCGTTCACAATCTGAATACAATAGCCATTTTTAGCTGATCCACTAGTAATATTTTTAAACTGCTGTGATTCACACTGTAGGCACATAGGACAGTACCATGACCTCAAGAAATCAAAAGCAGGATCTCTATTGAGGGCAGGTCATGTTGGTCATCTCTTCGTCCAGACAAGTCTTAAAATCCTTCAAGAACAGAATCAGAACAGCCTTCACAGATTCATGGAATGGTTTTGATTGGAAGTGAGTGTAAAGATCATCTAGTTCCAACCTCTCTGCCATGGGCAGGAACACCTTCCACTAGACCAGGTTGCTCAAGATCTCATCCAGCCTTATCTTGAACACCTCCATGGAGAGGGGCATCTACAGCCTCCCTGGACAACCTGTTCCAGTGTCTCACCACTCTCACTGTCAAGAATTTGTTCCCAATATCCAGTCTAAATCTCTCCTCTTCCAGCTTGAAGCCATCACCTCTCATTCTATCACAACAAGCCCTTGTAAAAAGTCTTTCCCCAGCTCTCCTACAACCCTCTTCACTGGGCTGCAATTGGCCATTGCCAGCTGATGTTCAGTTTTACATCAGCTAACACCTTGTTGATCACTGTTGCTCAACACCTGGTTGCTCCACTATCTCAATGTCCTCTTGGAGAAAAAGTTTTGTCTTCTATCCAGTTTGAAATTATCTTCTCTCATTTAAATCTCTCTCCACTGTCTCACATCATGCATCGTGATTAGGAAGCTGGTTACAATTTCTTGATTACCTCCTACGGAAATAAAGTTGCTATTAAGTCTCCCTTCCCAGGTCTTCTCTTTTCCAGACTGAAAGAGCCCAGGAGTAATTCCATAAAGAAGCCTTCATATATGAACACAGAGAGTGACATTGATTGCAGGTAGTATTATCATTACTGTCACTAAAATGCAACCATAACTTCATAGGATCATAGAATTCTTCTGGTTGTAAAAGTACTCTAAGATCCTCTAGTCCAACCATCAACCTAAGACAATTCTATACTCTGCCATGGTTAAACAAGGGAGACAATGTTTCTACCCCAAATTCCACTGAAGATTTTCAGAGGTACATAGAGTAGCTACTTTCCATCACATTTGGTGGAAGCCAGATATCTAGACAGTTTCATCTACTCAGCCACAACACTGTTGTCATCGTAACAGGAGCACCCGAAGGTCCAGCAAACACAACAATTTACTGTAAGCATGTGAGCAACCACATCTGGAATACTTTCAAACCTACAATGATCAATATTTTCAGACTACTACTTAGAGGAAGAAAATGCAAGAAAAAAATATGGGAAGGCAACAGATACAGGAACAAAGGAAGTGTATGGGATGATCTGGAAGAAATGTTAATAATCAAGACAGCTGTTTTAATTTTTAGTGTGCTAACTTTTATTTTTAGTTTGTTAACAAGTCTGTCAAATGAATCTCACTGCTGTGATGGTGAGAAACTTCATTTTTTAAGTTTCAAGACTAAATTAAGAATAAATGTCAACACTTCTGTGATTGCATTGTGCTAAATAATACACAAGGAGTGTTGCTCTGGCAGAGTCCTACTCCAGCTAGCAGCTGGAGAATTAAAGCTCAGTTCTTCCAGTTGTCTGACTTCTAATTGTCTGGAGTTGAGGAGATGAACTCTGTCTGCTGGTAGCACAGTAGCAACAGCTCTCAGATTCTATTCAGAATGAGGTCTCCAATGCTACGGAAAGCAACACTTTTCCTCAGTGCCTCAAAACTTCTGGAGAAGAGGAAGGCTTCAGAGAGAACATACAGACATCTTCCAGTACCTGAAGGAGGCTGCAAGAAAGCTGGGGAAGGACTTTTTACAAGGGCTGGTAGAGACAGGGTTAAGGGCAATGGACTGAAGCTGGAAGAAGGGTGATTTAGGCTGGATATTAGGAAGAAATTCTTTACAGTGAGGGTGGTAAGGCACTGGAGAGGTTGCCTGGAGAGGTTGTAGATAGTTTCCCCCAAGAGGTGTTCAGGGCCAGGTTGCCAGGGCCTTGAGCAACCTGGAATAGTGGAAGCTCTCCTTGCCTATAGCAGGGGCATGGAAATTAGATGATCCTTAATGTCCATTCCAATCCAAACCATTCTATAATTCTGTGACTTCAAACAAGTTTTAAAAGATTAGAACAGTTGCCATAGAAGTATTGGAAATATTTTTTTTGTAGTAGAAAAGAAGCCTTTTGGTTGTTTGTTTTGGTTGGTTGGTTGTTTTGCTTCGTTTGGGTTTTTTTTTACCTACCTGATGATTTCTTCTAATTTTCAAGGACAGTGTCTTTGGCAAAGATTTATTACATCTTCAGATTTTATGTCAGAAGTATGTAGAATGATCAGACAGGTCCCTTCCTGTTATTTGTGTTTTATAAATTTAAGGATTAAAAACAAGTAAACAAATGCAAAGCAAATTGCTACCAGTCCATAAAATGTTATATCATCATCTTCTGAACATTAATGGCAATTAAAAAAGAAAAATGTTGACATTCAATCCACCTAGGCAGACTCAAACTCAACAATTCTGTTACCTAATTAAGTCTTGATTACCTACAAAATCAGCCAGCCAGCACATCTCTATGTGGTTGAAGGTACTAATTTCATGCAGAACTTGTACCACGTAATACAAGGGCAGGACTTTAGAAGTTAATTTGAAGACACTGAAAGAAGAAGATGCACAGGAAACATTTCAATTATTAAATTACTACTTGTTTAAAAATTGTGGCAACAAAAGAGGTACTGGAGTGAAGCGGATGTGCTGATAATATAAGGTCTACATGCTAGAGCACTAAACAATGTATTGTCCATGTATCCTCCTCCATAAAGAAGGACCTTGCCTCCGTGAAGAAGAACTTGGGAGTCCTGGTGGACAATAAATTATCCATGGGACTGCAATGTGTCCTTGTGGCTAAGAAGGCAATTGGTATCCTGGAGTGCATTAAGAAGAGTTTGGCCAGCAGATCAAGGGAGGTTCTCCTCTCCCTCCACTCCACCCTGATCAGGCTTTATCCAGACTATTGTGTCCAGTTATGGGCTTCTCAGTCCAAGAGGGACAGGGAAATACAGGAGAGTCCAACAGATGCTACAAGGATAACGAAGAGACTGGAACATCAGTCTGATGAAGAGAGGCTGAGAGACCTGAGGCTATTTAGTCTGGACAAGAGAAGACTTAGAGGGGATCTAATCAGTGTTTAGAAATACCTTAAGGGTTGGTGTCAGGAAGATGGGACCAGCCTCTTTTCAGTGATGTCCTCTGATGGGACATGGGTCAATGGACACAAAACAGAACACAGGAAGTTCCACCTCAACATAAGGAAAAACTTCTTTGCTGTGAGGATGCCAAAGCCCTGAAATGGGTGGCCCAGAGAGGTTGTGGAGTGTGCTTCACTGGAGACTTTCCAAACCCACTTGGACATGTGTCTGTGTGGCCTGCCCTAGGTGATCCTGCTTTGGCAGAGGTGCTGGACTCAATGATCTCTGGAGGTCCCTTAGAATCCCTACAATTTTTTTGATTCTATGATAATCATCTGAACTCAGTTTAAATGAAATTTTCTCCTCTTTTGATAAGTGCTGTTCAGTTTTCTCTCTCTCTAAACACACAAATCTATACCAGCATAGCTATAATCAAGGTGAAAAGAAATATTAGGTCTTAACATACAAAAGTCTATCTATCAGACTAGTGCTATTTTTTTTCATCTTATCCAACTTTAGAAAAGCATGGGGAAGATCTAGCTAATGCAGCAGATCCAAGCAACATCACTTAAGAAACATGCATGTACTTGCAATAACAGATGCAGATGAGGGGAGACCTCATTGCTCTCTACAACTCCCTGAAAGGAGGTTGGATTGAGGTGGGGGTTGGTCTCTCCTCCCTAGCAGAAGCTTATATAGAACAAGAGGAAATGGGATTAAATTGTGTCAGAGAAGGTTTAGGTTGGACATTAAGAAAAAAAAATCTTGAAAGAGTGATCAGGCACTGGAACAGGCTGCCCAGAGAGGTGGTAGAGTCAGTCTCTTGGAGGTGTGCAGGAAACATGTGGACATGGCACTTTGGAGCATGGTTTAATGGCCATGGTGGTGTTGGTTTGGTGGTTTGACTCACTGATCTTGATCGTCTTTTCCAACTAAATAATTCCACAATTCTATGATCCCATTAAGCTGGTTGCTGCATTTGAATCCTTTCTGGCATTCATTGTTGCTTGCACTCATCTTTCAAATTTTCCAGAGGAGCTCTACTGTGAAGGCACAGGAGCTGGACAATAGGGCTGTTTTTCTGTTCTAACGAATGTGTCTTCAGTTCTTAAAGCAAGATAGTGAAGTAGCAAAAGGATTATTTTTTTTTTCAGGGACAGGGTGAAGATGATAATTATAGGAAGTAAGTCTTATTCTTTCAAGGTTACTCCTCCCTGCTCTGTCTACTTTTTCTCTCCAACCAAATGTAGACAGAAAACACATGGGGAATAATAAATTACGGATAAAGATTTTAATTCATAGACCTCATAATAGAGAACCCTCAGTGATCGGCGCTTACTCTCCCATGCACCAGCAAACAAGCTATAAATCTTCTGAATGTTGTTACTAATATCCCTATCTATTCCAGTAATTACAAGCAGTATCTCAAAAAAAAAAGTTGCCTTCTTCAGTCCCACGTTATGGTGGAACAGGTTGATAAGCATGGATTTAGCATCAGTGGAGAGTTCAAATAAAGCTTCTGTTTCAACAGAAATTTGAGATTTTAATCAGTTACTAGGACATGTCTGAGTTCTTTGCTTGCCTCATACTCTTTGGGTACCTTCTTTTTTTTCTTTCAACTAGAAGATGACAATATTGGGGGGGGGAAATTAAACTACAGTAATGCTAGTTTTCGTAAGATACTTCTGTACTATATGTAAGCAGACATCACTGTCATTGAAATCTGCAGTGAGCACTTGGTTGAAGCCTATAAATGACACCACAGAAGTAGGGTATTTGTAAAAAACAGAGAAGATACATTTTTCCTGATTATCCTGAGGGACAGTGGATTTAAACTAGAGCAAGGCAGATTTAGGTTGAAGATTACAAGGAAGTTCTTCACACTGAGAGTGATGAAATATTGGAACAGGTTGCCCAGAGATGTGTTTGAGGCCTGATCCTTGCAGACATTCGAGGTCAACTTGATGGGCACCTGAGGAACCTATTTAGTTAAAGATGACCCTGCTTACTGCAAGGGCATTGGACGCGATTACCACTGAGGGTCTCTTCCAACCTAATGCATTCTGTGATTCCCTTATATACACAAATACGCATTTATGTGCACCCACTGCTGCTGAATTACGTATGTTCAAGTAGTAAGAGCCATCAGGAACAACAGCTTGGGGAAGCATGGGGAAGATGGCATTTTTCTGAGAAACTGAGATCCAAATCCTACAGACCATCCTCTGTGAACAGCTTCAACACTCTGAATCACAGGAGTCACACACTTCCATCCACCTTTTCCTAGGCAATGGAACAGGCTGCCCAGGCAGGTGATGGAGTCGCTATCCCTGTCACTGTTCAAGAAATGTGTGGACGTGGCACTTCGGGATATGGACTTAATGGTCATGGTGATGTTAGGTCAATGGTTGAACCCAACGACCTTGGAGGTCTTTTCCAACTGAAATAATTCTGTGGTTCTGTGAATGTTCACTAAGGATGATGGTAGTGCCCACCCTCTTGATCAGGACTTAGGGTCTCAGGATGAAGAATTCAGAACAACCATAAGTAATTAGAAAGACTATCACATTAATTGGGATAGTCACCTGCCAAGTCCTTGAACATGAGACCTTTCTCTATCCACCATCATTTCCAGATAGCCTTCTCTGTGTCCAGAGATTGCCTAAGTTATGATCTTAAGGACGTGTTTATTAAAAAAAAAAAAAAATCCAGGTCACTTAATCATAGTCTAATTCATTACACACACATAAAATCACCTTTAACCATCACTATCTACAGCTTCTTGTTTCAGTAGGACTTATCTTCAGGACTTTTCTTTGAACAAATACCCTGAGAGGACAATTTGCTGTCACAGGAGGATAATTCACCCATTACAAAGACCTTGTGCCAATATATTAACTCTCCTCCTGTCATCTCTGGCTCAGTCTGATCCTTGTGTTTGGCGGCTATTGAAATAACAAAGACCACAGTATATGACTCGAATGCAAAGGAAATAAACCATCATGCTGCTTACATCCTAATAATACTGTTTCCAAGATTATCTATAGATCCACACTTTGGGAAGAATATAGAATGGGAGGTGTCGGAAGGGACCTCTGGAGATCATCAAGTCCAACTCAAAAGCAAGATCACCTAGGGCAGGTCACACAGAAAGGTGTCCAGGCAGGTCTTGAAAGTCTCCAGAGGAGATTCTACAACCTCTCTGGGCAGCCTGCTTCAGTGCTCCAGCACTGTCACACCAAATATGTTTTTCTTCATGTTGAGATGGAACTTTCTGGGATTCCAGTTTGTGTTCACTGCCCCTTGTTCTATCACAGGTCACCACTGAAAAGAGACTGGCCCCATCTTCCTGACATGCCCCCTTCAGATATTCATAAACATCAATAAGATCTCATCTCAGCCTTATCCTCTCCATACTAAACAGCCCCAGGTCTCTCACCCCAGGGACACCTGCCAATAGACCAGGTTGCTCAAGGCCTCATTCAACTTGGTCTTCAACACTTCCAGTGATGAGGCATCAACAATATCCCTGGACAACTCATTCCAGTATCTCACCACTCTCACTGTCAAGACTTTCTTCCTAATATATCCACTCTAAATCTCCCTCTTCCAGCTCAAAGCCATTGCCCCTTGCCCTATCACTATGAACTCTTGTAAGAAGTTCTTCCCCAGCTTTTGTGTAGCCCCCTTTGGGTACTGGGAGGCTGCATTACAGTGTCCTTGGAGCCTTCTCTCCTGCAGGCTGAACAGTCCCAACTCTCTCATATGAAAAAATAATAATGGTCAAAGATTTATATTCAAAGAGCAGGTGAGTGAAGGTGACCAAGGTGCAGAAGTTCTGCCATGAATGAACACATCCTTTTTCTGGTATCGCTCTGTGTGTTAACAAATGTCTTACAAAAAACAATGAGCAAAGTTTAGTCTGAAGATCAAATTAATTTTCACAGTGCATCCTCTACTTGTAAATATCCTTATCCTTGTAACATGAAGATGTACGCATCTTCGTATTCTTGGATTATGGAACAGGATGTCCAGGGAGGTGGTGAAGTCACCATCCCTGAGATGGTCAAGAATGTGCAGACATGGCACTTGGAGACATGGTGTTGTTAGTTTGATGGTTGGACTTGGTGATCTTAGCAGTCTTTTCCAATCAGAAGTTTGATTGTTGGACTCAATGGTCTTGGAGGGCTTTTCCAACGACAATAATTCCATGATTCTATATACAATTGTGTTGGTGAAGAGGTGGTATGACCACTATTCTGTTTATATCATTATCTATTACTAAAGGGATAGAAAGCCCTAACAAGCCTGTTTACTTGTTGGGATTACATAGCACTTCTAGCACGGAGTGAATCAAAGAAATCCAACACACAAGAAAATCAAACAGTGAGCCAAAAGTAATTTTGGAAGGAACAAGACTTGTTCTGGGTTAGCCATGGTGGACAGCTCACCTCCACCCTCAGTGGGATGGTGGAAAGAATCAGGTAAACAAAACCAGAAAAACCTCATGGGTTGAGATAGATGCATTTTAATAGGTAATACAAAAGTCAAACAAGATATTAATTCACTTCTTCCCACGGCAGGTAGATGTTTGGCCACCTGCAGAAAAACAGGACTCCATTGCATGTAACAGTGACTTGGGAAGACAAACGGCATAACTCTGAACATTCCCCCCTCCTTTCTTCCATAGCTTTTATTGCTGAGTATGGCATCATATAGTATCACATATCCATTTGGTCAGCAGGAGTCAGGTGTCCTGGTCATGTCCACTCCCAATTTCCCAATTGCTGGTAGGACAGGGTGAGAAGCAGAAAAGGCTTTGAGTCTATGTAATAACTTCTCAGCAGTAACTAAAACATCCTTCTGTTACCAGCACTGATTTGGCCACAAATCCAAAACACAACACAAAATGATCTACAATTAGGAAAACTAACTCTATTCTAGCCAAAGTCAGTACAAGACTACAGGAATTCTCACGTAACAAGAGAATCCTATGCTTCTGGGCTTAGCATTCAGTGAGTAGGCAACTTATGGTGAAAAAGAAAACCAGGGGTTCTTACTCATGACAAGAGTCAGAGGAACATGTACAGAAAACAGTGGGGAGAAGTGATGGGCAGGGTGAAGGTCACCTGGCTGTGGACAAGCAGACAGGTAGAAACCTGCCTGCAGACTGAGACAGATGACTTGAAGTGCAGGGTGAACCAAAAAAGAAGCACACATGTGGACTGAGAGTGACAGAAAATGGTAATGTAAATAATGGGATGCTGGAGGAACATCTTGTCGAAATGAGACACAGGAGACTGTCTGACATTGGAGACTGGCAACAGCTTCAAAAAATCTTCCTAGACGGATCCTACCATTTTCTTAATCTTTAAGGATGAGCTGCTCTGCAAATTTTTACAGAGTATCTTTCCTGCAATTTTTGACATATGCAAAAAGCAGACTTCAGGGCCATTTAAGTTTAAAGACTTACTTCTCCAGAGAATGGTGTCAATCTCATAATGCCTCATTGCCCCATTTGTAAAACAAGAATAACATTTATTCTTTCCCTTAAACCACCCTTTGCTCATCCTGTCTACTCAATCTGTAAACTCCCTGTAGCAACTCTTCCTTATTTCTGCATAGCAAAGCTATTTAAAATTGATCTAGTTGGAGATGTTCCTGCTCACTGCAGGGCAGCTGGACGAGATGACCTTTGAGGGTCCCTTCTGACCCAATGCATTCAATGATTCTGTAAAGGGATCCAAATCACTTCAGACCTTTTGTAACATATAAATGATACAAGAATCATCATTCATATATGGATAAATCTCACAACCCATTTACTATCCCTCCACAGCTTCAAAAATATTGGCAAAATTCTATTGATTTGTTAATAAAAAAAAAATGTTTGCAGCATTTGTAATCATTGTATCCTTCTCCTCAAGGGCTATTTTTTTCCTTCCAAGGATCCAGCACTGTGTATGTAAAGGAGATAGTCCAATAATTTCCCCCAAAACTGCTACAATCCAAGCAGTCTGGCTTGGCACAGGTATCATAGAACAATTTGGGTTGGAAGGAATCTTAACAATCAACTAGCTCAAATCCTCCTGCCATGGGCAGAGATACCTTCCACTGTGATGAAGGCCCCATCCAACCTGGCCTTGAACACTTCCAGGGAGGGGGCATCCACAATGTCCCTGGACAACCTGTTCCAGTGGCTCACAACCCTCACTGTAAAGAATTTCTTCCTAATATCCAGTCTAAATTTCCCCTCTTCCAGCTTCAATTCATTATCTCTTGCCCTACCACTACAAGCCCTTGTAAAAAGTCCTGTACAACTTCCCCAGTTAAAGCAGAGAAAATAAAAAACATTTTTTCCAGCAATATGCCAACAACATGGCTCTGAGGAACATGTGAGTGATTGATGGTCTTTTCATCCCTTAAGGTAGGTCTGCTCCTTCTCTAGGTAAGCAGCAGAATGGGAAGAAGCAACTCACGGATTCATAGATCTCATCAGGTTGGAAGGGACCCTCAAAGGTCATCTTGTCCAACCTCCCTACAGTGAGCATGGACACAACCAGCTAGATCAGGCTGCCCAGGGTCACATCCAGTCTGACTTTGAATGCCTCCAGGGGCCTGAATCACATCCGTGGACAACCTGTATCAATATTTTACCACTCTCACTGTGAAGAACTTCCTCCGAATGTCCAAATAGAATCTGCTCCAGTTTCAAACCATTGGCTTGCATCCTATCACTACAAGACCTTCTAAAACAGTCCTTCTGCCAAGATCACTGAGTCCAACCATCAACCCAACACCATCATGGCCATTAAACCATGTCCCAGAGTGCCATGGCCACACATTTCTCGAACAACTCTGGGGATGGTGACTCCACCACCTTCTTGGGCAATCTGAACCAATGTTTGACCACTCTTGCAGGAAAGAAACTCCTCCTAACAGCCAGCCTAAACCTCCCCTGGCACAATTTCAGACCATTTCCTCTCATTCTAGCACCTGATACTAGAGAGAAGAGACTGACACTGTTCAGACTCCAGGGTTCAGTATCTTCTCTAACCTCACATTTGGCCTTGTTCTTACAAGTACTTGGATTCCTCAAATGAAAGGCAGGACAAATGTCAGCTATTTGAGCACCTACCTTACAGAGGTGCCATGATTTGAGGCTTAATCAGTGTAAGGCCCTCAAGAAAAATTGCTCAGTATCAGCATTCTGATTACACCAGAGCAAGCAGACTTTTCAAGATATCAGAAAGAAACCAGCAAGTCGATGAAGAATTTCAAAATTTTCACTGAAACCAGGCCTAGACTCTTTAAAAAGGAATTTCATATTGATTTTGAATACTGTGATACTTAACTGGTCTTTTATTGTTGATCCAGGAGGTGGTACCTGTGGCCATGTCCACTGCTGTTCTGTGGAACTGTTCTACCCCAGCAAGGGCATTCCATGAGCAAGGATCCCACTTCTTGACGCCTCGAGAGCCCCAGTTGCACAATTCCACATTCCAAGAAGCTGTTACGCCACTCCTAATGCTGTTCCAACTCTAACTCCTACATCAGCTCATCTCATGTCATGTAATCCCTAAATGACTATGAATTGCTTCCTGACAGACAGCACAGTAGCAGAGATAAAAGGAGGATGCTGGCCAGAAAGGGTCTCCAGTCTCCCGAGCCTGTTGCTCTGCCAGGATGCTGTCTACACTTGTACTGGCAGCAGGGGAAGAACCATGTGGCAGAGGCCCAGATTTGGTAGCTGGCCCAGATTATGCCAGAGCTGACCTTGCAAGAATCAAGTTGACCTTGATTCTCAAGGCTGATGAACAGCCTTGAGCAAAAGTCCTATGAGGAACAGTTTAGGGAGCTGGGGTTGTTTAGTCTGGAGAAAGGGAGGCTGAGGGGAGACCTTTTTGCTCTCTATAACTGTACTGAGGTGGGGGTTGGGCCCTTCTCCCTAGTATCAGGTGATAGAACAAGAGGAAATGGCCTGAAATCGTGCTAGGGGAGGTTTAAGTAGGATATTGGGAAAATTTACTGTCCTGCAAGAGTGGTCAGGCATTGGAACAGGCTGCCTGTGGAGGCAGTGGAGATATCATTTCTGGAGGTGTTCAAAAAATATGTGGTCATGGCACTTTAGCACATGGTCTGTGGCCATAGTGGTGTTAGGTTGATGGTTGGATTCTATAGTTTTAGAGGTCTTTTCCAACCAAGACAATTATATGATTCTATTTCTTGTCAAGGATGTTCTGCAGTAAGGGGAATTCATCTGTTCCTGAACTATTGAGGTGTTCTGCTACTGTCAAGCACCATAAGGACTATAAAGTACAAAAACTCAAAGACTTTGGTCTTACAGATGCTGACAAAAGGGCAAATGAAACACTGTAATTATTTTAACAGTGTCATTAACCTTGTTCTTTGTATTACAGCTCTTCCGCACCTCCAATACATTATTGGTGCTACTCTTCACAGTTAACCATTGTGTATCCTGAAGGATTCTCATACACAAACAATTCTTTGCTCACAAAAGCAGCATTCTGCATGAAAAATCAAGAGTCCTGAAATCTGAAAACTGCTTACTGCCTCAAATCAGTTGTAAAAAGGGCAGAGAAAAGGCAACTTGAGCCTTTACACAAGACAATCAGGTGGTCAGAAGTTGAAATCTGCTCTTCTGAATTCCAGAGTCTTCTAGTCTAATATTTTTCTTCTTTCCTTCTTTTTTAAAGTAAATCACAAATTTTTAAAGACAATAACCACCATCTATTCTTCAAACTTGAAGATTGGACCAGATGATCCTTGGACGGCCTTCCAACTCGGCATTCTGTGACTGTGATTCCTTCCCCCCCATCTTTCACTCATATTTGATGAACATTTTGTCTCAGTTGAAGGCATTTTGTATATAATGTAGGCATAATGTTAATGAATGTTTGTACAATACTGATCCTTTAGTTAAATTATGTAAGAAACAGGTGCACTGGACATGGATAATAGGAAAACAAGTTTGTTTCAGAAGCCTAATTGCTATGCTGATGATTATAGTAACAATACTTGCAGACACTGTGGGGTTTGGGTTTTTTTGAGTAGCATCATTTTTTGAGTGAAGAAATACTGGGAATACACATTTTGAGTATTCTCTCACTGCAAATTTATGAGGTTTTATTATTTGTTCTAAGTATTCTCATTTACTTGAATCAGAGACAGTCACATTTGCAGATAGCTGCAGAAGCTCCACTAAACAGGCTTTCTTTCATGCTTAATCCTTGGTGTTAAGTGTTGCAATGACTATCACTACAAATGAGAAGACTCTATACCTATGTAGGAAACTTCTGAATGAACACTTTGAACTTAACTGTCTACAGCTAAACTAACAGAATCAATTTACAGAAATAAAAGGTTGTATGGAATGTTCAATAGTTGCCTCATAATTCAAGGGCAGTTGCAATGGCAGAAGGCTGCCATTTCTGACTGCGGAGCCGAAAACGCATGCACAGCTTCGTGACATAATATTAATCCTCCAAGTCTAAAGCTTATTCACTCACTGTTAACAATGGATTAAACTACCAGGAGTGTTGAGCAGAGCTCTATTCAACAGTATTCGCTTCTACTCTTGATGGAAATTTGCTTCCAAGGTAACTGTTTTATGCATCTGTTGTAAATGGGAAATGATATTTTGGTTTAACAAAAACTCTATTATGATGCACAACCATAATTAATGGATTACACTTTTAATCCACTTTGTCACATAAATAGAAAACGTATGGCCTGATAGGATTAAGCACTTATCAAAGATTCTTTTTTTATGATTATTGCTTTTCAAACACAGTTATTTTCTACAGATTTTTTTTTTGTACTACTAAGTATTTTAGCTTCCTCAAAACAAAGGTTTCGTTTGTACTTTAAAGCCAGGCAACTGTTGCTTTCCCAACAGATCAGTGACTCACTCGTACTCCCATTAACTACAATGCAAAGAGGAGCAGGGCCCAAGAAAACAACCTGTAAGAAAAACCCAAACTATTTATATTCTGTCAAGCCAACAGACATTAAAAGAATTAATTAAAACTTTCGGAACTGAGGACAGTTGAAATTACATAGCACATGAAGATATCTTTAATAATTATCTAGATAATTTCTAATCACATTTAAACTCCTGCAAAGCTATCAAAACAGTGGAGCAATCTGAGCTTGAGATGTTTTCTATTAACTCAAAATTCAAAGACCTTCCAAGTGAAAGGTAGAAATAGCTTTGAAGACAAATGATAAAGGAGTAAGGGGAACCCTAAACAAATCACACTTCTGATTTAAGTATTATGTCCCTAATGCAATCTTTCGCATTTCTCATGTTTCATGGAGACTTGAAACAACACAATCGGTATTGATCTGAGAGCAAAATAGCCATAAAATAATTTTCCTGAATACTATTTTAAGCATAAATGGTAAAATGTAGTCTGTGTGAAGAGTGGCTTGAGAGCAGTATTGAGGACAAGGACATGAGGGTATCAGTTGAAAAAAAGCTCAGGATGAGCCAGCAATGGTCACTTGCACCCCAAAAGGCAACCATGTCCTGGTCTGCATCAAGAAAAATGTGATCAGCAAGAAGGTTTGAACTAGGTGATCTTCAAGGTCCCTTTCAACCCAAACCACTCTGTGAAAATGACTCTGTATGTCTAGCCTGAATGAAATGTATGGCTCTCCAGCACACCTTCTAGGCTTTGCACAACACTGGAAACTATTTGCAACACGCACAACATACTCATCCCTTTACTCATGACAGAAAATAAATATTAATCATCATTTTGATGTAAATGAGGGAACAGTTAATCATCTGCTTTAAAAAACAAGATGCTTGGGCATTACTTAATTTGCTAAACCAGCAAATCTTGTATTTGTAGACACACAAATTGATTGTCCCTTTGTCCCATTTAAAACAAACTACACACTAAAAGCACCAGATCTTAAGCCAGAATTCAACTGGTTTCATACACAAAACTATGCTATGTTTGTTTGTGTTCACATCATTTATAGAGTTTGACATTTCTGTCTTTTCTCCCAGCTACAACTCTACTAGTTTCAACAGCCTTGCCCATATCAATAAAGAAGGCAGTATTAGGCCCTAAATTTATTATGGAGCTCAAGCTGTTGCAAAACAAGCACGTACTACTAAAAGCACTACTAGTTAAACAACACAGTAGGAATAGAGCTTTGAGCTGGAGCTTCTCAATGCAGTTCTTGCCTCTCTCAAGATTTCGAGGGAGTCTCTAGGCTCTACAGAAAAAAAAAATAAATACTAAATATCCCTGCTAATTAGTAATCTACTGCTTTTAAACATCAGAGAAAAAATCCCCCCACACCACTGAATGGAAAATATTCATCAGCCTCAACACGAAGACAAAAAGATTATTGATCTTAAAAGCAGCATTTTTGGGGAACCTGCTCAGTAATATGAACACAAAGAGTAAAGCTGCTGAGAAAACAAAGACAGAGCTCTGCTGAGCAGTAAAGCTTAGAAAATAAAACATTTTTAAAATTAATTTCATAGCATGGCTTACACTGTGAGAAAGATAATAACAACAATAACAATAACAACAGCAACATGGGAGAGCTAGAGGATGTTTTGAACTCAAAACAATGCTTTAAAGTTCTAAAAGTGAAATATAATGCTTTAGACTTCAAGGGCTGAAAGCGAAATATCCTGCTTTAGACTTGAAGTTCTAAAAGTGAAATCTCCTTTATCTGCAATTCACGGAAAATTAACTGGAATACATGAGGGAAAAAACACACAAGATGTGTTATTCTAAAGCTACTCTGTATCATGGTGATGTTTAACCGATGTTAGTCATCATGAAAATTGCTTGAGAATAGCAAATATATTTGCAGAACTGACTGTCTTTGATTTCCAGGAGGTTTGGGAAAGTTCCATCTAATGGTTCATTGAGTCAGGCTTGATGGGGTTCTGAGCAACCTGATATAGTTGGGGATGTCCCTGCTGACTGAAGGATCCCTTCCAACCCAGAGCAGTGTCACATAGTGAAGTTAAAGAAAGCAGTTGACCCTTTGGATTTAACTACTAGAAAGTCCCTCTTCAGAGACCACATGTGCATTATTCATATTGCTATTTTGAGTGTTAGGTTTAATTCATGTGACAGCATGATGGCCACACCATACTGTTAACTGAGGAACTTTGTGTGTGAGCTCAGGGTGCTCACTTCCCTCTTGAAATCAGCACTGCTCACTCTGACGAGCACAGAAGGAGAGGAAAGCACTTCATGAATTAGAATTGTCTCATGAAGGGAAGTCCCTGGAGGTGTTCAAGAAACATGTACACGTGGCATTTCGGAATCTGGTTTAATGGCCATGGTGGTCTGAGGTTGACAGTTGGACTCAATGACCTTAAAAGTCTTTTCCAACAGAAAAAATTCTATGGTTCTATGAAGGCACTGTTTCTGGGTGACATCTCTTTGGTGAGTAATCTTATTGACCTTTAGGGCAGACGACGTCTTCAAGTGCTCTTCAACACATTTCTTCATGCAACAAAAAACACCGCAAGCTTTCAGTTCCCTTTACCAACCCTTTGCTAATTAAATCAAATTAACCTTATTTTTATTTTCCCTCTTTTCTTTTGGAGGGGGGCTAGTGAGGGTAACACAGGAGATAGCATCAGTCCAGAGGTCCCTTTCAACACCTATCATTCTATGATTTTATTGTTTGGGTTATGATTTGTTTGGGTTGGATAAGACCTCTAAGACCTTCGAGTCCAACTGTCAATCTAACACTGCCACGGCCATTAAACCATATCCCAAAGTGCCATATCCACAAATTTCTTGACCACCTCCAGGAACGGAATTGGATTCAGCTGGATCCAACCACTGAATCGATGCCTGACCACTCTCCCAGTAAAGAAATTCTTCATGGTTCTAAACACACAACTGATCCAGCGCTGTCGTGAGTAATTCTTTAAATTACAATAATTGTTTTAAGCTTTTTATGTGCAACACTGGAAACCATCTGGAGTCCAGCAGGCAGACACAGCGAAGAAACCCACTCCTCGAGCGTATAGATAAGGAGGATGAGTTGGGAAGGGGAGGTCCCCTTGCCCCGCTGTCTAGATCCCCCTCCGCGGCCCCTCGACGTAGCCTAACCGGACCTGGGGCAGGCGGGGGGCCGCCTATCACCGACAGCAAGGGCGGCAGCGGCACAGCGACGAGGCGGCTCAGGGCCGCTCGAGGGCCTTCCCCTGCTCGTGTGAGCGGGACGACAGGGGCGGAGGCACGGAGTGCGGCGGGGGGGGGGAGGCCGGGCCAGTTCTGCTGCTGATGCTCGTTGCGGCCTCTGTTCGCCGCCCGGCTCCGCCTCTCCCTCCGCAGCTCTCAGTCCTGGAGCGCCGCTCGGCTGCCAGAAGAAAGCCGCCACCTGCTCCGGTGCGGAGTCGCTTCTTGCTGCGCGCCGAGAAGGGAGAGCAGCCGCCCCTCTGCCCGTGCCCGGGACGTTACCACTGCTCCCGCCGCCGGGGGAAAACTGCCGCCGGCTGCCGGCCTCGGAAGGGGGAGAAATCGCAGCCTCTGTCCGCTGCGAGACGGAAGAGCCTCTGCAGGCGCGCCGCTCCGCCGCTCCCTCCCAGTCCCGCCGCGGGCAGGCGGGATGATGGAGCCCCCCGCCGCCTGCGCCTCCTGCTGCCGCCACCCGCTGCCGCCACCGCTGCTCTGCCTCCTGCTCGCAACCCTCTGCCTGCCGCCAGGTAAGCGCCCGCCCGCGGCAAAGAGCGACCGCGCCGTCCCGACCGCGCCGAACTTGGTGGAGGGGTGGCCGGGGGCCGCAGGTGGCGGTACCCGCCCGCTTTGCCTTCAGTAGAGTGCCCCGGAACCTACCGCGGATTTATGCGCCGGGCGTCTCTCCCGGTCGTCGGTGCCCTTCGCATCCCGTTTCGTCGGCCAGCGGCGGTCCGAACTGGTGCCGCTTCTCCTGAGGGAAAGGCACGAGCTGCCCGAGGCTGAGGCGGCGATGCTCGCGCCTTCCCATGAGCGCGAATCGGCCGTGGGGTCCCTGTGGGGCGTTGTCAGTGGGCAGCGGGCGCTGTCCGCGCGGGAGGGCAGCCGAGGCTCGCAGCCGCCGTCGCTCCCGTTTCACTTTCAGGCTGAGCGGCACGTCCCTGCATCCAGCCGCCTCCAACTTTGGCCGTTGCCCGCATTCCATGGACGGCATACAAGCTGCAGAAGCCGGGAGGGGGTCGGTGAGTGCCCGGGGAGCGTCGTCGAGCACGACCCCGCCCGGCCGGCAGCCGGGGTACTAGCAGTGGCGGTCCCCCGGGCGTGGCGGCAGCGCTGCGGGGGACTGAGGAGGGTGCTCCGCGAGTCGGGTTCGAGTGGGGAACTTCGTCTCCCCGCCCCCGCCGCTTTCAAGGCGTTGGGGAAGTGGGAAGGCACCGGAGTGCTAAATACCCTTAATTGTTGCGGGAGTCTTTTGGCCATGAGGCGTTTGTAGGTTTTTATTTTGTAAATATTGAGCGTGAAAGTGAAGTCTAGGGGAAAAGCTGTGAAGTGAAGGAGTTGTGCATTCGCCGCGGTAGAGGACGATTCCTGTAGAAAGAGCGTCAGCCTGTGGTAACATCTTGTATTGCTTTAAGAAATGGCTTTGCCTTTCTGTGCCTGCTTTCTGCGAGAACGAAAGGTTTGCAGAAGTGTTGGAGTTGGTGGGGTTCTTTATTCCTGGCCTCTGCTTCCTTGTTGTGTGCTCTTCAGTTAACCATTTACAGGCAGTAACGCAAGATAAGAATAGTACTTTTTCACTTGATCTATTTCTGTTTATTTTGTACAAGCTCTGGTTGAGCAGAAACAGAGCTGTGGCAGTAAGGTAAGGCTCCAAACAGAACCAGAAGCAGTTTGATTTTTCTGTTTTTAATTAGAGTACTGAAAAAGCTTCCAAAAATAATCAAAACCTGGTTTGATTTCAGTTAGAAAAAAAATCCCAAACCTCCAAACAAGCAAAAGCTGTTTTGATTTCAGTTGGAAGAATAAAAATACTCCAAACAGAACCAAAATAAATTATGATTTCAGTTAGAATAGTAAAATTGCTCCAAAGAGAACCAAAGTCAATTCTGATTTCATTTAGAATGGTAAAAAAGGTCCAAGCAGACCCAAAAGGTATATTGGAACCATAAGCAATATGTTAGGCTTTTGTTTTGGCAAATGCAGTGGATGATCAGCGTAGGACATGAAGAATACCAGTCTCAGTGCTGGAGTTTACAGAGAATACTGATTTCTGTGGTGTAAAGTCTTAAGGAAAGATGGTTCATTTAATGAAATCTTTGTGACATGTGGATTATCCAGAGAAAGAAGCACCTCAGCTTCTAAGAAACCAGAATGGGCCCCCGTGGAGAGATTTATCCCCAGTCAGTAGGGAATGATCTTGCTGATAGTGTGACATTTTCCCACTGAAGGAAACATGAAGTCATAAAATATTTTATCGTCAAAGGTTGTGTTGATGGAGGTGTATAAAAAGATGAGATTTGATCACCTATGATCTCAGTAGATTGGAGGTAAAACCAGTTACTGAGTTCTTTGTTTTTTATTTCTTGCCTGCCGCCTTAAGGAGAAGCTCAGGCTGTGTAAGCAAGTACGAGAAGAGACCAGCCCTACTTCAGCTTGGAAACTTTCCCTGCAGTACAAAAAATGCCTGGAAAGCCTAACACAAAGTTTAAACCTCTAGTTCTGTTTGTTCTGAGGAGTATTAAAGTATACTTAAATGTGAAAATACATAGTTTTATATACTATTTTTAGTCTTACGTTATTCTCTTGGTATTATGATAGACCTCACATGCTTTTCTCCTTACTGTGTCAGCTATTTCAGATGATAGTTTGCTGTCATCTACAACCAGGTTTATATTTGGAAAGCAACAGAGCAGCTATCAAAAGCATATTGAAAGTTACATATATATTTAGATATATATGTATGCATGCAAAGATGTATGTATGCATATAAAGATTCATTTATTTATTTAATTATGCAGAGAGAGACAGAGAGAGAGAAAGATACAAGATCTCTCCAGCAATATTCAAGCTGACTGTGGCTTGTGATAAGAAATGTAGAGGTTCTTTCTTCTTGGAATAAGCTATTTGGGAACATACCCATTAAAAAAAAAAAATAAGGGGGGGTAGTCCGAGTCCACAATTGATATTGGCAGACTAACTGTAGGCCAGCCTAAAAGAGAACACCACTTAAAATCTCATGCTTTTCTAGAACCAGTGGCTGTGTGTGAAAAGAAAGTCAGCTAATCATGACCTTCGTGAAGCTTCCTTTCTTTCACCTCTAACTTTTTGATGATTTGTAACTACAAAGCTCAGAGTCTCTCATAGTGTATTGTTAGATGTTGCGTAAGGGGAGTGAGACTGTAACGTGTAGTTTTCTCATTCACATGACACTGTGTTCACACTCCTGCCTATGGTTTTTGGTGGTGGTGTTTTTTTTCTCCTGGTCTGTCTGGTGTGATACTGCTGTAGGGAAACTGGTTTTCTGTGTTAAGATCTAAAATTGATGTGGGTTTTCTGAAACTGAAGGCAGGAAACCTCTATGCTGTGTATGGATGTTTCAGTACTCTCTGTGCCTGTGGTTCAATAGGTAGCAAAATCTTTCATTTTTTAAGTAACCCGTAAGTTGTTAAATGTTTGGTTTGGGGTGGTTTTTCTGGTGTGAATATGCGAGAAAAGTCGCTCAGATATTTTTTTTTCATCTTGTACTGTCCCCTCCTCTGCTGGGTTTCTCATAAGGCAGTGGGCAAGTACAGAAATCATTCAGGTCTGTAAATCTGTTGAAATTTCAGCCCATTGATTTTTACTGAAGAAGATATACGTTGTTATGTTCATGAAATAAATATCTCTGTCCTAAGTCATATTTAATCCCAAGATACCTTATTTCCTCTTCTCAGCCTGTGTACAACTAATACCCTTCCTACAGTACCATCCATTCTCCTTCTTTAAAATAACCTAGGGTGCTAATATGCAGTCCCAGGGTAAACAGTTTTAAATTCTTTGTAGTAGAAGTTAAGCTATTTGTCTTACTTCCAGCAGTAAATATTGGGGAACAAAATCTCCAAATATTTATGCAAGGGGAAACACGAAGGGGAAAATGAAGCAAGCAGCATTAAGTGTTTTGCGTAATGCAAATTACAGAATCACAGAATGCATCGAGTTGAAAGGGACCTTCAAAGGTCATCTTGTCCACCCCTCCTGTAGTGAGCAGGGACACCTCCAACTAGATCAGGCTGCCCAGGACCCCATCAAGTTTGACATCGATTGTGTCCAGGGAGGAGGCCTCAACTATCTATCCGAGCAACCTATTTGAGTATTTCACCACTGTCATTGTGAGGAACTTCCTCCTGATGTCTAACCTAAATCTACCCTGCTTCGGTTTCAAACCATTCCCCCTCATTGTATCACTGTAACTCTTTCAGCCTGCCCTCATAGGATAGATGCTCCAGTTCTCTGATCATCTTTGTGGTCCTCCTCTGGACCTGCTTTATCAGGTTCGTGTCCTCGTGTTGGGGGCCCTAGTGCTGGATCAGGAAAAGCCTGGATTTCTGTTTTCTCACCAATATCCTACTTCTGTAGTGTCATTTACAACCTCACACTAAGTGTTCACTGCAGATTTCTGTGAGGTCATGTCTGCTAGGGAATGGTGCAGAAGCACCTCGCAAAACCTATCATTGTTGTAGTGGCAAAGCTTTTATGCCTTGGCTGGGCACACCACATCACACCACACCACCATAGCCTTTTCTTAAGTTTCTACCACAGGGACTTTCTGGACAGTAGTTTTTTTTGTCAGGGTGGTTTTGGACTGGTTGAGCAAATCAAAAGAATAGGAAAATGATTATGGAGGAGTCAGACCTACCTATGTATACTTTGAGCTTATTAACAGTTCAGTGACTGAATGTGCTAATTTTGTAGAAGCTATAATTTGTGTTATTCGATTTCCTAACACCAGGTGATCAATACTCAGTTTGCCCTCTTTGTGACCTGCACTACACAGCCATAATCATGTTGGCTACTGATAAGCTGGCTCAGGGTCCACTCTGCAGTGCCTTTGTAATGCTGCTGCTTTTTTAGACTTTGGGTTTGGCTTTTTTTTTTTTGTTTCCAGACTGTCGTACTGATTGTTAACAACTGGGTTTTGCACATCCATAATAGTCTCTGGTTTGGTTGTTTGTGGTTTTGTTTGTTTGTTTGTTTGTTTTTCCTTTTTTTGTTTACTTCTGTGAACTCTGGTATGGGGCCAGACTCCCTGTACTGGTTTTTGAGAGATACTACTATGTCTGAAAATGGTTATCAGGCATTCATAGAATGGTTTGGTTTATAAAGTACCTTGAACATCATCCAGCTCCAACCTCCCTCTCATGGGCAGGGACAGTTTCTGCTAGACCAGGTTGCTGAAGGCCTCATCCAGCCTGGCCTTGAACACCTCCAGTGAGGGGCCATTCACAGCCTTCCTGGGCAACCTGTGCCAGCGTCTCACCACCTTCACTGTCAAGAATCTGCTCCTAATATCCAGTCTAAATCTCCCCTCTTCCAGGTCAAAGCCATTACCCCTCATCCTATCACTGCAAGCCCTTGTTAAAACTCCCTCCCCAGCTCTCCTGTAGCCCACTTCAGATACTGGAAGGCCAATCTAAGGTCTCCCTGGAACTTTCTCTTCTCCAGGCTGAAGAGTCCCATCTCGCTCAGGCTGCCACCACAGGGGAGGTACTCCAGCCCTCTGATCATCTTCATGGCCTCCTCTGGACCCTCTTGGAGTCATTCTTGTTTTAGGGGGCTCAGAACTGGATGCAGTACTCCAGGTGGGAGTACTATAGCTTCTTGGTTCAGTGCTACTTAAGATTTCTCTGGAGTGGCTACTGTACAGCTTTCCCCTCTGATAATACAATAACTTTTTTTATTAGAAAAGGCGTGTAAACCTCAAGGCCACTCTTGTAGACGATTGAAGACCTGTTGCAATGTGCTGGTTTCGCTCAAGTTCCTCTGCTTTCAGGAAAAATGGTTATGCTTCCATGCACCAATGCTTGTATGAGAGACTCTTCAAGAACTGCAAATGCTGTAGGGTGATAATTAAAATTTGACTTGAGCAGAATGGGATTTTTCTAGGAAAAAAACTGAATATTAACAATTCCCCTTGATTGGAAATTGTTGAGTGTTATCTTCCCTGTAGATAAGGCTTTGACCTACATGTTCTTTATCTTAGTATCTTTTCTTTAATAAGGACAGGATGAATATTAAAAGAGGCTGCACATTCCTGTCTTTAAAATATGCTTGATAATGAATCTCATCTTTTAGAGAGGAGATTGCAGTACGACCGGTATGCTGGCAATTCACTACTGGCAGCAGTCAGATCAAGTTTCTCCCTTCCCCACCCCCCCCACCCTTTTCTCTTCTGGTTTTGTTTTGTTTTTCTTCTAATGTTTTATTGAAGATGGCTTGAATCACAGTTGATCCTACACCAGTGGGTATTAATCTGCTACTCTGAAAAAGCAGCACTTTTGAGCAGTATCTGCCCAGTTTAAGGTTAAATTGCTTTTCTTATCATGCATATAGGTCTCCAGAAAGGCAAATAAATATTTACTTATTAAAACAACCACTGCTTCTACTGAACTGGCATTTTTGTTGTTGATAAGAAATATGCCTCTCTGGGAGGTAAAAAAAGAAAAAAGGGACAAAGTGATAAAACATTGGAGAGAGTGCCTGCAGCGTCAGGGTATGAATTTTAGAGGTTATCAGGGGTTAGAACAGTTCTGTAACGTTTGGTTAAAAAGCATTTGAAGTGCTTTCAATAGTTATGGAAATACTAAGCTGTTTCCTTGATAACAAGGGAAAAGTGTGTTTGGTGATTTAATGAGTGTTTCAACAGTCCCTATGTCTGTGTTGTCTGTTTGCAATTAAGTTGTGCTCTGTACAGTTAACCCTTTATTGTGAAAGAAAATCTTCAAATGCTTGATCTGCGTTTTGGGTGTTCTGGTTTTGTGCTGTATTGCCCCATCTATGATGTCTCCTGGCATCCTTAGAGCTGGGTGTTGGTCACAGGATCACAGAGTGGTATGAGTTGGAAGTGACCTCTGACGATCATCAAGTCCAACCCCCCTGCTAAGGCAAGGTCGTCTAAAACAGATCACACAGAAACACGTCCAGGTGGGCCTTGAAAGTCTCCAGAGACAGATACCCCAACAGCCTGTTTCAGTGCTCTGCCACACTTCAAGTAAAGAAGGTCCTTCTTGTGTTTAGATGGAATTTTTTATGTTCCTGTTTATGTCCATTACCTCTTGGCTTGTCACTGGGAACCACTGAGAAGATTCTGGCCCTATCTTCCTGACACTTAATTCTTACACATTTGTAAATGTTAGTCTGCCTTCAGTCACTTCGACTCCAAGATTAAACAGACCCAGCTCTTTCAGCCTCTGGTCATCTTACAGATGTTCCAGCCCTTTGCAGTTTTGCTCCTGATGGAAAACAGCATACTTTAAACTTCTCCTCAGGTCTCACAGACCGTTGAAGTCCCCAGGGCTGAAGCCCTGGCAACGTGGGTGACATTTTCTGTGTTAGAAGCTCTGTGTGGTGGTTGTCCCATTCCCTTGGTTATCTCTTTCGTACACTGTATCCGATGGGTGCATCCCAGCTGTCTGGACTGGAAAGTTTTGTGTGTTGTTTTTTTCTTTTCCCTAACAGAGCTTTGATTCTAACCACAGTCGGCATATTTCAAACTTGGGGAGATATTGGCAGCTAATTCAATAGAGGGAGCTCCACTACCTTCCTGTTAGAAGCAGCACGTCTCTGCTTTTCCTAGACCTCTGACTTCAGCTTGAAAGTTACACTAAAAATCTTTGTTTCTTCACAGTGTTTTGTGGTGTCAGGCTTTGTTTCTGAAAGCATCTTACTTTCATCACAGGCTTCCGGTTGCATGAAGGAGAAGGACAAATCTGAATCACATAAGGGGCAAACTCAAAAAGATGACACGGAGATGCTTCTCTTTTGCAGCAAGGCATTGTGTGTGTTTTAAATGGGTACGTTACAGAATTGGGTTTTCAAATGACCTTGCCTTGTCTGGGGGGCACTTCATGGAGAAACTAAAAAGAATTATAATAAAAAGGAGGGGACTTTTTAAAGATGAAATGGACCGAGAGTGATGTTGCATGAAATAGGGTACAAACAGGATAGGCTGTCGAGGTGAGAGGAAGCTAGAACACTTTCAGTAAGATGTGTTGAGTTGGAACTTAATGAAAGAGTCCTTTGTTAAATAAAGTTCTTCTAGGATCATAAAGGAAAAAGTGGCATATCTCTGCTGTTCTGCCAATGGTCTTCATTCTGGGCTATGCAAAAGAAAGCCAGCTTTGGTATCTGCCGGTGTGATTTTTAACCATGTCTCTAATACAAAACCAAGGGCATGCGGAAATCTGATAACTCTTCTGCAAACCTACAGCTTTATCTTTTTATCAAATCTTCTGTTTTAAAAATATACTTCTCCTCAGAATATTCTGAAACTAATCATAGATTCATAGAATGGTTTGGGTTGGAAGGGACCTTAAAGATCATTTAGTTACAATCCCCCTGCCATGGGTAGGAATGCCTCCCGCTAGAGCAGGTTTCTCAAGGCCTGGTCCAACCTGGCCTTGAACACCTCCATGAAGGGGGTATCCACAGCCTCCATGAAGCCCCTTCCAAAAAAAAAAGCAATCCTTTAAATCAAGTTGCCTCCAAATATACTAATAATGAACTCAGCATTATTCTTTAATCGGGTGAATCGTGCAGAGGTGCCATTTATCATTAGACTCATTGCAGAAGTTGCACAGGTTTTTTTTTACAGAATCACAGTATGGTGGGGATTGGAAAGGACTTCTGGAGATCATTAAGTCTAACTCCCTTGCTAAGGCAGGTTTACCTAGATGAGGTTGCACAGGATCGGAATGTCTGGGTGGGTTTGAAAAATAGCTAGGTAAGGAGACTGTAAGCTCTCTGGGCAGTCTGGTCCAGGGCTCCATCACCCTCAAAGTGAAGAATTTTTCCTTATGTTTAGAAAGATTCTCAGCCTTGCTGCTGTCAAGGAGATAACCTCAGGCATATTATTTTCCTGCTCTATTTCTCAATTTCCCAGTGTATATAATGGAGAAGAATAGATTTACATCTCCTTTGTCTCCCTGCCAACACACCCCCTGGCTCCACAAGTACAAGATTGCACTCAAATGTATCTCACCAGTGAACACCATAAAGATAGTAACTTAGGACAGTTTTGCTGTTTCCTGTGCTTATGTCCAAGCCTACTGCTCCAATTCCAGACCTGATGAGGGACTTCCCATGTGTTCCAACTGCATGTGCTGGTCTCAGAAACAACACTCCTTTCTCTTGTGAGCTTTACTGCCTCATTGAAATGCTTTAGGACAAGCAGTTGAGGAATCGCAGAACCATTGAGGTTGCAAAAGAACTTTGTGGTCAAATCAGACTGCTCACCTTGAGGTCACAATCCCGCCACTACCACTAAACCATATCATCAGCACTACATCTACGTGTCTTTGAAATCCCTCCAGGAATGGTGAAGTCCACACCTCCCTCAGCAACCTGTTTTCCTCAGCTTTCAGTTTATCTAGAGAAAATAACCATACTTACAAGATAGCAAAGTAGATGCAGCTTGTATGCAGCTAAATGTGGCATTTTATGTGGCATGTTTAAGGCTTTTGTTGTTTTTGGTGTGTTTTGTTTTTCTAATAGGAGTTTTTGTGCTTTAGAGAGCATAACAACTTACTCTTCAAAAACTATGAGCCCAGTGAGTTTATCATGCTGGCCAGGAAGAATTGCTAAGGCTTGTATTTTAGAAAGAGAAGTGGGCTGGTGCAGTTTATTTGCAGGGTGAAATAGTGAATGCTCACATAAAGCTGTGGAACTAGGTAGCTTACAAAGAATGCTTGGTTTGAACTGGGCTTAAAAATGTATAGCTGATTCCAAGTGTGAATTTTTAACAAATGGGGTCTTTAACTGCATTTTTAAAAGCCAGCTGTTACATTCATAGAACCACAGAATAGTTGTGGTTGGAAGAGACCTCTGGAGGTCTAGTCCAAACCTTGCTGCTCAAGCAGGATGACCTGAAGCCAGTTGCACAGAGCTGTATCCAGTTGGAATATTTCCAAGAATGGAGGCTCTGCAACCTATTCCAGTGTTTGATCATCCTGACAGTACAAAAAAAAAAGTTTTCATTATGCTTAAATGGAGTTTCTTGTATATTAATTTGGCCTATTGCTTTCTGTTCTTTCACCATCTTCACCACTGAGAAGAATCTGAATCTGCCTGTTCTACACACCTCCAGCAGATATTTAAGACCTTTTACAAGAACTTGTGATAGGATGTGAAGGAATGAATTATATCTTGAGGAGGGGAGGTATAGGCTGGATACTAGAAAGAAATTCTTTATGGTGAAGGTGACGAGACACTGGAACAGGTTGTCCAGGGAGGTTGTGGATGCCCGTTCCCCAGAGGTGTGTAAAGCCAGGTTGGATGAGGTCCTGAGCAACCTGGTCTAGTAGAAGGTCTTTAACCATGGCAAGGAGTTGGAACTAGATGACCTTTTAAGGTCCCTTCCAACCCAGACCATTCTGTGAATTCTGACATGGAATTTTGTTTTATGAAATACTGAAACCAGCGTGAATGTAGCAAAGTGAGGTTTGTGACTCCTTTGTATAGAGCCATGTTTGTTGCCTTGTTTTGGAGAACAGAGATGAACTTAATGGCCTTTGCCTTCAAAGGCGTACATGGAAAATAAAAGGAATGATGGAGCAGAGAATAATTAGGCAGGATTTGGGGAACTTTCAGTGTAGCATGTAACTTGAGAAGAGAGAAGGATTCTGAATAGATTACTTCATTCCTGGTACTGCACATCAAGCTCTCTAACAAGTGCTTGCACAGAGAGAAATGATAAGGGTAAGTATTATCTTCAAATACACTCATTGACACAGCATTATGGGATTTCCTTTCTCAAATTGGGGAAGTTGAAAGTTTCTAACACTGCCAGCAAAGTGATGTGCTGACAACTGGTGACGTAAATCAAGAAAACATTTGCATATTAAACGACAGCTTGAAAGGTTAGCAGGGGGAATTTTTTTCCCCACCTTTTAATACATGACTGAAGGTTTTTGTTAAGTTTAACGTTATTCTTCAGTTCTCAAGTAACTGCACAGTTTACTGCTAATCTTGAACCCTGCCTACACACAGAATCAATAATGAAGTTGATGTTGTGCTTGTTCCACCAGCTTCTAGTTCATGTGAGTTGGACTTCTTGCTCTTGTTTTCAACACAGACAAGAACTCTTAGTAACGCATAACTTGCTGGGCAGACCATTCACTTGGGTTGGAAGGGATCTGAGAGTTCAGCTAGTTCCAAGTCCCCTGCCATGTACAGGGACACCTTCCGCTAGACCAAGTTGCTCAAGGCTTCATCCAACCTGGCCTTGAACAACTTCAGGAAGGGGACATCCACAGCCTCCCTGGGCAACCTGTCACGGTGTAACACCACCCTCACCATGAAGAATTTCTTCCTAATATCCAGTGCAAATCTCCCCTCTTCCAGCTTCAAACCATTCCACATCATCCTTTATGCAAGCTCTTGTCCCTCCCCAATTTTCTTGTAGCCCCCCTTTAGTTCTATAGTTTGAAACAACTGCTATCATGTAAGTAAATAATGACAGTGACTTCATGTTTCTGAACTTACATTTTGCACTTTGGTTGCAAATATACATGCAATTTTTGGTTACATTTTTAGAACTTCCAGAAAATGTTTTTGCTTTGGTAGTTTTAGCTCTTAACATGCCTTCTGTAACAGAACTTTGCCTTCAGATGTTTCAGAGTTTAGTTTAACCTTGCTCACCACACTGCTGTTAAATGATGCAACAGGTTCTGTCTTAGCTTTGAAGTTTAAATCCTTAGTATAACCTTTACCCTAAAGGTTTAATTCAGTTAAACATATGGTGCTCCTCAGCAGCAGATTACTCTGTGCCCATTTGAGTCTCTGGTGAAGAGTAGGGCTTCTGAAAGTTCATCTACACGTTTGGTAAGAGTCAGGTTCTGGTATTGCATCCAGACTCAGTTGTGTCTGCAGGTCATTTCTTGTCATATCTTATCAGTTTATTCAGTAGCCTGCAGTGTTAAATCCAAAAGTTCTGCACAGCTTCAGGGGATGACAAGGGGGAGGATTCTAAAAGCTTTTGAGATAGTGGAAAATAAATGGTGTGTTGCAATGATGATGACCATGGATGTAGGAGAGGCAGGTTAACCATTTTTTAGTTTAGATTTCACAGAATTTATGTGGCATCTTCTGTGCATCTTAACAGAGATTATACCCACTTCATTAGAAAGGAGGCTCTTTCTTTAACACACAAGAGCCTGCAGCTCCGAGAATGCAGTTTTAGGGTCAGGGGAAGCAAAATTCCCGTCCCAGTTATCAAAATCAAAGAATGTTATAAATTAAAATTTTGGTATATCAGAGGACTGTTAAGAGAGGTACTGTGTCTGTCTGAGAGCCAGAGGGGTAGGAAAAGGTAGCATGAGGGTTGTGGTTTTTCACAGGTTTTGTTGTAGAATCATAGAGTTGTTCTGGTTGGAAAGACTCCTAAGATCATGAAGTCCAGCCATTGACTTAACACCACCATGGCCATTAAACCATGTCCCAAAATGCCATGTACACACACTTCTTGAACATCTCCAGGCATGGTGTCTCCATCACCTCCCTGGGCAGCCTGTTCTAATGTCTCACCACTCTTGCAGGAAAAAAAAAAGTTGATATTCAGCTTAAACCTCCTCTGCCACAATTTCAGGCCATGGGAGTGAGGATGTAGCTAGGTGTTGAGGCATGTTTTTTTGAGAGGTCTTGTCATGAGAGCAGGGATGTAGGTGTGTGTTGGAGCATGCTGGCAGCATTATGCTCTGCAGAGCCTTCTGACATTTTCTCACAGATGGAGAACTGAGGCACCACGACAGTATGGCTTGGAGAGGGCAACTTTGGAGTTACTCTTGGAGAGTATGCAGCTTAAGAGCTGGAGGTCAGAAGCTCTTCTCCATGGTGACCACTTCCTTTCCCTCTATAAGAGGAGGAGCGAAGGGTCTGTATTCCTGCCACGCATGAGAAGTTCTTCCCCTTTGTTGGGGACAGGCTTACCCTCTGAACTGCTGCAGAGAGGTATCTGTTGCTTTTAGGGGAATCCCATACTACTTCTCTGAATAGTGTGCAGAGGACTCTGTGAGTTGCTTTTTAATCATGATGTCCATCTGCAAGTAGTAGCAGTGATAAGGAAGTGAATTGATGTGCAGATTCACACTGAAGAAGCTAATTCTTTTCTGCCTTTTTTTTTTCTGAAGAGGAATCTAATAGGTATTTTATCTAATAGTACATCTCCACTACCTTCTTTGCCTCTATCAATGAAGAATTAAATCACCACAAAATAAATTACATTAGAATCATAAACCCATTTGGGTTGAAAAAGACTAACCACCATTAAACCATATCTTGAAGTGCCATGTCCACATGTTTCTTGGACATCTGTGGGGATGGTGACTCTGGGAAGAAGATGCAAATATGGAATTATTATCCACTGGTTATTTATTTTAATTTTTTTTTAAGCATGTGAAGTTTAAGGGGAAGAAAGTGAGAGATCTTTCATTTAAAGAAAGCAAAATTGCATAGTAAAGGCGGTTTTGATTTTATAAACTTGAACTTAGAAAGTTGTGCTTGAACATCAAAAGATGCATGGGAATGTTTCAGGTGGAGAAGTAGACAATGCTTTTTTTTGCTAGCCTACTGTGTACTAAACTTCACTGTATAGTGAGTAGTGTGTCATCTGTAGGTTTCAAGAGCAAAGGCTTTAGAGGTGACAACAATTAAGGAAAGCTAGGGTATTTAGAATTGCAAGAGCAGCACTCTGAATCTTTGACAGGGTTTATTAATCTGAAAAGGAAGATGGATTGGTTTTATATGTAAAAGTTTAGCTTTTTCCACTGCTCTGTAAGCAAATGTTTCTGACTAGAGCACATACGGAGGAGCTGAAAGAGATCAGTACATCAGTAACTTACGTTCAAGCCAAAGACGTGGATCAGGATCTCTGCAGGGAGTGGCAGATAAAAATAAAAAGCAAATAGCTTACTTCTTTTGTGTTAAACCATGTGTATTTCTAAAGCTTGCTGAAAGAAATAAGCTGACAAAATTGCAGAAAAAGAGTCTTTGCAAGAGAAGCCAGAAAAGGCAAAATGTTGTTTGGGAATGCCCATTAAAGGATGCTGTCCAGGCAGGATGGCTTGAGTTTGAAGGCACCTTAAAGATCATGTAGTTCCAAAACCCCCGCTATGGGCAGGGACACTTGGCGCTAGAACAGGTTTCTCAGGACATCATCCAGCCTGGTATTTAACACTTCCAGGGATGAGGAGTCCACAACTTCTCTGGACAACCTGTTTCAGTGTCTCATCACCTTCATAGTAAAGTATTTCTTCCTAATGTCTAAACTAAATCTGCCTTGCTCATGCTAACACTCTCTTTTGAAGAGGGGAGAAAAAAATGCTCAATGTTTTCTTTTCGTCCTCGAAAGAGGCTTGGCTTATGAGGTCATGTGTCAGGGAGAGGGTGTCATATGTTAAGTGTAGTTAGTTGGTGAGCTGGCCATAGAAGTGTTATGATTGGGAAAGACCTTTAAGATCATGGAGTCCAGCCATCAACCTGAGACCACCATGGCCATTAAAGCATGTCTTGAAGTACCAAATCCACATGTTTCTTGGACACCTCATTGCCATATTAGACTTCAGTAGCTGAAAGATGCATAGCCTTAAAATGGCAACTGTACCAAGTCACAAAATCCAGAAATTAAGCTAACACAATAGTTTTGGGCCATGACCCAGCATGTATTCCAGTATCTAGCTTCAAAATTATTGGGGTATTATATTTGTCCGGAGAACAACCACAAGAATGATCAGCAGATAGGCAGACCTGCCATATGAGGAAAGGCTGAGAGAACTGGGTCTGTTCAGCCTTGAGAAGAGAAGGCTTAGGCAAGATCTAGTTATCATGGACCAAGGACATCAAGGGTGGCTGCTAGAGAGATGGAGACTCCCTTTTTACAAGGAGTCACATGGAAAAGACAAGGGGTGATGGGGACAAGTTGCTCCTGGAGAGATTCTGATTTGTCTCCAGAAGAAAACTTCCCCATAAGATCAGTTAGACATTGGAATCACCTCCCAGGGGAAGCAGTGGATTTCCTTTGCATTAGGTAGTTTAAAGCTTGACGGNTAAGATCAGTTAGACATTGGAATCACCTCCCAAGGGAAGCAGTGTCACCTCCCAAGGGAAGCAGTGGATTTCCTTTGCATTAGATAGTTTAAAGCTTGACGAGATGTGGGTTCCATCTCATTCCAACTCTGCTGTTGCCTTTATCCTTTAGGTGCTTTCTGTTCTGGCATTCCATGATTTTATGGAGTATTGAAATTATTCTATGATTCTGTAGTCTTAAGTATCTAATTTCCAGGCTAGAAGCTGCAGGATGCTTACAGAGCAGTCTCATGTAGACATACTAAAGTGTAAATGATGGGTTAGAGACTGCTAGGATGCTAGATGCTGTTTGTGAGTTGTAGCATCTTTCTGCTCCTTAAAGAGGCTGTCTGCCTAGCTCAGCTTGCAGAGAAATGGGTTAGGTAGGGATTGATGTAGTTCAGTCTTCCTGAGGATGATGCAAGCTCACCAATTCAGCTGACTTTTTAAGCCTCCATTTTTTATACTGTGTACACATGATTTTTTTTAATATATAAAATATATTATAGGAAAAAGGCTGTGTATGAAGGGGTTTTTGCCTGTCAGCAGGGAATATGCAGCTTACTAAGCTTTCTTGAGTCTAATTTTAAGTGGAGAGAATGCTTCTGTATAAATTGAGATTATCTCATCACAATATTTTTATGATTGTTAATTAAAATATGAGGAAATCCTTTAGAGGAGATTTGCAGTTTTGAGGCTTTGATGAGACTTAACAGGAGAGATCTATTTTTATAGTTATGCCTTCGAGATGAGGATATGTTTAAATGCACGGCTATCAAATCCTGTGATGATTACTTGTTTATTTTGCACTGTAGACTAATTCAGTTATGGTCTCCTTCATTTAGTGTTTGTGTCCCACTTTTCAAGGTAATATTGTAGTGCTTTATTGTTATTACTGTTTAAAATCAGCTCTCAGAATAATTTTCATTTGAGCTTGGAGGTTTGGGTTTGTTTGGTTTTCAGTTTTTTTTTTCAATGTTAACTTTCAGTGAAACACATTTTGGTAGACCGTTGTGAATAATGACCATTTAAGTTGTTCCAACGCCTCAAAATTTTGCTGCTGGAGCATATCCAGAGCTGGTCAAGGGTCTAGAGAACAAGCCTGGTGAGGAGCAGCTGAGAGAACTGGGGTTGTTTAGTCTGGAGAGGAGGAGAGTGAAGGGACACCTCAATGCTCTCTATGACTCTCTGAGAGGAAGTTGGAGTGAGATAGGAGTCAGTCTCTTCTTCCTAGAATCAGGTGCTAGAATGAGAGGAAATGGCCTGAAATTGTGCTGGGGGAGGTTTAGGTTGGCTGTTAGGAGGAATTTCTTTCCTACAAGAGTGGTCAGGCATTGGAACAGGTTGCCCAAGATGGTGGTGGAGTCACCATCCCTGGAGTTGTTTGAGGAATGTGTGGCCCTGCACTTTGGGACATGGTTTAATGGCCATGGCGGTGTTGGGTTGATGACTGGACTCGATCTTGGAGGTCTTTTCCAAACAAAACAATTCTGTGATTCTAATACAATTTTTGGGGGGGGATGATTTTAGTTAATAATTCATTTGTAGAGGGAAGGAAGGTAGTGGAAGAGATGTTCTGTTAGATAAAGGATCAATGTTTCACACAGTCTTCCCTATCAGTGCAGTTGAAAGCAAGAATCCATTATAGAGATGGTGCTTATCAGAAGTTAGTAAATGGTAAATGCAGTTTCATTTTTATAACTAAATACCTAGCCCTGAAACTTGTTAGCAGAGGGTAGAAGCTGTAATAATTTTCAGTAAATGCCTGCACATTATCTGTGTGTATTTCTGCACACTGCATTTTAGGGGGATGAGACAAAAATCATCCCCTTGAGACTCCCTGAAGTCTTTTAAACTGGCTTGTGAAAGAGGAGGATCAAGCCCTTTGATATCAAAGCACAGTTTGCTTTCATGTCTCAGTGAAGATGATCATAGAATCATTAAGGTTTGGAAAGATGTCAAGCATCATCAAGTCCAACCATCACCTAAGACCACCGTGGCCATTAAACCACATCCCAGAGTGCCATGTTCATATATTTCTTGAACACCTCTGGGGACGCTGACTCCATCTCCCTGGGGAGTCTGTTCCAGGGCCTGACCACTCTTGCAGAAAAGAAATTCTTCTAACAGCCAATCTGAACTGACCACTTTCTCATTAGGCAGATAGTTGTGGGGTTTTGGGGAATTGTTTGATTGATTGTTTTTTGTAAGCAAAGGTTACTTTCAGCTTTGTGAGTTTACAGGAGTTTCACATCCCTGTAGGATTGGTTTATCCACATCATCAGTCAGAATTTACAGAGAAGGGGCATAGTAATGCAGGAGAACTTTATTCCTTTTTCATTACTTGCATTTTCCTCTGACTTTGCCAACATGATAAAAAATTCTTTGAGTGCAGAAGTTATTTGTTGCTGCTGACAGACCATGAATTCACTGTACTAGAAAATTGTCAATCTTCCAGTCGTACAAGCCCATTCAAGCCACTATTCACTGTTCCCACACAAGCTGTCATGTACCTCTTCTTGAACTAGAATCATACAATTGTTTAGACTTCTTTAAGGTCACTGAGTCCAGCTGTTAATCTAGTGCTGCCTAGTTCACCACTAAACTGTATCACTGAACACTGTACCTTTAAGTCTTTTAAATGCCATCAGAGATGACTCAGCTGCTTCCTTGAGCAGCCCATATCCATTGAGTTGCTGAAGTGTGTCCAAAGAAGAGCAACAAAGCTGATAAAGGGTCCAGAGAACAACTCTTGTGAAGAATAGTTGTGGGAACTGAGGTTGTTTAGTCTGAAGAAGAGAAGGCTGAAGGGAGATGGCAGTGCTCACTAGAACTACATGAGAAGAGGTTGGAGTGAGGTGCGGGTTGGTTTCTTCTCCCCAGTATCAGGCACTAAACCAAAAGGAAATGGCCTAAAATTGTGCCAGAGGAGGTTTGGGTTGGATATTAGGAAGAATTTCTTTCCTGCAAGAGTGTTCAGGCATTGGAACAGGCTTCCCAGATAGGTGGTAGAATCACCATCTCTGGAGATGTTCAGCAAGCGTGGACATGGCAATTTGGGATATGATTTAACAGCCAAGGTGATGTTAGGTTGATGGTTGGACTCCATGATCTTAGAATAGTTTCAGTTAGAAAAGACTTCAGTGATTCTCTTGATTTTTTTTTTAAAAATTTTTAATTCAGAAGAAATTATTACTGCTGTTTATTGATTTTATATTTATTTACCACAACTATTTGTTGCTTCATGTTCAAGGCACTCTTCTACAGACCAGCGCATTTTGGTCTTCTATTTTTCAAAGATCACAGAATATTTTCTGTTGGAAAAGTCCTCTGAGATCAACCCTAACAGAGTCTCAGTAACTGCATTTTTTTTGTCTCAGTAAGAGTTGTATTTTTTTTTATCTGACTTAATGTGGCCTGACTTGTCTTTTGGATAAAGTTTATTTGGGTCCTGGTTGCAACAATCCAGTCATTCTAAACTGGTAGAGTTACTTGTTTTTTACCTTGCTAGTTCTTCACTGGGAAACTTGACTGCCAGCTGCAGATCACAATAGCTGTGAAAAAGAAAGCATTTTCTAGGTACACTTGATATCTTAACTTACCAGAAATCTTGATTTAACTGGAAGGGTTGCTAAGAATAACAACTTCATCTAGCATGACTGGCTCTATTCTCATTCAGCTTTCAGTATCTGTATTTAGTGGGGCTGGTTTTGATTGGCTCTCCAAGATGGTGCAAGTCTTCTCAAGCAGATATTAGAGCAGATATTAAAGAGATTTTATCTGCAGATACTAGAGCAGGGAATCCATATCACATGGTTAGTTTAACAGTCTTTTATGAGCAGAGGGTTACAAAGTAGGCAGGTTTCTTCTAGATGTGGGGTTTTTTGAGTGCTAAATGCAGCCTTGGGCTGTGCAAGGATAACAGTGTGGTAGGGTTTGAGAAAGACCTCTAGAAGTTGAGTCTAAATTCCCTGCCAAAGTGGGATGTCCTAGGGCAGACCACAGAGGAACATGTCCAGATGGGTCTTAAAAGTCTCCAGAGAAGAGACTCCACAACCTCTGATGGAGGCCTACTCTAGGGCTCTAGCATCATCACAGCAAGGAATTTTCTTCTCATCTTGAGGTAGAACTTCTTGTTCCAGTTTGTGTCCATTACCCCTTGTGGTATCACAGTACAACACTTGAAGACTGTGCCCAGGTGGCCAAGAGAGCCAATGGTATCCTGGCCTGTATCAGGAATAATGTGGGTAATAGTAAGAGGAGGGAGGTTATTCTTCCCTTGTATTCAACAATAATCAGGCCACACCTTGAGTACTTTGTCCAGTTCTAGGGTCCTCAATTCAAGAGAGATGTTGAGATACTGGAACATTGTCAGAGAAGGATGACAAAGCTGGTGAAAGGCCTGAAATAGAGCCCTGTAAGGAGAGGCTGAGGGAGCTGGGGGTGTTTAGCCTGGAGAAGAGGAGGTTCAGGGGTGACCTCATTGCTGTCTACAACTACCTGAAGGGAGGCTGTAGCCAGGTGGGGGTTGGTCTCTTCTCCCAGGCAGTGAGCAACAGAACAAGGGGACACAGTCTCAAGCTGTGCTGGGGGAGGTATAGGGTGAATGTTAGGAAGTTCTTGACAGAGAGTGTGATTTGCCATTGGAATGGGCTGCCCAGGAAGGTGGTGGAGTTGCCATCCCTGGAGGTGTTCAAGAAAAGCTTGGATGAGGCACTTAGTGCCATGGTCTAGTTGATTGGATAGGGCTGGGTGCTAGGTTGTACTGGATGATCTTGGAGGTCTCTTCCAACGTGGTTGATTTTATGCTTCTTTGAGAAGTGGTCCCTCCACTGAATCCTGAGGAGTATCACTGCTGCCAGCTGGATTTAACTCTGCTGGCCACTACTGTTTGGGTGCTCAGACAGTGCTTTATCCAGCAGAACCATGCCTCTCCAAGCCAGGAGCAGCCAGTTAGTCCACAAGAATCCTGTGGAAACCAGTGTTAAAGGCTTCTGGAAAGTCTAGGTAGACAGTATCTGCAGCTTTCACTTTCCTCAAGCAGCTCCTCCTCCACCACCACCCCTCACCTGCGCCTAGCAGTTCCTGCTCTTGTTCCCCCACTCTGCACCTACCCATAGCACCTCCTCCTCCCCCCAAAACCCTTACCTCCCGTAAACAGCCCCTGCTCCCCCCTTTCACTCTGCCTAAACAGCTCTGCTCTACCGCCACCATTTTCATCCGGGCCCCAGAGCCTGGGGCAAGACCATTAAAGAGCTAAAATATCACCCAGAAAAGCTCAGCTCCAAGGACACACACCCAGCACCCATGCATGCTATTGCAATGGTCACTGATACTAACCCTCACTAAATAATCTTTCAGGGTCCCTTCCAGTCGCTGACAATCTGATTGTCCTCCCCATCTCACCTTCCTGAAGCAGTCCCTGCTCCCCCCTGCACTTACCTGCTTACCTCTCAGTCCGCCTGAAGAGCTCTTCTTCTCCACCACCACATTTGCAGTCATCTCAGAGCCTGAGGCAAGAGGCTCAACCAGCTAAAATACCCTACAAAAGAAATCAGCTCCAGCAAGGACACACACCCAGCACCTGTGCACAATGTTGTATGTTGCAGTGGTCCCTNAATAATGCTGGCTAAAGCACATCATTTAATTTATCTGCTGAAGGGGGCAATGCAGTGACTGACAGAATATCCTCTGTGTTAAAAGGCTGGACTTGATGATCTCTGAGGTCTCTTCCAACCCTGATGATACTGTGATACTGCGATAAGGGAGGAGGTGTTCCAAAAAAGCCTGGATGAGGCATTTCGTGCCATGGTCTAGTTGATGGGACAGGGCTGGGTGCTAGGTTGGACTGGATGAGCTTGGAGGTCTCTTCCAACCTGTCTGCTTCTGTGATTCTAAGAGACTAGCACTGCCTTCTCGACACCCACCCTTCAGATATTTATAAACATTAATAAGATCTCCTTGATTGAGCACAACGCTGTAGCGTGGTAGCTGCAGTGTTAGCAGTTGATTTATGGAGGTGTTGCATGGCTGCATTGTCAGTGAAATGTTTTTTTCTTTTGTTGCTGCCTTGAATCATAAATGCATTTAAGTGGGAAAAGACCTTCAAGGTCATCAAATACTGGGCTAGAGGTGGCTGAGCTCTGTGGAAGTTGTTGGACTCTTGCAAGACTGTTCTTTGGCACCCTGTGTTAAGAGGAGAAGATCACAAGATTCAGCTTTAGCCTTTGTAGAGATGCGAGGATGATTTTGGATTTTACTGCACTTCAGCAGCACCACCACTAGTTTCTCGTCCTGGCCAGGTGGGGTTATCTCACTAGCAACTGCTGCTGCGCTTCAGGCAGCACTGTCAGGAGGTGGGCTGAGGGAGCAGTAGCTGACTGGCTTACTTCTGGCCAGGTAAGAAGCACGATGGAAGTTACACCTGTCATCATGTAAAGTGACAAAATGAGAAAATCTAAGGAGCCTGTGAAGGACTCTGGTACAGGCTGATAGGACAAATTGGACTGAGATCACAGAATGTTAGGGGCTGGAAGGGACCTCAAAAGATCACCTGGTCCAACCCCCCCTTCCAGAGCAGGATCACCTATACCAGATCACACAGGAATGCATCCATCTGGGCCTTGAATATCTCCAGAGAAGGGGACTCCACAAGCCTCCTGGGCAGCCTGTGCCAGTGTTCTGTCACCCTCACAGTGAGGTTTTTTTTTTTCCTCATGTTCACATGGAACTTCCTATGCCTCAGCTTCCACGCACTGCCCCTTGTCCTGTCATCAGGCAGCACCAAGCACAGCCTCCTGGCACTCACCCTTCACATAGTTATAAACATTGATGAGGTCACCCCTCAGTCTCCTCTTTTCCAAGCTAAAGAACCCCAGCTCCCTCAGTCTCTCCTTGTAAGAGAGGTGTTCTACTCCCTTAATCAATTTTGTGGCTCTGCTCTGGACTCTTTCAAGCAGTTGCCTGAAAAAGCTAAGTGAAAAGTAAAGGAAAGCAGGGAAAATGAGGGCTGCTGTAGAACTCTTTTATCAAAAAAATATAAAATGAGAAGTCTCTTACTGACATTAGCCAATAAAACCCAATACTTTGCTTTCTAGTTTATGTGTTTCACAGCTAATAAAATTGATAGAACTATACTTCATTTATGTCTATCAATAATTGAGTCTGTAATTAAGGCTTTTATTACTGCTGATTCTGTTTGCAGTGAATATCATTAATAAAGTCCATTTTTCATTGTCAATTTCTCCTGATGATCAGGTATGAAAATATTCTGTAATTTAAAAATCAATGCCAGGTTAGAAATCTTCTTTCTTTTTTCTTTTTTTTTTTTTCCCTTTTCTCTTTTTTTTTCTTGGTGTACAGAGTAGAAGAAAGGACTACAGTAGAGACAAGGATCAAGATATTGCCATCTCTGGTTTTGGGGTATTTTTTTGTCTCACTGAGGAAACAAATTATTTTATATCACAGTATCATCAGGGTTGGAAGAGACCTCACAGATCATCAAGTCCAACCCTTCACCACAGAGCTCAAGGCTAGACCATGGCACCAAGTGCCACGTCCAATCCTGCCTTGAACAGCTCCAGGGATGGCGACTCCACCACCTCCTTGGGCAGCCCATTCCAGTAGCCAATGACTCTCTCAGTGAAGAACTTTCTCCTCACCTCGAGCCTAAATTCCCCCTGGCGCAGCCTGAGGCTGTGTCCTCTCGTTCTGGTGCTGGCTGCCTGAGAGAAGAGAGCAACCTCCCCCTGGCTACAACCACCCCTCAGGTAGTTGTAGACAGCAATAAGGTCACCCCTGAGCCTCCTCTTCTCCAGGCTAAACAATCCCAGCTCCTTCAGCCTCTCCTCGTAGGGCTGTGCTCAAGGCCTTTCACCAGCCTCGTCGCCCTTCTCTGGACACACTCAAGCATCTCCATAGTTTCTCTTATGCTCAATAGCATCTCTTACAGTTTGTTTAAAAGTGCAGTCTGAAAGATGCATGGGTGTGATGCTGAGGGACATGGTTTAGTGGTAGTAATTTAGCAGTAGTGGTGGGATTATGAGCTGAAGGTGAGCGTTGGACTTGATGATCTCAAAGGTCTCTTCCAAACTCAGTGGTTGTATAATCAAAACCTTGTTTTAAAGTTGTTGTTGGTTTGCTTTATTCCTCAAAAGCTGAGTTAGTTCAAATGCAAGGAAAGCAAGCTTTCTACTAGAGAATTTCATAAGCTGATACCTGCAGGTAAACATTCCTGCAAATACCTTCTTTCCATGGCCTTCTTTTGGTAGAGGAGTGATGCAAGATGCTTTACCAAGAAAATGAATGGCCAACTAAATTGCTTAGGTGGGCAGTCATGGATTCATAGAATGGTTTGGATTGGGAGGGACCTTAAAGATCATTGAGTTCCAACCCTCCTGCCATGGGCAGGGACACTTCTGGTTAGACCAAGTTGCTCAAGGCCTCATCCAACCTGACCTTGAACACCTCCAGGGAGGAGGCATCCACAGCCTCCCTGTGCAACTTGTTCCAGTATCTCACCACCCTCATGGGAAGAAATTCTTTACAAATATCCAGTCTAAATCTACCCTCATGGACCTGAACAGGATGATTTAATAAAAAAACCTTCTGGTTGCTGATTTATGTGTTTTTTTCTTCCAGGGACTCTGTTTCTCTTTGACATTAATGGCCTAAGAAGCATTAAAATAGTGTTCTGTTTTTTCCTTTTCGAGAGTTGTTTCTTCTAGTCCTTTAATTTCTCCATAGGTTTATAAAATGAACAGAGGCATACCTACCTTTCTCAGAATATTAAACAACAAAAAAAGACATCTGGCAAGAAAAAATGTGTGGGTTTTTTTTCTTTTTTTTTCCTCTTTTTCTAGTTTTATTTCTTCTCAGACTGGTTTAAATTCTCCATAGGTTTATGAAATAAACACAAGTATACCTATCTTTCTCAGAAAGGATGTCACCATGGGTGGTGACTGCCACCTCCCTTGGCAACCTATTCCAGTGAGTCAGAGTGGAGTCCTCATGTCTTTTCCTGCATTCAGGACACTACTCAGAGTTTACTCCATTTACCGTCTGCATTGTCACATTGAAAATACAAGTTAGATGGTGGCTTGAATTAGAACTTGATGAAGCAGAGCATCCCACTGCACAGCCACAATTTCTGCACTGTCATGGTCTCTCTTTCTCAACACCATGAGCCTTTTATCTTCCTACCAAATGACTTGTTGCCAAAGTTGTACCCTCTACTTTGAAGTTGCTTATCCTTAAGGTCTGTGCTTCAGACCTTTTGCTCTTTCCTGCACTTCAAGGAAACTGCTGCCTATTTTTTTTTCTACTTTTCCTTGCCTTCCTTCCCTTTCTTCCCCTCCCAGTCCATAACAACTTGCTGTCTATTTCCCCTGTTTTAATACAGCACTAACAGCTCTGCCTAATCAGGCAAGATAATGAAGAGGCGCATCAGGTTGCTCTCAGGATGCACAGTTTCCAGCTAATTGTGTGCTCTTGAATTGTCCTCTTAAGAGAATTTTATCTGAGATGGACTATGTGTCCCTTCACAGATGGTTTCAAAAACACCTTTGGGTGTTTTAAGTACTAAGGAAGCTGTCCAGTACCTTCTCTTGCTTTAATTCATTTACCTGCTGTGAAAGTGGGACATCCTAATTACACCTCATCACTGGGAAGGTCACTTTAGCAGCTCTTCTAAATAAGTTGTCTACATCAGTAAACCAGGTTTTTGTTTTGCCTTTTTTTTTTCCCCAGACTTTTATTTGACTAAGACTAAACTTTGTTACAACAACTATAAAACAGATTGCTGAACTTCAGAAAATGACCAAAGATAGTGTTTTCCTCATATAATGTACAGTGGGAGGGCAGTGAGAATTTGGGCTTCCTGGCCTGGAGAAGAGAATATACCAGGGAGAGCTTATAGTGGCCTTTGAGTACCTGAAAGGGGGTACAAGAAAGCCGTGGAGGGAATTTTTACAGGGGCTTGTAGTGATAGGACAAGAGGGAATGGATTTGAGCTGTAAGTGGGTAGATTTAGACTGGACATTAGGAAGAAATTCTTTACAGTGAGGGTGGTGAGACACTAGAACAGGTTGTCCAGGGAGGCTATAGATGGCCCCACCCTGGAGATGTTCAAGGCCAGCCTGCAGGAGGCCTTGAGCATCCTGCTCTAGTGGAAGGCGTCCCTGCCCATGGCAGGAGGGTTGGAACTCAGTGATCTTTAAGGTCCCTTCCAACCCGTACAATTCTGTGATTCTTTCAGAACTACTGCGTTGTCAAATTTTAGGGCTTATATATTTTAAGCAGTGATATCCTTAGAGGAAGTTAGGTGATACATAGCTTCTGTCAACTGAATCAGATCACCTTGCCTGCTGAGGTTTAGCTTGCTTGCTTGCTTTGTTGATTTTTTTTTAAGGCCAGGTGAGAGCTTTTTGTCTTAATACCTTTCCCTGAACCTTTAAGTACTTAAGTTTCGTAGCAGTGCGTGCCCTCGTGCATGCAAATATGTCACTTACAGTTCATCATTTCAAATACTGGAGATTCTTTGTATTTGTGCTAGTTTGAGCCTAGCTAGAATGTTTTGGTGAGAAGAATTAGATCATAGGCTGAGAAATTAAAACAATGGTGAGGTCTACTTCCCTCACAGTCTTGCTGAGATGTGTAAAGAAGAAAAGCAAAACAAAAGATAAGGTCACTCTGCACTTTGCTTGGGCACTTCATGCTGGGCTGTTCTCTTTTGCTTTGCCTGCTGGGGAGAGCTGAGGCTGCTGGCTGAACTCCATCTTGCTTTCTAACCTCACCCTCCATTTGCTTTGGCTGATTTCACCTTTGCTTCTTAATCCTCTTGGCCGAACCTCCATTCTTCCTTGGGACTGGGGTAAGGTTGAGAGGGGTAGGGGGAAGGTGAGGGGTGGTTGAGAGCCCCTCCTGGGGACTCAGGTTTCTGGGAGGGGAGTTGTGTTTCTGTATTACCTTTTTAGCTTGTATATTTCTGTATATATCTGTATATACTGTAAATATCTGCTTGTAAATTGTGCCAGCTGTAAATATAAGCTTCATTCATATTTCCAGAGCCGACTGAGTCTAGCCTGGGTGATTTCTAAAGTTGTGGGGGGGGCGGGGGATACCCAAACCATCACAGTATTTCATAGAATCACAGAATGGTTTGAGTTGGAAGGGACCTTACAGGTCATCTAGTTCCAGCCCCCTGCCACGGGCAGGGACACCTTCCCCTAGGTCAGGTTGCTCAAAGCCTCATCCAGCTTGGCCTTGAACACCTCCAAGGAGGGGGCATTTAATTTTAAGGAGGTTATGTAGTATTTATTATTATTGTTGTTGTTAATTATGCTAAATAAACAAGGAAGTCCCTTAGAATTTATGTTGCTGGCAAACTGATTTTGCCCTTGCTACAGGGTGGCAACTTCACTGCTGAAATCCCTGATGCCAATACTTGGTGTGTTGTATGTGTAACTTCTGTGTAAAAATAATCAACCAGTGAAATTCTGTACTGGTCTGCTGTACAGGTAAGATTAATACCATTAGTCCTCTTTATTCCAATCTGGCATGAATAGTGGAGAGCTGGGCAAAGAGGCACTTGATACAGTTCAACAAGGATAAGTGTAGAGTCCTGCACCTGGGGAGGAACAGCAAACACCATGCACCAGTACAGGTTAGGGGCTGACCTGTTGGGAAGCAGGTCATAGAATCATAGAATCATAGAATCCTTGGAGAAGGACCTTGGAGTCCTACTAGAGAGTAAGTAATCCATAGGACATCAATGTGATCTTTGGCCAAGAAGGCCAGCAGTATCCTGGGGTGCATATCCTGGATGTGGCCAGCAGTTCAAGGGAGGATTCTTCGGCTCCTCTGCTGTGCCCTGGTGAGACCACATCTGGGAGATTGTGTCCAGTTCTGGGCTCCTCAGTTCAAGAGGGACAGGGAACTACCGGAGAGAATCCAACAGAAGCTATAAGGATGATGAAGGGACTGGAACATCTGTCTGATGAGGAAAGGCTGAAAGCCTGGGGCTGTTTATCCTGGAGAAGGCTGAGAAAAGATCTTACTAGTGTTTATGAAATATCTGAAGGGTGAGTGGCAAGAAGATGGTGTTACCTTTTTTATCATGATGTCCTGTGGTAGGGCAAGGGTCAATGGATCCCAATTGGAACACAGGAAATTCTGCCCCAATATGAGAAAAAAAACTTTGCTGTGAGGGTGCTGGAGCCCTGAAGCAGGTTGCCCAGAGAGGTTGCAGAGTCTCCTGTGGAAGCTTTCCAAGGCCACCTGGACACATTCCTGTGTGTCCTGCCCTAGGTGATACTGCTTTGGCAGTGAGATTGGAAGTCCCTTCCAACCCCTACCAGTCTCTGTGTGATGGTTTGGGTATCCCCCGCCCCCCCCACAACTTTAGAAATCACCCAGACTAGACTCAGCCNGGAGTTCAGCCAGCAGCCTCAGCTCTCCCCAGCAGGCAAAGCAGAAGAGAACAGCCCAGCACCAAGCACAGAGCAGAGTGACCTAATCTTTGTTTTGCCTTCTCGTTTGTACACATCTCAGCAAGACTGTGAGGGAAGTAGACCTCACCACTGTTTTCATTTCTCAGCCTATCATCTAGTTCTTCTCATCAAAACATTCTAGCTAGCTTCAAACTAGCACACTCTGGTTCTGTGGAAGTTGTCCTTTAGTGTTTTTAGTGCTTAGAGCTGTATAGCCTGCTCCAACACGTTGAAGAAAATGTCTTGGTGACTCTGACAGCTTGGTATGTTTGTGTAAGATTGATTGCTATACTTTGCTCTAGCTTTTGTGTTCTTGTGAGCATTTGTTTCAGTTTTGCCCTTCAGAAGTTTTACTAGGCTAGTTCCTAAGTGACAATATAGCACCCTTAAGTGTATGTGTCAGATATTCCTAGGTGCTGTATTCTTTATTGATGTTTGCAAGTTGCACTAAATATTGTCAAGAGGAAAAAAAAAAAGAAAAAGGTAAAGCTAAGCACAAGAGATCTTTATGAATAATTGTATGCTTTCAGAAGTGTTGTGCTTAACTTAATGCACACTAAAATTCTCCAGAAAGCATGCAAGCAAGAGATAGAGTGCAACAGACTTAGGTTAATCACTTTGGAATTACACGAGGTGCTATGATATATGTATTTCTGCAGGTTTTTCAGTGCCAGAAAAATATAAGCAGATCATGGAGCCATGGGGAAAAAATGCAAACTATTCAGGAAGATTTGTTGTAAAAGGATGAAAGGATAAAAGGGCAGAAATAAGATGGGGGAGTGTTGGTGCAAATACATAAAGCATATAGAACAGGAGCTAACATTTAAAAGTAAAATAGATTGATGAAACTGGCACTTAAATAAAGGAAAATGTATAGGACAAAGTGTAGAATCATAGAAATGTTTTGTTTGGAAAAGACCTTTGAGATCATGAGGCCTTGAGCAGCCTGCTCTAGTGGAAGGTGTCCATGCTTATGACAGGGGGTTGGAGCTGAATGATCCTTGAGGTCCCTTCCAACCTAAACCATGATCCTTGAGGTCCCTTCCAACCTAAACCGTTCTATGATTCTATGATCATCTAGTCCAACCATCAACACAAGACCACCATGGCCATTAAACCTTGTCCCAAAGTACCAGGGATGGTGACTCCACCACCTCCCTGGGCAGCTTGTTCAAATGCCTGATGCCTGACTGCTCTTGCAGGAAAGACATTTTTCCTAGTATCCAACTTAAACCTCCCCTGGCTCAGTTTCAGGTTGTCTCCTCTTGATTGCAGGGAGGAGAGACGAACTCTCGCCCTACTCCAACCTCCTTTCCCAGGGATGGTGGCAGCTATAAGGTCTCTCCTTATAGAGAGAGGTCGCAGCCTCCTCTTCTTCAGATTAAACAAGTCCAGTTCCTTCAGCTACTCCTCATAAGGCTTCTTCTCCAGACTTGTCCCCAGGTTTGTTGCCCTTCTCTGGGCACGTTCCAGCAGCTGCTTAGTTGGAAATGTGGACCACATAAAATTCCTTCATCGAAGTATAACTTGATAAAAACTTGTATTCAGTATGGGGTTGAATTTGGCTTTTGATGGTGTTTGTCTAAAAAAAAAGCTGAATTTACCTGTTTAATCTCTGTCTAGGTCTGGGGATGGATTTTTTTTTCGATCATGTAAAGCTAAATTTAGGCTCACAGTGAATGGTCAAATGCCATCCAGTCAAATACTGTGAAGAATTTCTTCCTTGCTTTTCTGTTTTAGTTTAGTCCTTGATCTTTGAAAATCTGCCACAGTGTAACATTAGGTTTCCATGGCTACAGGTCAGCTGGGATGGCTGTGTTTGCAGTCCTTGAAATTCAGTCTTTGGGTAAAACTTTAAGCAACAATAAAATGAGTATGTGAAGGGATGTGTGTATGTTCCTTTTCACACAATCGTACAGTTGTTTCAGTTGGAAGAGACCTTTAACATCATTGAGTTCAATCTAAGACCTCTATGGACATTAAGGTATGTGCCAAAGTGCCATGTCCACACATTTCTTGAACACCTAATTTCATGTAGATGCTCTTCCTGAAACAAAATGACTCAATACCTATGTGTTTCCAACACAACATCAGCATATCTTTGGAGATGTAATCATAGAATCGTAGAATGGTCTGAGTTGAAAGGGACCTCCAAAGGTCGTCTAGTCCAGCCCTCTCTGCAGTAAGCAGGGGCATCCTCAAGTAGATGAAATGCAATGAGCTCTTGGCATCATGGCATCAAGGAGATGGCCTCAAGTTGCACCAGGGGTACTTTAGGTTGGATATTACAAAAAAATTATAAAGAGCAATCAGGCATTGGAAAAGGCTGCTCAGGAGGTAGTGGAGAAGGTGGTTGTATATTTTCTCCCCTCTCCATCTGAGTTTGAGAGTGATAGAGCAACTTTGGCCATCTGGTGTCCATCCAGGGTCATAAGCAGCCATTTAAGCTGTGGGAAGGATCTGCTTCCTCTTGAGTTGTAAGCATCTGCTAGAAATGGAGGTGTGGGTTGCACTTCTATTTGTTCCAAGCCTATGAGTGTGGTGTTTAACTGCTGGGGTGGTTCAGGGTGTCATGCTGCTGCAGAGCTGCTTGGTTCAATGCACGGAACAAGACTCAAAAGCCCCTCAACTTGAGTGTCTGCAGGACGAGTTCAGCCCTTAACTAGGTGACATTTGAAAGGTGTTTCTAGAAGCAAAGATTATAGAATCACAGAATAGCTTGGGTTGGAAGTGACCTCCAATATCATCTGCTTCAAACCCTCTGCCATGGGCAGAGACAACTTTCACTTGACCGGGTTGCTGAAGGCATTGTCCTTCAACACCTCCATGGAGGGAGCATCCGCAGCCTCCCTGGACAACCTCTTCCAGTGTCTCATCATCCTCACTGTAAGGAATTTATTTCTAATACAGTCTAAATCACCTCTTTAGCAGGTTACATCCACTCCCCCTTGTCATAACACTAGAAGCCTTACATGGTCATGAAGTACTTTTTGCCTGGAGTAAAAGCTGCTGTGGCTTAGTTTAAGCATCTCTTCTGTCATTTCACCTACCTGTTGTCAGGAATACCAATCTAGTATCATCTCTGTGCTGATGTGTGAGGTTGCAGCTCTTTCACTTATAGGAAGACTCTTGACAGAAAGTGACAAAAAATGGACATGCTTGTATCATAGAGAAATTCTTAAAGCATTTCAGGTGAAGGAAAAAAAGCCAAAACCTAAAATACAAAACAACCAAAGCAAACCCCTGCAAAGCAAAAACAAAAGCACTCTAACCTAAAACCCCACCAAACAAAAAATCTGAGGTCCAGTTTGTTTGGGGTATTTTGTTTGGTTGGTTTTTTAGTTGTCATTGATTTTGTTTGTTTTGCATTATTTTAATTTATGATAATTTTCTACAACCATGAAATATAATTTGAGGCTATAATTTGAAGTATAATTGGAGGTCATTCAGCCTGGAGAAGAGAAGGCTCCAGGGAAGCCTTAGAGTGGCCTTCCAGTACCTGAAGGGGGCTACAGAACAGATGGAGTAGGACATTTTATGAGAGCTTGTTATGAGAGCTCCAGTGAAAAGTGGAAGAGGGTAGATTTAAACTGGATATTAGGAAAAAATTCTTTACAGTGAGCATCATGAGACACTCGAGCAGGTTGCCCAAATAGGTCATGGATGCCCCCTCCCTGGAGGTGTTCAAGGCCATGTTGGACATGGCCTTGAATAGCCTGATCTAGTGGAAGGTGTCCTTGCTCATGACAGGAGGGTTGTAACGAGATGATGTTTAAAGTTCCTTCTAACCCAAAGCATTCTGTGATTCTGTGAATTTGCATATGACTTCTCAGGTTTAGGTTTCTTCCTGTCTAAATTAAAATGTAAATATGTAAGGAGAGAAAAGCATCCATATTAAGAATTCAGAAGCTGCCTTTTTATAATTGACTTTTTTCCTTCAGACTGGGCATTTGTGCTTTAGCAAGTTTAATTTGCATTTGAAAGAACAAGTAGAAAGTTTGTATTGGGTTCTCAATTGGAAAATGGTACACAGGTCCATTCTTCCACCCTGCACCCCCCAGAGATGTACTATTTAGCTTTTTAAGTCCCAAGTTGTAGATTTCTTCTTCCAATTTTAGGTTTAGATTTTAAAATTTGTTGTTCAGGTTGTTGTTGGTTTGGTTTGGGTTTTGTTTGACATTGCTGCTTCTCTCTAAAAGGCTAGGAAACTTCAGCTTGTCACAATGCAATCATAAGGGAAGAGTTGCTGGAGGACTGCTTGGTGGAGAAGGACCTGGAGGTGTTGGTTGACACATGGCAGAACATGAGCCAGCAGTGCACTCAGGTGGCCAAGAAGTCCAACATCATCCTGGCCTGTATCAGTTCAAATACTGCCACAAAACTTAAATGCCATGGAATCATAGAATTGTTCAGGTTGGAAAAGACTTTTAAGACCATCAAGTCAAACTACTCACCTAGAGCTTGCAATCCCACCGCTATTTCTAAACTGTGTTCCTAAGCATCACATCCACAAGCCTTTGAGATATCCCCAGGGATGGTCACTCCACCACCTTCCCAGGCAGCCTGTTCCACATGCTTAATAACCATTTCCATGGAGAAATTTATCCCAATATCCAACCTAAATCTCCCTCGGCATAGCCTGAGGCTGTTTCCTGTTTTCTTGTCACTTGCTGCATGTAAGAACATGAGCCAGCAGTGCACTCAGGTGGCCAAAAAGGCCAACATCATCCTGGCCTGTATCAGCAATAGCATGGCCAGCAGGAATAGGGAAGTGATCATGCACTGGTGAGACTGCACCTTCAACCCTGGGTTCAGTTTTGGCCCCTCACTTCAAGGAAGACATTGAGCTGCTGGAGTGTGTCCAGCAACAAAACTGGAGAGTATGTTTGGTGAGTAGCAGCTGAGGGAACTGGGATTGCTTAGTCTTGAGAAGAGGAGGCTGAGGGGAGACCTTCTTGCTCTCTTCAAGTCCCTGAAAGAAGGTCAATCTCTTCTCACATGCAGCAAGTGACAAGAAAACAGGAAACAGCCTCAGGCTATGCCAAGAGAGGTTTAGGTTGGATATTGGGATAAATTTCTTCATGGAAATGGTTATTAAGCATGTGGAACAGGCTGCCCGGGAAGGTGATGGAGTGACCATCCCTGGGGATATTTCAAAGACTTGTGGATATGATGCTTAGGAACATAGTTTAGAAATAGTGGTGGGATTGCAAGCTCTAGGTGAGTAGTTTGACTTGATGGTCTTAAAAGTCTTTTCCAACCCAAACGATTCTATGATTCTGTGGTGTTTAAGTTTTGTGGCAGTATTTGAACTGTAGCTTAAACAAGTCTGCCCCCAATATGTTTAGAGAACAGTCTTCTCTCTCAGTCTTCTCTCATATGCTAAACTCCTATCCTGAAAGTAAACAATCTTTTTACTTATTCAAATGAAATCAGGTCTTCTTGAAAACACATGAACAGAAATGTGCTGTGGAGATGAGGCTTCACCAAGGTCACAAGCAACATTATGCTGTGATTTAACCCCTTACTGCACTACACAGCTGCTTGCCTCCTGCTCCTGTGGGATGGAGAAGAAAATCAGGAGAGTAACAGTGAGAAAACTCAGGGGTTGTGGTAAAGGCAGTTTAACAGGTAAAGCAAAAGCTGATTGAAAGGAACCTGTAAATGTACACTTGGCTTGAGGAAAGGGTGTGTATCTTCCTACCCAAAGGTATCATCAGATTTAAGATGTCTTAGATCTCAAAATCAATACCTGACACCTTAGGACACAATTAATCTTCCTGACCGTGTTGTGACAATGTCCAAGGTGGCTGGGTTTTGTTGTTGTTGTTGCTTGTTTGTTTTGTCTTTTTTTTCCTTCTTCTGTTCATTGAAAATAGGAGAAGAATTCACTTAATTGGCTGTACAATGTTAGGGGAAGGTTTGCAAGACAAAAAATACGAAGGAGTTTGAGAGGTGAATATGTGATCACTTTTTTTTACAGCATTTCAAAAGTAGGAAATAATATAATTGCTCCAATTACTTGATTGAAATTAATTTTTTTTACTGTTTTAAAATAGCAGTTACACAAAGGGAGAAAATAAATTTGTCAATGTTTTATGGAGTGTAAACTCAGTGGAAAAAATAATCTAATGGGAGAGATAGGAGGTAAATGAGAAAGGAAGCTATGAGAGTGGTGGAAATACCACATCAAAAAGCAATGTGTTGTGGTTTCCTCTATCATCAATGTTAGAGCTGCTGATTTCAAAATTCATAGAATCATAGAATCATAGAATGGTTTAGGTTGGAAGGGACCTCAAGGATCATCCAGCTCCAACCCCCTGCCATACGCAGAGACACCTCCCACTAGAGCAGGCTGCTCAAGGCCTCATCCAGCCTGGCCTTAAATGCCTCCAGGGAGGAAGCATCCACAACCTCTCTGGGCAACCTGTGCCAGTGTCTTACCACCCTCACTGGAAAGAACTTCCTCCTAACATCCAGTCTAAATCTTCCCTCTGCCAGCNCAAAGGGGGAACATTTTTCTGGGGCAGGAGAAAGTATCTAAGCAGTTGGATGAGTCTTCTGACTTGAGCAAAGAGATCAAAAGGGTGCGATGTCAGGAGGATGGGGACAGTATTTTTTCAGTGGCTTCTGGCAGCAGGACTGGGATTAATGGGTATAAGCTGGAACACAGTGGAGATGTGAGATAGAGTGGCTGTGTTACACATCATAAGGAGGCTGGACTGAGGGATGTCCAGTTTCCTGAGACAGCCTACTGTTCAGTTTTGTTTTCCTTCACAAATATCAGGATTAATCACAGTATCACCAAGGTTGGAAGAGACCTCATAGATCATCAAGTCCAACCCGAATTAAGGATCCTTAATTTGTAAGGATGAAAAATATTTGAGAAAATAACAACACTGGAAGACTGTGGAAGAATATTGATGGACAACCAGCATCTTGTGAGCTAAATGATCCTGAATGTGTTTCTTCTGATACTTCATTCACCAACTATTTTGTTCTGAATGTTATTTGAAAACAAGCAGTCATTTTTCTGAGTAGCAGTACAGCAACGCTCTGCAATTTCTCACTTAGTGGGAAGAAAGGTTGCTTATTTTGTGCTCTTATGAACCAACATGGAGAGCAGATTCCAAACAGCCAGGGTCTACTTCCCCATAATTATCAAATTAGAACCAATGGCTTTCTTTTTCTTAACATCTTAATGTGTAATTTTTTGCCACCACCCACACAGATAGTGGAAACACAGTAGTAAAATTAAAAAGGAAGGAAAAAAAGCAAATAAAGCAGGTGGGTTTTCAGGTTGGTTTGTTTAGTTAGAAAATCAGAGAATCATTAAGTTTGGAAAGACCTCTAAGATGATGCTTCTACACAGCACCTCCATGACCACTAGACCATGTCCCAGAGTGCCATATCTTCTTGGATTTTTTTAATACCTCATGGAACAGTAGCTCCACCACCTCCCTGGGCAGCTCATCCTGATGCCTGACCACTCGTGCAGGAAAGGTGTTTTTCCAAATATCCAAATTAAACCTCCCCTGGCACAATTTCAGGACATTTTCTCTCATTATATCACCTGATACTAGGGAGAGGAGACCAATCCCCACCTCAATGCAACCTCCTGTCAGGGAGCTGTAGAGAGAAATGAGGATGATTGTGAAACAATGCTGCCTCAGCAGTGGTAAGGCAGGGCCAAACTATTTGCATCTTCCCAGCTCAGGAGGCAGCCAGGAAGTTGGCCGCTGGTGTGGTCTGAGAGTAGCCAATCCAGGTGTCACTGTCAGCTTGCTCTCTCAAAGGATGCCAGGGCTTGCCAGGCCTTCAAGTTTGCACAGAATGGTGCAAAAGTGGGGAGAACTGACCAAAAGCAGGGACGATGTAAACCCAAGAGCCGTGCAAAAAGGTAGGAGCTGACCAAAAGCAGGGCTGTCCAAAATGGGAATTCTGTTACGGCAGGAACCTGTCTTGTTGGGCAGTCTTTCAAGGCAGGAATCTTTCAAGATGGGACGTCTCAAGACGAGAACCCTTTTCCTTCTCCTTTGCTCTATTGATGCTTTTCTAGACAAAGTGTCCATTTACCATTTCATACCAGGCACAAAAACCCAGCCAGTCACCAGCACGACTGCAGGGGTTGGCACATGTGTGGAGAGGCACCTCTTGCTGTTCAAGCCTGCACGGTGGGAAGGAGAAGCATTTTTCGTGCCTTCTCTCATTCAAACCTGCAAGGGAGGTGGGGGCGGGGAAGAAAGGAATGTGGAGCACTCTGGAACAGCTGTATGATATGACTTTGGTTTTTGAGGCTAGCTGATATGTTCAGCTTTGGGATTTGTTCTTAGGCTGACTTTTTACAAGCACTTGTACTGGTAGGAAGAGGGGTAATGTATTTACGCTGGAAGAGGGGAGATTTAGATTGGATATGAGGAAGAGATTCTTTCCAGTGAGAGTCATGAGACACTGAAACAGGTTGCCCAGGTAGGTTATGGATTCCCCTCCCCAGAGACATCCAAAGCCTTGAGCAACCTGGTTTAATGAAGATGTTCCTGCCCATGGCAGGGGATCTGGAGCTAAGTGATCTGTAAGGTCCTTTCTAATCCAAATGGTTCTGTGATTCTGCAAAGTTAACTCTTCAAGCCATGATGGAAAGACAGGCTTGATAGTAAAATCACATCAAGCCAGAAAATAAGTGTGATGTGAATGTGTCCAGCATCCAAAATTCTGTTCAAATAGAGCTTGAACATGGGAAAGGTGGAAACTGGCCATCTTTTTCATGTTTAATGTGATTGGAAGAATTTTTGGAGTGCTCTTCGAATACTGAGATTATAAATTGTGTTGTGTGATTGTGTGGGAAGAGACTGTGATGAGGAATAAATGGCATGTCTCGCTGCCTTTTTTCCACTGCTGCCTTGTGTGGGAGGGACAGAGAAGGAAAGGACAGATAAAGTGATCAAATAAAACTGGCAGAAAGCATGTGTAACACAGCTGAGTTAGAGATCTGCCTGCTAAAAGGAACATGTCTCTGGATGAAGACTTTGGACTTTGTCTCTTTCACTCAGGGACTCAAAACCAGTTGAATATTGCACGAAAATAAAAACGGATGTCCTAGAAATTGAAATACTTAAAAAATGTGAGCAAAACCAAATGAAACAACTTCACAAAGCATCTGAAAACATTCAGCTGTTTCACGTTGGAGCTGTGGTGTAATTTTCTGAGCAGCTGTTTGACATTGGAGCTGTGGTGTAATTTTCTGAGAAGCTGGAGGTGCACATGTAGATCACCTTCTGGGGTAGAAAGGGAGATTTGATCAGCCATTCCATGTATGTTCAGAAGTGTTTGCAGCAATAGAAGTGGAGCATGCATATGCCAACTGCTTGGAAGCATCTCAGTTCCCAAAAGAAGTCAGTTGCACACAGGAACAGCACATCAACAAGAGAAACTGAGAAAAGAAGGTCATGGCTTTTGGTGGCTTTCTGGTCTCACAGTTAGGCTTGTTACTATCATGTGTGTTCGCCTTACTCTAGTCAGGAGAAGGGACTGAACCTCAGTATCTGAAGCACCTCCCAGGAGTTAAGGGTGAAATAAAAGCATGCTTTTTACCTATTTTACCTGTTTTAAAAATAATATTATTTCACCTATTTATTTTAGCAAGGACTGGAACATATGTTTGATGAGGAAAGGCTGAGAGACATGGGGCAGTTTGGCCTGGAAGAGAGATGGCAGAGAGGGGATCTGATTGATCTTTGGGGAATAAATCTTGTGAGGAGAGACTGAGGGAGCTGGGGCTGTTTAGTTTGAGGAAGAGGAGGATGAGGGGAGACCTTATTGCAGTTTACAACTATCTGAAAGGACACTCTGGAGGTGTTGGTGCTGGTCTCTTCTCACAGATAGTGATAGAACAAGAGGGAATGGCCTCAAGCCATGATTGGGTAAATTCAGACTGGACATTAGGAAACATTTTTTCACAGCAAGAGCAGTCAGGCATTGGAATGGGCTGCCCAGGGAGGTGGTTGAGTCACCAACCTTGGATGTGTTTAAATGTCATGTTTAGAAATACCTTAAGAATGAGTGTCAAGATGTGGCCAGTCTCTTTTCACTGTTACCTATTGATAAGATGAGGGACAACAGACAGAGGAACACAGGAAGTACCACCTCAGCATGAGGAGAAACTTCTTTGCTGTAAGGGGGCCAGAGGACAGGAGCAGGCTGCCCAGAGAGATGCAGTCTCCTTCTTTAGAGGCTCCTCAACTCAAGAGAGATGTTGAGGTGCTGGAACGTGTCCAGAGAAGGGCAACAAAGCTGGTAAGGGGTCTAGAACACAAACCCTATGAGGAGAGGCTGAGGGAGCTGGGGGTGTTTAGCCTGGAGAAGAGGAGGCTCAGGGCAGACCTCATTGCTGTCTACAACTACCTGAAAGGTGGTTGTAGCCAGGTGGGGGTTGGTCTCTTCTCCCAGACAGCCAGCAACAGGACAAGGGGACACAGCCTCAAGTTGTGCCGGGGGAAGTATAGGCTGGATGTTAGGAGGAAGTTCTTCACAGAGAGAGTGATTGGCATTGGAATGGGCTGCCCAGGGAGGTGGTGGAGTCGCCGTCCCTGGGGGTGTTCAGGAAAAGCCTGGATGAGGCACTTAGTGCCATGGTCTAGTTGACTGGCTAGGGCTGGGTGCTAGGTTGGACTGGATGATCTTGGAGGTCTCTTCCAACCTGATTGATTCTATTCTATTCTATTCTATTCTATCCAGACCTACCTGGACATATTCCTGTGTGACCTACTCTAGGTGATCCTGCTTTAGCAGGATAATCTCCAGAGGTCCTTTGCAACCCCTACCATTTTACAATTCTGTGATTTCGTGGTTGGCATTCTTTGTAATGAGCCTGTTAAAAAATGATGGGTAGCAGGAGGGTTTGGGGTGGTTTTCGTTGGCATGGTTAGTTGTGCTGTTTCTCTTTCATTTGGCAGATTTGGTGGGGAGGGTGTTTATTTCTAGAATTGGCTTCTGTTGCCAAAAAAGTAATCAAAGCACTAAATGTTACTGTCTGGGCAGGACTCCTCTCTTTCAAGCCTTCTGTTTGTGCCAACACACAGACTGTTCTTACTTTTCTACATTGGGCATTGTGCAGCATGCTTGCTGAAATCTGCCTTGAGAAAGGAGGTTTCTGCTGGAAGACAAGACCTTTGGAGGCATGGAGTTTGGAGAACATGTCTTATGAGGAGAGACTGAGGGACCTGGGATTGTTCAGCCTGAAGAAGATGAGGCTGAGAGTAGGTCTTATTCTACAGTTATATGAAATGTGTTTGTAGTGAGGCCAGTGTTGGCCTCTTCTCCCAAACAACTAATAACAGGAAGAGGAGATGGCCTTAAGCTGCATCTGGGAGGATTTTGATTGTATATTTTAATTTCTTTCCTGCAGGAGTAGTCAGGCATTGAAACAGGCTGCCTAGAGAAGTGCTGGTGGAATCACTGTCCCAGATGCGTTCAAAAAATTAGTAGATATGGCACCCTGGGATACAGTCTAGTGGTCATGGAGGTGTTGGGTAGAAGGTTGGATTTGATGGTCTTAAAGATCTTTTCTAGTCTTAATGATTCTAAGGACCTTGGAGGCATGAGCCCTGTGCGGGGAGTTATTATTTCATTTCTTTTTCCTGCTCTTTTATTAGCTTCTGTCTGAAGAGGAAAAACAAGATCTCTTGCTCACTGTATTGACAGTGCAATGTGGAGGCTTTCTGACCCTAGGAGAGCCCAAGGGCCTTGTATATACTGCATCCAGGTCTGGAGCGCTCAATATAGGAAGGACACAGAACTGATGTCGTGGGTCCAGAGGAGGGCCATGAAAATGATCAGGGGGTTGGAGCACCTCTGCCACAAAGACAGGTTGAGAGAGCAGAGGTTGTTCAGCCTGGAGAAGAGGAGGCTCTGGGGAGACCTGATGGCAGCCTTCCAGTACTCTCCCAAGAGGGATGGAGAGAGACTACTTGTAAAGGCCTGTGGTGATAGGATGAGGGACAACGGCTTCAAACTAGAGAACAGTAGATTTAGATTGGATGTTAGGAACAGGGTCTTTACCATGAGGGAAAAGATTGCCAAGGGAGACAATTGGGGCCCTACCCTTGGGGATATTCAAAGTGAGACTTGACAGGGCTCTGGGCACTGTGATCTAGTTGAGGATGCCCTTGCTACAGAGGAGCTTGGGCTAGATGAGCTTTGGAGGTCCCAGACTGTTCTATGATTCTATATTCCCATATCGAAACGCAGTCTGACCTGAAAAATGAGCAGTTTATTGTAGCCATTATTAGGTTAACAGGTTGCTGTGGTTTTCTAATCTGTTGGTTTAAGTGTCAGGTAATTGTGTAGATTGTGCTTAGTAAACCAAAAGATTTTGGAATTGGTTCAGGAGTCAGCATTTTATCAGTCCATTCCAAAGACAATTATAAAAGAGTAACTGGAACAGGTCTAGGTGGAGGGACCTTTCTTGGTCTATGCAGTTTGTTGACAGGCTGTGAAAGTTTTGAGGAAGCTCTGGAAATGGCATCCAAAGGAGACAGCACATGCTGACAAGCTGGTTCGAGACATTTATGGAGGAGACTATGAAAGATTTGGCTTGCCAGGATGGGCTGTAGCATCAAGAGAATTGTGTTCCATCACAAAACCATTCAGCTCATTGGTTTACTTCTGCTTTGAGAACGGAAGATTGGATAGATATTTTTTGGGAATATGGTCTACAAAGAGAAGAGAGAGTCTGTTAGTAAAGAAGATCTTGCAAGAGCCATATTGGTCACCATCACCAATAACATTGGTTCTATTGCCCGCATGTGTGCAGTAAATGAGAAAATAAACAGCTATAACAAAAGAAATCTCTGTTCACTTAATTATTTTCCCTAATCTCACTTCGTAGGCAAAGACTAATCTTTGGATGCTCTTACAAGCCAATGAAGGTACAGGAGAATATTTCCTTCTCTGACATCTTAAAGTTGCAGAAAAGGCTTTTTATATAATAAAAAACACAACTAAAGCCTTAATTAATTGCCATCTATCTCTATTAATGAGCAGAGAAGCTAGAGCTTGGGGTTATTTTCTTACTTTTGGGGAAATCAGGTATTTTTTTTTGGCAGACTTTGTATTCAGGAGTTGCTTAGAATACTTTTTCAAAGTCCAAAGGCATAATCCTTAGAATATCTGATGGGGGTTTTATTTTCCCCACATAGCTGAATAATAGGAATAGGAGGAAATCTGTTGTATAAAGGTGATGTCATGATCCAAAGCATTAGGCTTAAAAAAAATATATGCTGAAATGTGAAGTTTTAATAGCCTTTTGTAAAAGCTGTTGTGAACCACTACTCATATCCTCCAAAGGTTACTTCTTACAGCTTTCTAAAAGTGGTGCGTGCTTAGATTGCGTTTTGAATTCTTCAGTGACCAGCAGGACGAGGGAGGTGATTCTGCCCATCTGCTCTGCTCTTCTGAGGCTCTACCTCAGAAGAGCAGAGCATCCAGTTCTGAGGCCTCCAATACAGCTGGAGTGGGTCCAGAGAGGGCCACGAAAATTATCAGAAGGCTGGAGCTCCTCTCATGTGGGGACAAGCTGAGGCAGTTAGGTCGCTTCAGCCTGGAAGACTGCGGAGACTAGAGCAGGTTTCCAGTGCCTGAAGTGGGCTAAAGGAAAGCTGGCAAGGGACTTTCTGCAAGGGCTTGTAGTGACAGAACAAGGCAGAATGGATTGAAGCTAAAAGAGGTGAGATTTATGCTGGATATTAGGAAGAAACTTTTTACAATGAGGGTTTTAAGACACTGGAACAGGTTGCCCAGGGAAGCTGTGAATGCCCTCTCCGTAGAGTTATTCAAAGCCAGGCTGGATGAGACCTTGTGCAGCCTGGTCTAGTAGGAGGTGTCTCTGGCCATGGCAGAGGGATTTGAACTAGATGATCTTTAAGGTCCTTGTCAGCCAAAGCATTCTGTGTTTCTATGATGTATAATGTTAGCGTGGTGAATGGTGCTGAATCTGAATGGATCTTTTCTGAGCAGTGACAGAAATAGTGAGGAGTAAATATTTTCTCAATAGAATTTCCCCTTTTTGACTATAAAAGTGATAGAAATACTTTTTTTTTTTACTAGAGGACACTGGTGTGCAGTTATAACATGCTATGAATGAAAATACTTGAAGCCTTAAAGGTGGGGTCAGTGCAGAATCACGAGGGAGGGAAATATTACAGGTGTACACCTGCAGCGTTCTGAAGGACATGCCCTTGATGTCTGTATTGGATTGAACAGGAGCTGCAGTGGCCAGTTCTACCCAACGAATAAGTTAAGAATTAACAAGAGATGAAAAAAGACACATAACATCTGGCTAGCTCTCTGTACCTCAGCAACTCCTTTTTCTTTTTTCTTTTGAGGATGCTTTTTTGTGTGTTCTTGCAGGGGGCTTTCCTTAGGGATCAGCTGTGACCTTGGACAGAGGAATTCTGATTTATGTCACCTGAGCTCCATGTGGAAAGAAGTGCACAACATGGCTACAGTTAAGGAGCTTGTTCAGTGTTGAAGTTTTTGGTTTAAGGTTTGTTTTGTTTCAGTTTTTTTTTTGGCACATGCCTGTGAAAAAATTTAGGTTGATCAGAGGGCTGCAGCAGCTCTGCTATGAGGACAGGCTGAGAGAGTTGGGGCTCTGCAGCCTGGAGAAGAGAAGGCTTCGAGGAGACCTTAGAGTGGCTTTGCAGTATCTGAAGGGAGCCTACAGGAAGGCTGGGGAGGGACTATTGACAAGGTCTGGTAATGTCAGGACGAGGGGGAATGGGTTTAAGCTGGAAGAGGGGAGATTTAGACTGGATGTTAGGAGGAAGTTCTTTACAGTGAGGGTGGTGAGACACTGGCACAGGTTGCCCAGGGAGGTTGTGGATGCTTCCTCCCTGGAGGTGTTTAAGGCCAGGCTGGATGAGGCCTTGAGCAGCCTGCTCTAGTGGGAGGTGTCCCTGCCTATGGCAGGGGGTTGGAGCTGGATGATCCTTGAGGTCCCTTCCAACCTAAACCATTCTATGATTCTAGGTTTTTTCCTCATTATTGGTGTTCCAGTATTTTTCTTAGTACATATCACTAATGCACCATAGCCTTGAGTTGAAAGCATTCATGGACTTTCAAAGGTTCTCTTATTTTTTTAGCTACTCTCAAAGCTGCACAGGACTCCTCTTTTATTAAGCCATTAAGCTATATCCCAAAGTGTTAAGAAAGATACATTGGTAATAAGCAGATATGTTTCCCCTCCCCGTATGTTTCGTATTAAAGTAGGTCTGAGAGTTCTTACTGTTTGATAAAGCTGTGAATGTGTTTTCCATGAGAAGCACTTAACATTTATTTAAATTTGTTAATCATTTAAAGCTAATAATTCACAGATTCACAAGTTGGGTTGATTTGAAAGAAACCTTCAGACATCATCTTGTCCACCTCCACTGCAGTCAGCAGGGACACCTCCAACTAGATCAGGTTGGTCAGAGTCCCATCAAGTCTGATCTTGAATTATCTCTACGGACAGGGCTTCAACCACGTTCCTGGGCAACCTGTTAGAGCATTTTATAACTCTCATTGTGAAGAACCTCCTCCTAATGTCCAGCCTAATTTTACCTTGCTCCAGTTTCAAGCCATTGCTCCTCACCCGATCACTCCATGCCCTTCTAAACAGTTCCTTCCCAGCCTTCCTGTAAGTCTCCTTTAGGTAGTGAAACATAGCTATAATGTCTCCCTGGTGCCTTCTCTTCTCCAGGTTGAACAATCCCAATTCTTTCAGTCATTCTTCATAGGAGAGGTGCTCCGGGCCTTCGGTCATCACGTAATACACAAATGAGTCTTTGAACATGCTGTCAATTGTGTATAATTCTACAAAAATCATAGAATCACAGAATGGTTTAGGTTGGAAGGGACCTCAAGGATCATCCAGCTCCAACCCCCTGCCATAGGCAGGGACACCTCCCACTAGAGCAGGCTGCTCAAGGCCTCATCCAGCCTGGCCTTAAACGCCTCCAGGGAGGAAGCATCCACAACCTCCCTGGGCAACCTGTGCCAGTGTCTCACCACCCTCACTGTAAAGAACTTCCTCCTAACATCCAGTCTAAATCTCCCCTCTGCCAGCTTAAACCCATTCCCCCTCGTCCTGACATTACCAGACCTTGTCAATAGTCCCTCCCCAGCCTTCCTGTAGGCTCCCTTCAGATACTGGAAAGCCACTCTAAGGTCTCCTCGAAGCCTTCTCTTCTCCAGGCTGCAGAGCCCCAACTCTCTCAGCCTGTCCTCATAGCAGAGCTGCTGCAGCCCTCTGAGCGTCTTCGTGGCTCTCCTCTGGATTTGCTCCAGCAGTTCCACGTAATTTGTGGATTACTTAGCTACTTTGATACTTCTGAGTTTTTGATCTTAACCCAGTGAAGCTTTTTTGTGTTTTGTTTTGTTGTTGTTTTTGGTTTTGATTGTGTGTTGTGTTTTTTTCTTCTTAACTATATTGCAAAAGATACACAAGTCAGAACTCACATACTAAAAAGTGATGTACAATTATTATCAAGAGCATTAAAGAAAAAAAAAAGGGGGAAGGGGAAAGTATCTCTTAAGCTTGTAAATCTTCTTCATATTAATTTATGCCAAGTCTAGAAGTTTGATAAGCCCTGCTTACGGGAATACACAAAGGATAAAGTGGTCCTGGCTAAGAAGTTCTCACATTTGTACTTACTTACAAAGCAGTAATTTAAATTGCAAAGTAAATATTCAAGTTTAGTTGCTGGTTTATTACAAGAAGGGCGGTTCAAGGCATCTGCATTTCGCAGCTTTGATTTTTTTCCTTAATTAACTCTTCTCATCCCAAGTCTAAACCAACCAGAACCAAAGACATCTCTTATTTACGTGAGAATAGAGGGTTGCTAGGGTTCCCTTTTAAAACTCAGTGCCCTGGATGGGATCAGAAAACCATGAGTAAAAGTCTGTAAGTTTTTATTTTTATTATTTTTTTTTCTTCTGAAAACTGGATTAAAGCATTAGTGTGCAGAGGTGGGGAGGCTGCTTAATGATCTTTAATCTCAAAGACTGAATGTTTGAGCTCTCTTACCCAGCAATTCCTCCCCCCTTCTTTCTTGTTCTCCTTTCCTAGAAACACAGTGTTTCCTAATGCCTGCTTTCCTGCTTTTCTTGAGTAACCTGGTGTAGTGGAAGATGTCTCTGTGCATGGCAGAAGGTTGAAACTAGATGATCTTTAAAGTCCCTTTCAACCCAAACCATTCTGTGATTCCTTCCATGCAGAGCCATGTCCCTCAGCATCACATCTCTGCATCTTTTCAGCATCTCCAGGGATGGAGATTCTAACATCTCCTTGGGAAGCCTATTCTGGTGTCTGTGAACCCTTTCACTGAACAAGTTTCTTCTAATACTGAATCTAAACCTTTCCTGATGCCTCTTCAGGTTAGGCATTAGGAAAAACTTTCTACAAAAAGAGTTCTTCAAGACTGGAGCAGGTTGCTCAGGGAAGTGGGTGAATCACCATCCCTGGAGGTATTTAAAAGCCATCTAAATATGATGCGCAAGGATACAGTGTAGCAGTTGACCTGGTAGAGTTAGATAATGTTTGGACTGCTGATCTTGAAGGTCTTTTCCAACTACAGTCATTCTGTGATTTTCCTTAGGATTTCAGTCTTCAATTACAGAAGATACCATGGGGTTTTGATTTTTATTTCCTCTCCCATTTACAAGTTGTTTTGCAAGTTGAAAGTGCCATCTAACTTGCAGTGGAAGTCTTAACACTGAGCAGTAGAAGAAGAAGAAGAGGAAAAATAAAGAACTGGGAAACTAAGTATTTTCTGTTTTTTTTTTCCCAGGATGGAAGAATGTTGTAGGCAACAACAGAAACAACCCACTTCATAAATACACAACATGCTGTACAGTTTAGACATTGCATTAAACAGCCTTACCCAGGAATAATTGTACTAATCATCTTTATGTAGTTCAGATAGTTACTTTCTGAGGCATTCATCCTATAAACCTACAATTAGAGCACTTAGGCACTTGCACAGGTGCAATTTAGCAGTGATATGAGGATATTTTAAAGTTAACTTAATTTCACAGCAAGAGTGCAATTACTTGTGTTACTGTAGGAGGAAGGTTATGAGGGTAGTGCCAGGTTACAGTAGACTGAATTCAATAATTTTAAGTTTCAGGTCCTTTCTGGTTAATGAAAAACACAAATCTTGAGATCACCTGTAGCTTTTTCTTAACAACTCTCAGCTCTTTATGAGACGTAATCCATCAAAAAAAAACCCAACCACCCACGGATGTATGCCCTTTTGAAATTCCTGCATGGAAACATCAGAACTTCAATGCTCTAGCATAATAAAAAGCCTTCCACAAAATTCTTAGCTTTTTTTGATCCATGTGAATGTCACCGTGAATGTTTTCTTGGATTTAATATTTCAGCTTTGCCATTGGAGACTATTAAAGTATGGCTGTGTTGAAGAACAGTGACAGCTTCATTGCTGTTTCTCAAGTGAGGATTGTGAAGAATCTGTGTTAGATTGTTGAAATGATCTGCTGTGTGAGTTGTGTTGTTTCTTAAATACCATACCATATTCTAAATACAAACCCTGATGCAGGGGATTATTATAGCTATGTTGTTGTTTCCCTGACTATGTATTAAAGGAATAAGAACCTTTTCACATTTTTTACGTCTGCTTAACTCTTTACTGCCCTTGTGCATCATAAAATGTGTGCACAGTTTGTCTCTTGTAAAGGGATTGTCCAGACAGGTTTGCTGGGGGGACTCCAGGTTGGAGTTTGCAAGAGCAGAGTAGATAAGATGTGATTCTCCCCCTTTACTCTGCTTTCATGAGACCCCATCTGGAGTACTGGGGGCAGATGTGTTTCCCCCAACACAAGAAGCGCATGGAGCTGTTGAAAGGCCTGGAACACAAACCCTATGAGGAGAGGCTGAGGGAGCTGGGGGTGTTTAGCCTGCAGAAGAGGAGGCTCAGAGGTGACCTCATTGCTGTCTACAACTACCTGAAGGGAGGCTGTAGCCAGGTGGGGTTGGTCTCTTCTCCCAGGCAACCAGCAATAGAACAAGGGGACACAGTCTCAAGTTGTGCCACGGGAAGTATAGGCTGGATGTTAGGAGGAAGTTCTTGCCAGAGAGAGTGATTGGCATTGGAATGGGCTGCCCAGGGAGGTGGTGGAGTCACTGCCCCTGGGGGTGTTCAGGAAAAGCCTGGATGAGGCACTTAGTGCCATGGTCTAGTTGAGTGGGTAGGGCTGGGTGCTAGGTTGGACTGGATGATCTTGGAGGTCTCTTCCAACCTGGTTGATTCTGTGATTCTGTGATTCTGTGAAGCAGGTCCAGAGGCCACAAAGATGATCACAGGGCTGGAGCATCTCTCCTAAGGAGACAGGCTGAGGAGGTTGAGGTTGTTCAGCCTGGAGAACAGAAAGCTGTGGGTATAACTTAGAGCGGCCTTCCAGTACCTGAAGGGAACAACAGGAAAGCTGAAGAGGGACATTTTATAAGGGCTTGTAGTGATGGGATTAGTGAGAATGGATTGAGGCTGGAAGAGGGTGGATTTAGACTGCATATATTAGGAAGAAATTCTTAACAGTAAGGGTGGTGAGACACTGGAACAGGTTGCTGATGGATGCCCCCTCCCTGGAAGTATTCAAGGCCAGGCTGGATGAGGCTTTGACAACCTGGTCTAGTGGAAGATATCTCTGCCCATGCCAGAGGGGTTGGAATTAGATAATCCTTAAGATTCCTTCCAAGCTAAACCATTCTCTGATTCTGTGATTTACAGCCAAAGGGGTTAGCTCAAGAGCTGAGTCATTCTCTGCACCAGAATAGGAAAAATACATGGAGATTTGGAGTTGTTTATCAAGTGCACACTCATACAATTGTTCCACTGTATTTTCTCTGGGGTGCAATGCACACAAAGAAATCAGCCCTTAAAAAGTGCTTTGAAACAATGGAGCATCACTAAGCATTTTATACAGAACTGAGCTATAATCTGACATATTTTTCAGGGGAGGTACTGACAGAGGAAAGAAGTCTAAAATTATTCTGTTCTGTGGAGGTGCTGGAGCATTGGAGCACGCTGCCCAGAGAGGTTGTCTAGCCTCCTCCTCTGGAGACCTTCAAACCCACATGGACGTGTTGCTGTGTGACCAGTCCTAGGTGGTCCTGCTCTTTGGCAGGGGGTTTGGACTCTGGGATCTCCAGAGGTCCCTTCCAGCTCCTAACTTTCTATGATTTTATGATCTTTGTGCAGGGAGAGCAGCTAATTGACAATGCAGCTGTGCAACACCTCCATAAATCAACTCCTAGCAGTGCTGTGTTCATTCAAAGAGATCTTACTAATATTTATGAATATATGGAAGGTGGGTGTCAAGAAGAGCCCAGTCTTTTTTTCAGTGGTGTCCTATGATAGGACAAGGGGAAGTGGATACAAACTGGTACACAGGAAGTTCATGTCAACATGAGGTGGTTGAGGCCCCATCCCTGGAGGTGTTTGAGGCCAGGCTGGATGAGGCTCTGGCCAGCGTGTTCTAGGGTGGGGTGTCCCTGCCCATGGCAGGGGTGTTGGAACTAGATGATCCTTGTAGTCCCTTCCAACCCTGACTGATTCTATGATGAAGTTCTCCCACAGAAGTGGTAGGATCTAGGTGAGTGGTTGGTTGAACTTGGTGATCTCAAAGGTCTTTTCCAACCTCAACAGTTTTGTGATTCTATGAACGAAACTCAGTATTCTTTGGGTGTTCTCACTGCTCTTTTCTGCTGTGTGAAAATTGTTTTCTAAAGCTATTGCACATTTAAAGATTCTTATGAAAATTAGCCTTCTGAGAGACGGTTCTTCAGTGTTATGTAATTAACCACTTTCAGGAACAAGGCAAGACAGGTTTTTGAATGTATAATTTACACCGAAGCCACAAAATCCGCAGTTCAGGAGATAAGGGATGGGGTTGCTTGCTCTTGATTGATTGTAACAGCAACCAGGTTTTGGTGTCAGGAAAAAAAAATTAAATAGAAAAAAAAAAAAAAAAACAGTGACAAAAAGTGAAATCTTAAGAGTAGTTTTAGCATGAAAAAAAAAAAAAAAAGACTGTGGCACTGTTGTGAAATTTGTGACTTTTATCAGTGTAAATTGACCAAATCTCAATATCGTATTACAATATTCAGTCATGATATCAAATAGACTTTGACCTTCTCTTTTTACTTCCTGAGGCTGTTCTGTTTTCAACCCCCTTCCCCAAGCTGCTTCAGATAGCAATTATTTGAGGGTGGGGAAGATGAGCATGTTGGAGCTGTCAGATCTAATGCACACCAACCCTACAGGGAAAGTGAGCTTCGGGGTTTCCTGCGGATGTTGTTGGAGGATGCAGGATTAACTGCCACAGTGTGCCTGAGCCTTCTGTCTTAAACCAGACTTTTGGTAGGGAATTCTTTAAAATGAATGTAATGAAAGATGAGAAATGACTCTATGTAGGTACAGAGGGAAATTTTTTATTTTCTTTTGCATATTCAAGAAGTTTATGTCAAATTTGATGGTGCTTATGTTGGATTTACAAAAGTGGAGTGCAGGTCAAAAAAACCATTTCTACTTTCTCTGTTGTGCTCTGTCTGTATTGGTAGCAGACTGACAAAGGGCTTCACCCGTTAAAAGTACCAATAAGTATTTCTATAGCATGGTCAAAATCCTGGGAAAGGTACCCAGAGATTGATAAAAGGCCATTGGACTTTCCCTGTAGTTGTTGCTTTCTGTGAGGCAGACATTTATTTGGTTTACTTTTTCTCCAGAGGAGAGAGGTGGACACAAAAGAGTCTTCTCATTGACCTCTTGCTATGGAATTCATATTGGCATTGGAGCAAATTTCCCAGGGATGTGGTTGAGTCACTGACCCTGGAGGTCTGTTTCCAGTGAATCAAGGGAAAATGAAAGCATGATGGAGTTCCCTTCTTTCAGAACTGTTCCTGAAGTGTTTCTTCAGGAGACCCACCTAAACCATGATAAGGGTAAATACAACTTACCCCAAGGAAAAAGGTGTATTTTGTGGTGTATGTGGATGACACAGGCACTGTAGGTTGAGGACACACTTTAGTACTCATCTCTTCCTATTGTCAAATGGAGAATTGAGTTATGCAATGGTTTAGAGAAAGGCATGAAAATAGCCTGGGTGGAGAAGTCCTCCGGTTTAGGGGCTGGAAATTCCAACACTGAAGCTAAGTTCCTTGAAATAAGAGATTTTCTGTTACATGGAAGAGTTTGTGAGTGTAGCGAAAAAGCCATTGGTCATCTCTGGATCTGGATCTCATAAGGCTGTAGTGTTTAGAATTGATTGTTTGCTTTCTCTTAATGAAGGCTGGCAGCTGTTTGCAGTGCTGAGCTGGAGGCCTTGGAGACATGCATTAGCAAGCAGTAGTACTCAAAATACATGATAAATGGATGTCTTATGGCTGCTCATTCAGTTTGTGTGCCTGCATGATGGCCATGCTTGAAGTAGGATTTATAATGATATTTTTCACTCGGAGGGAAAACAGCCATAAAAGCCAGCTGGAAAATAACAGTAAAGTCATCCCAGTCACCCTCCCTCCTTCTTTATTTGGATTGAAGTCTGCTGTCTGGCAAGGAAGAGGTTAAAAATAAAGCTACAAATAATTGTGCTAATCAGTGTATACTTTATCTTTGTATTTGTTTATTGCCTTGGGTACTTGATTAGACAGCTCGAACATACAATTAATTAGTAACCTCAGTGTTAACTTCTCAGCCCTGTTTAATTAATCGGTTGTGTTGCAGAGGCTCTGCTGGCTTGGAAAGCCAGGAACTGTGCCATGTAAACACTTTTGTTAATGTCAAGTGAAGGTTGAGATACACTTGATTTCTGTTTTTTTGTTTATTAGCTTAATTGAAGTGATCAGCTTTTCAAGGTCTAGGTGCAAGTTCTAAATATACTGTTTCCAAAGTTTTTGGCTATCATATAAATGCTGAAAAGGTTTTGTGCCTTAGCTATTACCATAAATCTTCTCAAGTGTGCTGATCATCACGCAGTTAGTAAGGACCAGTACAAATTAAAGACCGTGGTGAAGTCAATTTTATGGCTACAATTGTATTTTCCATTAACACTGATGATGCAAGGTGTGCTAGTTTGAGCCTAGCTAGAATGTTTTGGTGAGAAGAACTAAATGATAGGCTGAGAAATGAAAACAGTGGTGAGGTCTACTTCGCTCACAGTCTTGCTGAGATGTGTAAGGAAGAAAACTAAAACAAAAGATAAGGTCACTTCTGCTCTGCACTTCGCTTGGGCACTTTGTGCTGGGCTGTTCTCCTTGCCTGCTGGGGAGCTCGTGGCTGCTGGCTGAACTCCGTCTTGCTTTCTGACCTCACCCTCCATTTGCTTGGCTGCTTCACCTTGCTTTTTGATATTTCTTTTTTTTTAACCTTTTCTACACACACAAGTACTACTTGGAGGGGTTTTATCTTGTGCCTGCAGGTGGTTACCATAAACATAGGTACTGATCCACTTTGGATGTTGAATCTTTGCATGACTGAGATATTGAAGCTCTTCCATAAGTGTCTAGGAGAGAGTGAAGAGGTGGGTTCTGCTTTTGAGATGTTATAAATAAGCCATCTGTCCAAGTTAAGCCTTGCACAGCTACAGCATTGTTCAAACCCTGAGAATTTAACAAATACTGATTTCAAGAGGGACAAGTCTTGACTACTTTGATAGTATCAATTACATGACTGTGGAAGGAAATTGCACATTTCAGTCTTAATACTTCAAATTTTAATTGAATTTATGAAGGCCACATGAATGAGGTATGAGTAGAAGTGTTGTGTGTATTCGTGTTTATGTGAAAGTACCAAAACAGAGCAGGATGAGAACTGCCTTCATAACAACAGTGTTTGAGGATGCTGCTCACAGGACACCATTTCCAGAAGTAAAAATGAGGATCATACCATTCATATTAGAATGCAAACACATGGTTTATGTTAGACTAGATGCTAGAAAGAAGTTCTATACAGTAAGGGTGGTTACCAAATCAGCCAAGACTTGATTTCCCCAAAGGAAGACAAATGAAGATGAATATGAGTTTAATATAGTCCTCTTCTCTGTTAAGTGTAAGTACTGAAGATCCTTGAGGTGGCAGCTGTGTATTGACTCTGAGATCTTTTGAGGCCAGAGTAATGAGAGCTCAGATGATGGACAAACAGGTCCATAGCTCAGTTTGATTAGATAGGCTTTGGTTTCCGTGGGACACCAGATTCCATGGACATGGACAACAGCGTTTATTGTAGATGAGCAAAATCCATTGTGGCTTTCATCCAGGGGGATGATAGATGAGGATTCTTCACAGAAAGAGAATGAGGAGTAAGTGGCAATACTGACAAAAATGTCAGACCATGAAGTGAAACAGTGAAAAGGTGGTATTGCAAAATCAATGCAGCTCCCTCACAGGGTAATAGAGGGTAGTCATTTATCTTCTTCCTTGAAGACAGTCATGTACATTAGATACTGCTGAATATGGCCTTAAATTGCACCAGGGGAGGTTTAGGTTGGCTATTAGGAAACATTTCTTTCCTGAGTGTTTAGACATTAGAACAGGCTGCCCAGGGAGGTGGTGGACTCACTGTCTTGAACATCTTTTCAAGAAATGTGTGGCCATGGCACTTTGGGACGTGGTTTAATGGCCATGGAGGTCATGGGCTGATGGTCGAACTCAGTAATCTTGGAGGCCTTTTCCAACTGAAACAGTTCTATAATTCTCCATTAGCAGAAGCCTCATCCAAAAACAGTATCAAGGATGGCACCACTAAAAAAGACCAGTATTACTCCTACCAGACAGGATGGGCTGAAGCAGAAAGTTTGTGCTCTTACACAGGAATCGGTGCTGTCAAGAAGGCGAGAAAGCCTTTAGCTACTAGTGACCTAGTTACTGAAAGTTTCAGCTGTGAAGGAAGTATTCTCCTTTACCCTTCCTCATTCAAAAAGGTCTTCCTCATTTAAATAAGAATTGGGCCTGTTATGTGTTTGTTCTTTGGGGTTTAGCATGACCTACAAAACCACCATAGATTCAAATGCAGGATTCCCTCTGCTGATATTTAACTTGTCTGCTCGAATGTGTATTTTTCTAATGCTCTCTGAAATGCTGCAAAGTAGACATTTTCATTCACTGCATGCATGTGGTTACTTTAGATAAACTTAAGTAAAAAGTGGTAAAGTACTGATGATAGTATTTTTTCAGCTTAGTCTTTATTTCCTTGTACTTTGCCATAAGCTTCAATATCAAACCGTTTCTTAGCCTGGAAGTTGATATTATGTGATTTTCCTAATACATGGACTAATCTCAAGACATTGAAAGGCTCATTAAGGCTGTAAGTCTGGATCTCTATCCACTTGACCACTGCTATCAAATGCAGCTCTGCATCTGAATTCTGATGGCCACTGAGCAAAATAGCTAAAACAAATGACTTAAATATAAGGAGACTTTAGAGTCTAGAGGTAGCTTCAATGCATTTCTCCCCAAATCCATAATTTACACAAGATTCAACAATTTAAACTTATAAATTTTGAAGTGGTTTTAGAATGACTTTTTGTTGTTGTTAACATGGATGCTAATGGACCAGGTAGGGATAATATTTTCCTTATGAACAGGGAGAAACTGGCTGGTGATGTAATAATCCAGGCTGGATGAGGCTCTAGACATCCTGCTCTAGGGTAGGGTGTCCCTGCCCATGGCAGGGGGGTTGGAACTGGTTGATCCTTGTGGTCCCTTCCAACCCCGACTGATTCTATGATTCTAGTGGGAGGTGTCCCTGCACATGGCAGGGGGTTGGAACTGGATTATCTTGAAGGTCTCTTCCAACCCAAACACATCTGTGATTCTGTGATTCTGTAATCATTGAGTGTTGTAACTATGAAGTAACAGAAATCAAAATCTTGGGGGCAGCAAAACTGATGAAGGGTCTTGAGAACAAGTCTTAAGAGGGGCAGCTGAGGGAGCTGGTGTTGTTTAGTCTGGAGAAGATGAGGCTGAAGGGAGACTTCATTGCTGTCTGCCACTCCCTGAAAGGAGGTTGGAGTGAGGCGGTGGCCAGTCTTTTATCCCTAGGATCAGATGAAAAGATGAGAGGAAATGGCCTAAAATTGCATCAGGAGAGGTTTAGGTTGGATATTAGGAAAAAATTCTTTGCTGCAAGAGTGGTCAGGCATTGGAACAGGCTGCCCAGCAAGGTGGTGGAGTCACCATCCCTGGAGGTATTCCAGAAATATGTAGGTATGGCTCTTGGGAATGTGGTTTAATGGCCATGGTGCTCTTATGTTGAAGGTCGCTTTTCCAACCAAAGCAATTCTATGATTCTGTTTTCTTTCCTTTGCATTCCTTCTTCATTCATAGCTGTGACACGGGAGAAATGTGAAGATTATGCGAAATGTGTTGTAAGAACAGGAGAAGACCTTTTGAAAACCTGATTAGGGGGAGGGTGTCCAACAATAAATTGTATTTGAAAGCTATTTAATGCTAATGCAACTTGATATGCTTGGAGTTAGAAGTCTGAACTTGACTTTTTGTTCCTAATGGCAGCCCCATTAGCAATATAAAACCTCTGCACAACTCAGTGATTTCCTTACATATTTGGGAAATGTATTGTGCTCCCCTCTGACTTTTTCTATCCTCTCACACTTGACTACAGAGACCTGGGTCACAGCATACATTTCCTGTTGACACAAAATAGCAGGAATCCAATACTATGTATGTAGTAGACTGTGTATGGTGGTTATTAGATACCAGACACGCTGGTGCCAAACTGATTCCCAAAATCATTTATCAGGTAACTTCAGAGGTTTTGTTGCATTTGCTTTACCACTCATGAATGAGTGATGTAATAGGCTCTGAGTGACTTCTTGTCAGCAGGAAATGCACAATACTATGCCTGGCTTTTGAAGTCAAACCTCCAAGGGCATGGTCTGTGCAGAGAGCTGTAATGTGACTCTTGAATTCTCAGTATAGATAAGCCCATCTTCATAAAAAGACAGTTTAGTATGAATGGCAGTGCAAAGCACTACAGCTTAATATTCAACTTCTCCCTTCCCTCTGTGCCCCTCCCCCCGCCCCCCCCGCCCATAGTTACCAGAAACTGTTTCTCATTTGTATGTTTTTCAGAAAAGGAACAGAGAGCACAACCTGAGAGTTTAACCTGTCAGAAAACCTCGGTGGCATGCCTATCAGTAATCAAGTGTAAGACTGTTTTGTAGAGTCATACCAAGGTTTGGGTTGGAAGTAGCCTTAAAGATCATCTAGTTTCAACACTCTGCCATGGGCAGGGGCACCTTCCACTAAACCAGCGTGCTCAAAGCCTCATCCAACCTGGCCTTGAACACCTTCAGAGAGAGGGCATCAACGGCCTCCCTGGGCAACCTGTTCCACCTTCACTGTCATTTCTTCCTAATATCCAGGCTAAACTTATCCTCTTCCAGTTTGAACCCATTCTCCCATATCCTATTACAACAACCCCTTGTAAAAAGTCTCTCTCCAGCTTTCATGTAGGTCCTTTTCAGGTAGTGGAGTACCTTGACATGTAACTTGAAAGGTTTAAAGCAGACAAGGTGGAGAACTCATGCGTGCTGTGTACACTTATGTATAATGTAGAATGGTTTCTGTTTTGTCATGGGAATGCTCTGAATTGTTGACCTTTTTTTTTCACTGTGGCTTCTCTTTTTCATATGAATGCATAATCTTAATGTGATAGCTTCCAGCAATGACTTCTTTATACCTCCCTCCAACAACACTGTATGAAAACATCAATGCAAGGAAAACTGTATATGCCTGTTGCTGTGTTTAGTCTGCAGGGGTCTTTAAAAGCCCTTACTTGCACTGACAAATAGATCGTTTAAGTCACTTGATTGAAGTAAACCATTATGCTGGCAGGTATCATGTGCTTTCTCCTGAAATTTAAAGGGGAAAAAATCACTGCTCTGGATTGCCTGTGACTTAGTTGACTTGACAGGTTCAACTTGCAAATTTGTAATTTTTCAGTTGTTCTGTTCCCAGTGCTGAAACTGCTGTTATTTCAGGATCTTCTTGATCTTAGCATTTGGAATAAGACTATCATGAGGATAAGACTGCTGTGAGGACAGGCTGAGAGAGTTGGGGCTCTTCAGCCTGGAGAAGAGAAGGCTTCGAGGAGACCTTAGAGTGGCTTTGCAGTATCTGAAGGGAGCCTACAGGAAGGCTGGGGAGGGACTATTGACAAGGTCTGGTAATGTCAGGACCAGGGGGAATGGGTTTAAACTGGCAGAGTTGAGATTTAGACTGGATGTTAGGAGGAAGTTCTTTACAGTGAGGGTGGTGAGACACTGGCACAGGTTGCCCAGGGAGGTTGTGGATGCTTCCTCCCTGGAGGTGTTTAAGGCCAGGCTGGATGAGGCCTTGAGCAACCTGCTCTAGTGGGAGGTGTCCCTGCCTATGGCAGGGGGTTGGAGCTGGATGATCCTTGAGGTCCCTTCCAACCTAAACCATTCTATGATTCTATGATTCTGTGGTTCTATCATTACTAAAGACAATAGCATTTAGTGTTCTTTAAGTGTGCTAGTAATAGAACAAGAGGAAATGGCCTTAAATTGCACCAGAAAAGGTTTAGGTTGGATATTAGGAAAAAGTTAGTTCCTTCGAGAGTGGTCAGAGAGGTGATCAGAATCACCATTCCTGGAGCTGTTTAAGAAATGTGGATATAGCCACTTTGAGACATGGTTTAATGGCCATGGTGTGATAGGTTGATGATGGGACTTAATGGTCTTAGTCTTCTTTTCCAACCAAGACAATTCTATGATTCCATGTTACCTTGAAGAAGTTGCATATTTTGTTTGCAGTATTGCACTCTCGTCTGGTTTCGTCATCAAAATGATGTACCAAGTGTGACACTTCATTGCTAAATATCTGCCAAATCTGAATCAAGGTGATTTCACTGGGGTGAGATCTTCCCGAGGGCTCAGCTGTGTAAACTAGTGTGGCACTGTAAATGGATTTACTGCAACAAGGACACAGAATGGTAGAAGTGTTTCAGTTGGAAAAGACCTCCAAGATTATGGAGTCCAACCATCAACCTAACACAACCATTGCCATTAAAACAGATCCCAAAGTGCCATGTCCACACGTTTCTTGACCACTTCTAGGGACTTAGGCAACCACATGTAGGGTTCGGGATCTTATACCAACCTTCCTTTCACTGATCTGTAGTTTCTCATAAATATGTAAACCTGTGTTCTCTCATTCTTGGTCTTTAATCTTGGGATTGTGTAGTCTGGACAGGTTAAGTAAATCCTCTGAGCTGTCATTGTGTTTCTCTTTTCTGAAATGAAGTTTCACACATTGTGCCATTTTAGAGCAATGGATGTCTTAGTCCATTTGAGAAAGAATGAGAAGTTAAAGGGCCTGATAGCTGCTGGAAATGATGCAGTGAGGTCAGGTTCCAACGCCTTCATCTTACGAATTTCAGTCGGTTAAGTAATATTTTTAACACTTGGCTTTTGGTAATTACAAACAGAAGAGTCACTACTTTTGTTCCTCTCCCAAGGGCTTTGGAAATGGGAAGAGATAGGGATACCTAGGCTGCTAAATGCTGCCTCTCTTCAGTGCATAGCCTGGCACTACTAAAGTCATAGAATCGTGGAATGGTTTGGGTTGGAAGGGACCTTAAAGATCGTCTAGCTTCACTCCCCTTACCATGGGCAGAGGCACTTCCCACTAGACCATACTGCTCAAGGCCCTGTCCTTCAGTCTCGCATCCCTTTCCTGTTTGCTGTGTCAGGACAGTGACCTGAAATGTTTGTGACCTTGTTTGTAAATACCCTGAATTCTGGTCTCATACATCCTTCAATGATCCATGTTTGGTTGCAGGTTTATTACTCTGTTGAACATCAAGTCCATGCCCTAAGCTCAAGCCTTTTTTGAGCAGTTGTTTTTTCTCTTCCTTTCTTTTATTCAGCTTCTGTGCTTCAAAAGTCGAAATGGTAAAACTGCTCTTTCTAGGTAGCTTACATAGATGTAGCACAGAAGCCTGTAAAATTGTTCATTAAAAAATGTCTTTGATGATTAAAAAGAAAATGGTATGAAACATATATCAAATATGGGGGGTCCTTATGTGTGCAGATTTTTATATTGACTTCAGCATTTTTACAGTGCACTGGTACGTGGTTTGCAATTAATTTCAAATGGAAAAAGGATGAAAAAGCATTTTTCCCCCTTTGTCAGCTAATTTGTTTTCTCCAGCATTGTTGAAACCAGTATAGCACATGTGTCATGTTGTCTGCTGGATTTATAAAGCAGGGTGTAATTAATTAAGATGAATGTTTCCAGAGCTAGTTTCTGGGGCAGGTGAAACCTCTGGCCTTGTCCTTTGCTTTGAATGGGTGAAACAGACACATCTGCAGAAAACTTTCCATCTCTCATTTTGTTCAGAGCATAGAATCTTGAATGGTTTGGGTTGGAAGGCACCTTAAAGATCATCCAGATCGAACTCGCCCACCATGGACAAGGACACCTCAGACCAGATTGCTCCAGGCACCATCCAACCTGGCTTTGAACACTTCCAGAGGGGGCACACATACCTCCCTGGGAAACCTCTTCCAGTGTCTCACCACCATCACTGTAAAGAATTTATTTCTGTTAGCCAGTCTAAATCTCTTTTCTTCCAGCTTTTAAAGACATTTGCTTGGGGAGAGTGCAAGGAGCAGGGAGTGTGGCTGGATAAGATGGTCTTTCCCACTCTAGCTTTGGAAATCTTACGATGAGGAAATGCGTCTTGGACACATCTACAGAGAAGAGAAGAGGTATCAGGTGGATCAGTATGATAGAAAGAGTTGGAAAGCAAGACTGGGGAGAGAGGACTCCCCACTGAAGTGCTTGATGCTTCCATGGTCTAGGATTTTTCCACCATTTCCTTCCAGATAAACCTAGGAGGGTTAAGTGCTGCCTGACCAGAAACAAAACCAGAATTAATTATGCTTTTGAAGTTCAGCAGGACGAGACTCCTGGATAGGTGTCTCCTGGACAGTTGATCACTCAAATAGTCCCACTTCTGACTGGATTGCATATCATTAAGCCAGTAAGTATGCAGTGTCTTTATTTAAATTTGCCTTTTGGCATCTCTTTTAAAATTGCTCCAAAATATAATTGCCACATTTCACTTTTTGAAGTTCAGAGTCCTTGGGGAGATATCTGTGTCCCAAGTCTCTGTAGACTACTGTCTCTCCTCTGACTCTCTTTAAGCATTTCTCACCGTACTGGAGTTGAACAGTAGAGTTAGTCTCCAGTCTGTTTCTCTCCTTTTCATGTTCAAGAGCCATTATCTTGATGTTGAAGTGAAATATTTCATTTCAATGACTACAAAGAGTTGACTACAAAATAGCTACTTGCCCAATAAAAAAGAAAAGCCAATGCAAGCCCCATTGTGTCTTAGTGTGTTGCCCTTTTTGATTATCTTCTGTCATGCACTCAGTCTTGCCCAAGACATGGGAGAAAAATCAGCTCCTCTCTCTGCATACAAACCTCCTGGGAGAAAGTGCATTTATGCTGCACCTCAATGGCTGAGTAAGTCTCAGTGTGGCAGCAGAAGGACATCCAGTGTGAAGTCACACACTTAAACTTTTATGGTCTGTTGTCACCTTCCCTACAGAGACAGCTTTAGTACGGCAGAAGGGATGTAAAATACAAGTCATAATAAGGATTTATTTGCTCTTGGCTTGCACACAGGTCTCACAAATTGATTGCAAAGGTATAGAGTAGAAAGAACTAAAAATTATTAGAAAGAAATTATTTAAAGTGAGGGTGGTTAGGCATAGGAACAGGTTGCCTGGGAGGTCTCGGATGTCTCCTCCCTGGAGGTGTTCAAGGCCAGGCTGGACAAGGGCTTGAGCAACTGGTCTAGTGGAAGGTGACCCTGACCATGGCAGGGTGCTGGAACATGTCCAGAGAAGGGCTACAAAGCTGGTGAAAGGCCTGGAATACAAACCCTATGAGGAGAGGCTGAGGGAGCTGGAGTTGTTTAGCCTGGAGAAGAGGAGGCTCAGGGCTGACCTCATTGACCTCCAAGATCATCCAGTCCAACCTAGCACCCAGCCCTAGCCAGTCAACTAGACCATGGCACTAAGTGCCTCATCCAGTCTTTTCTTGAACACCTCCAGGGACGGCGACTCCACCACCTCCCTGGGCAGCCCATTCCAATGCCAATCACTCTCTCTGTGAAGAACTTCCTCCTAACATCCAGCCTAGACCTCCCCTGGCACAACTTGAGCCTGTGTCCCCTTGTTCTGTTGCTGGTTGCCTGGCAGAAGAAGACCAGCCCCCACCTGGCGAGGTTAAAGGCTGGACTCAGTGATCTTGAAGATCTCTTCCAACCACAATGATTCAACGATTCTATGATTCCATCTTTCCCTGGCTGTTTATTAGTTATTAAAGTTTATCAAGTTACTGCTGTCAGGGAGAAGTCAGTCAGTCAGTCAGTCTGCACAGATATGTGAGAGAATGAAATTCCTGTATGCCTTCCCTTCCCAGATCAGTAGATATCAGCTAATTTCCCTGCTCAGCAGAGTGGATAGATATCCATCCAGATACCTAATCTTGCTATTCTGAGGAGACAGAATAGCTGGGTAGTAAATAATGCACATCTTTCTTTTTTACTTCTTTTTCTTTTTCTTTTTTTTCCCTTCTTTTCTTTTCCCAAAGGACAAAGGATGCTGATTTGAGTAATACTGATTGACTAGCAGAACAAACATGTGCTCAGGTGTTGTGTTAGCTCAGTCTGCAAGAAAGGATTTGTTACAATCAGAGTTCAGTCTGAGAGAGATGATCGTGCATTTAAACATTGCAACTAGAAGTTTCTTAGCTATGGCTCAAAGCAAGTTTCCTCAGCTCTTCACCACTTTGGGATGTAGTCACAGAATCATAGAATCAACCAGGTTGGAAGAGACCTCCACGATCATCCAGTCCAACCTAGCACCCAGCCCTAGCCAGTCAACGTCATTCACTCTCTCTGTGAAGAACTTCCTCCTAACATCCAGCCTAGACTTCCCCCGGCACAACTTGAGGCTGTGTCCCCTTGTCCTGTTGCTGGTTGCCTGGGAGAAGAGACCAACCCCACCTGGCTACAGCCTCCCTTCAGGTGGTTGTAGACAGCAATGAGGTCCCCCCCCGAGCCTTTTCCAGTCTAAACCCCCCCAGCTCCCTCAGCCTCTCCTCGTAGGGTTTGTCTTCTATCACAGTCATTTAAGGTCAGCTGTTTGTGAAGCAATGCTTAGGAAATTTGAACAATACTGTGTATCAGAAAGCTAAGTTAGCTGGAAAGCAGCTCCGTGGAGAAGGACCTTGGAGTACTGGTGGATAATAAGTTGATCTTGAAAGAGCAATGTGAGCTTGCAGCCAAGAACACAAATGGTCTTCTGGAGTGCATTAAGAAGACTGTGGCCAGCAGATCAAGGGAGGTTCTTCTCACCCTTTCTACTCTGTTGACATCTGGAGTGTCATGTCCAGTTCTGGGCTCCCCAGATCTAAAGAGACTGGAACATCTGATGAAGAAAGGCTGAGAGATCTGGGGCTGTTTAGCCTGGACAAGAGAAGGCTGAGAGGAGATCTTATTAATGTTTATAAAATATCTGAAGGGTGGGTGTCAAAAAGATGGAGTCAGTCTCTTTTCAGTGGTGTCCTGCGATAGGACAAGGGGCAATGGACACAAACTGGATTACAGGAAATCCCCCCTCAACACAAGGAAGGTGCTGGACCTCTGGAACAGGCTGACCAGAGAAGTGGAATCTCATCTTCTTAAGACTTCTGAGATCCACCTGGGTGTGTTCCTGTGTGACCTGCCCTAGGTGATCCTGCTTTGGCATAGGGGTTGGACTGAAATCATCTCTAGAAATCCCTTCCAAACCCTACCATTCTGTGATTCTATGAAGAAAAAAAAAACCCACAGCTGTGAAAGATAAGGAATAGGAGCTTAGAGTGCAGAAAGGAGAGCTTGTGGAGGATGAGTGTTGCTTGGGATAGTAGATAAAAACAGCAATATGAAACTATTTTGTTGAAATTGCTGGTATCACCAAAATGTTCCTAGATAAACTTTGTCTGAAAACAAGTGAGAAAAATTTGGGATTCTTCCTTTGAAACAGAATCTATCTCTGTCCTCTTTATGGACAAAAAGATACTGTCTTTTTTTTTCCTGTACTGGAGAGTAATGAATAGCAGAGAGGACTTGTTTCATTAATCCTGTCTTTCTCAGAGGAACACATTTTGTTTGCAAGTTCTTAATTGTTGCAGTCTTAGAACTAGAAACAGATTTATTTTTGTTTTCTCTTTTACTTTGCTAACAGCAAAATTGTGTTAAAATGTGTGTTTAATATGGTGTTAATATTTATATTTAATGCAAACCCATTTATAGCTATTATTAATTCATAGAATTGTTTGAGGTGGGTGGGACCTTAAATATTATTTACTTCCAACCTCCCTGAGATAAGCAGGGATACCTCCTGCTAGACCAGGTTGCTCAGAGCCTCATCCCACCTGGTCTTGAGCTTTTCTAGGTATGAAGCATCCATGACTTCTCTGGGCAACCCATTCTAGTAGAGAGCAGTGAGGTCTCCCCTGACTCCTTCACAATAAACAACCCCAGTTCCCTCAGCTGCTCCTCAACAGACCTGTTCTCCAGACCCTTCACCAGTCTGTTACCCTTCTCTGGACGTGCTCCAGCACCTCAGTGTCCTTCTTGCAGTGAGAGGTGAGGCACCCAGGATTCGATGTGTGGCCTCACCAGTGCTCAGTAGAGGGGCACAATTACTTCCCTGCTCACGCTGACCACACTTTTGCTGATCTAGGCCAGGATGCTGTTGACCTTCTTGGTCATGTGGGCACACTGCTGGCTCATATTCAGCCACCTATCAACCAATACCCTTGGGTCTTTTTGTGCCAGACAACTTTTCAGGCACTCTGTCCCAATCATGGAGCATTCGTTGGGCTGTTGTGACCCAAGTGCAGGACCCAGCACCTGATTTGTTAAAACCTTATACACTTCATCTCAGTCCAGCAGTCCTGCCTGTCCAGATCTCTCTGCATAGCCTTCCTACTCTCAGGCAGATGAGCTACCACGGACTCCTTGAAATACCTTCATGGTGCTCTCTGCTGTATTCAATGTCTGTGAAATATCTGCTGGTTTGAGGGGAAAGAAATCAATCACTTCTGTTATCTGTGAAAAGTAATACTCTTAACACTGATCTATTCCATGATTTCACAGAAGTATATGGTTGGTTTGGGTTTTTTGTTTGGTTTGTGGGGGTTTTTTTTAGTTGCATAACTTTGAAGGTATTGGTAGCACTTGAAGCAAGATAATGTCAGCATTTTTTGCTAGAAACCTTTACTTTTTGTCTGAAAAAGAAATTGTAGAATACTGAAACTGCATATTCAGCATTTCAGCTTTCAAACAAGTGACTCCACAAAATCTGGCCTGAGTATAGACAGCAGTGTGATGTAAAGAACACATCATCATCATTTCTCTAAGCTTCTGAACCAAAACTTGAAAAAATATGTGAAGTCTTTTGGTCTCCTTAATACTATGATGTTATTTTGTGTTTGTGGAACTCTTCAGATACCTGAAGTCACTTGATTGCACAGCTTCAAGAGAGTGTCTGTTGCCCAGGTAGTCCCACAGCCATGACAGGTGGGTGTGCTTTGGTTGCCCTGCTCTGTAAGAAGACTGCTCTTCTCAAGGCAAGGCTGGAAATATTAAAATCATAGAATTATAGAACTGCTGAGGTTGGAAGAAAAAGTCTGCAGATCATTAAGTACAGCTACCTGCCTAGAGCTCTCAATCCCACCACTGCTGCTAAGCCACTACAGCTAAACCGTGTCCCTCAGCACCACATCCACACACCTTTTAAATACATCCAGAGGTGATGACTTAACCACCTCCCTGGGCAGCCTGTTCCAATGCCTGATAACCCTTTCTGTGAAGAAATTTATCCTAATACCCAGCCTGCACCTCCCCTGACACAACTTCACACTCTTTGCTGCTCTTCTGTCACTTGTTGCATGTGAGAAGAGACTGACCCTCACTCCAACCTCTTTTCAAGGAGTTGTAGAGAGCAGTGAGGTCACCTCTCAGCTTTCTCTTCTCCAGACTAAAAGTCCCAGTTCCCTCAGCCATTTACATTAGACACATTACAGGGTTATGTGTATGTGAATATCAGCTTCTGTTGAGAACTTTTTTATGTCTGTTCTCTGGGGTTTTTAGTTGTCTTTTCGTGCAAATGGTTTGAGTACAGCAGTCACAGGAATTTATCTGACCGCTTTGGGACACGTAAATCTGAAACAGCTTCCTAAATGATGTTTCTTTGCAGTGAAGAGAAAAAGGGCATGATTCACCATAAGACTATTCATTATTAGTTCCATAGAAGTGCCTTTTTCTCTCATCTGAGCAGAAGGGTGATGCTAGAGTGGTATAAAAGCCCATATTGACGGTAATTACATTTAGGTGCGATTAGTCTTACCTGAGATTACTGCTCTGGTAATTTTCTTAGAGTAAGAAAATGGCTGTAGATGGTGCTGTTGGGGGTTACAAGAAAACAGTGTGACAAATAGTCTGAGTTCATGAATCATGGAACCATTAAAGTTGGAAAAGACCTCTAAGATCATCAAGTTGAAGCTTCTACCTAGTATCTCCATGACCACTAGACCATGTCCTGATGTGTTTCGATAACAAATTAGTTGGTATGCTTTAGACCAGTGGACCAAAAAAAACCAAAACCCTAAAACCCCCAAAAAACACAAACCAACCAATGGAAAAAAAAAAAACCCACAAACAAAAGAACAGAGACATTTTTGAAATACATACTTAGCCCAAGTACCTTTTTTCCCCCCCCTTTTAAAGGGGAAAAGTGGCTGTGTACCTTAAAGCAATTGCTCAAGGATGTGAGATGGGGATTTTTACACCAAGAATAAAAAAAGGGCAAAAGTGGCACTGTATCAAGATGCATCTTTGTTTCAGATTTTGTGTGTGCTTTGGGTACTGGTAGAAGCAGCTTATTTGTATGGCTCAAAGACTGCTCATGAATCAGAATTACTTGTATGCTAAAAACAGGAGAGGAGGATTTTGATATTTTAAAATACAGACAATAACATTGACAAAACCTAACTCCCAACTCTGTAAATCACACTTTTGACAGGTACACAAAAGATTTTGGTCTCAATAATATGCTTCTTAAAAAAAAAAAAAAAACTTAACTACAGAGCTTTAAATATTTCATAATAGTCCAACGTCTCTTTGCAGATAAGAAAGATTAAGATCTTCAAAGTATTTAGTGATTTAATAGTCAAAAGAAACGCTTCTTAAAAAAAAAAAAAGTTCAATTTTAGGTTTCTTCAGTGTTCAATTTTACTTTCTAACATGAAACATTTCATTATGAGAGAGAGAGTTGGGGCTCTTCAGCCTGGAGAAGAGAAGGCTTCAAGGAGACCTTAGAGTGGCTTTCCAGTATCTGAAGGGAGCCTACAGGAAGGCTGGGGAGGGACTATTGACAAGGTCTGGTAATGTCAGGATGAGGGGGAATGGGTTTAAACTGGAGGAGGGGAGATTTAGATTGGATGTTAGGAGGAAGTTCTTTCCAGTGAGGGTGGTGAGACACTGGCACAGGTTGCCCAGGGAGGTTGTGGATGCTTCCTCCCTGGAGGCGTTTAAGGCCAGGCTGGATGAGGCCTTGAGCAACCTGCTCTAGTGGGAGGTGTCCCTGCCTATGGCAGGGGGTTGGAGCTGGATGATCCTTGAGGTCCCTTCCAACCTAAACCATTCTATGATTCTATGATTCTATGAGGCCTCCAAATTCCGATATTGAATTGTGCAATTCAGTTAATTTTTTTCCCATCTAATTTCTTGTTATTCATTTGCTTCTACTTTCTCTTAATCTTTTTCTTGCCAATACTGTGTTTGTATCTGCTGCTTTTGGTGGCATTTATCGTTAAGTCGACTTTTTTTTTCCACTTCATCATTATTTTGGAGATGTGATTCATTTGATGTGACGCAGAGCATATTACAAGACGTTTTCTTCCTTAGCTTAATAGATGCTATGGCTGGCGATAGGTTGTGTCACCAATGAAATCACACAGGTTTTGATGCACACTTGTCTTGTGTCCTGTCTGCAATGCGCTAGAGAAAGATTTCTTCCCTGATCAGGTGTTAAGTTCTTGACTTCATCTTTTGTCTGCGGAGTCTGCTTCCTTTGCTCCCCAGCAAAGTTAATGACAACCTCAGCAGACAACCTAGGTGATCCTGCTTTTGCAGGGAGGTTGGACTCGATGCTCACTGAAGGTCCCTTCAAGCCCCTAACATTCTGTGATTGTGTAAGTTCTCTCCTAGCTGTTGCTAATGCATTTTCATGCTCATGCTGGCGATCCAAGCATCTCTTACACCACTGCTGTCATTCTTCCTAACAAGAAGATGGCAATCTTAGTTTCCTGCTAAGAATCTTTGATAAAATCTGGAGAGCTGGCTACTTAAAGTGCAAATAGCATCTATTTGAGCAATCAGGTATGGAGTTCAAGGGAAGAGAAGCCTTCTTTCATAATCTGAAGTCACATTTCTTTCTTGTCTCCTTTTTCCTTCCTTCTTTTTTTTTTTTTTCCTTAAAATAATCCTTTTAACAAAGGATTCTGACATTCAGAAGGTCTTTCTTCCCTGTGGTCTTAATCTGACATCGAATTTCTTAATGGAACCACCCTTCAAGCCTTCCAGTCTTGATTGGTTGTAATTCTTCTCTTTCCAAGTGGCTTTCCTGTAGTTACTTGTTCTCATCAAAGAGTTAGTGTTTCAGATGTTTCTTTACTTTCCAGGAGACAAATCTTTCTGCTTCTCCCCACTGTTTTTTTCCTAGTGTGCCAGTATTGAGATGAAAAGTTGATTTGCCTTTCAGTCCATCAAAGATGTGTTCTGCTTTCATTCTCATGAATACCTAGCACATCTTAGCTGGTTAGGAATTCGTTAAATCACGTTAACCTTAACTGTAGATTAAGGACTTAAAATGTTTATTCTAGTCCTGGAGAGCGAGCCTTGTAAGTTTAAAGGAACGTCCTGTCCTTTTCAGTTAATGGCCAGCTGCTTCTTGAGCAAACTTTGAGCCTGACAAAACCTTAATTGAATTGCGTAAATTTTCAGGTGTGGCTCTGGTCCAGCACTCACTGAAGTTGATTGATGGCAGCAAGCTTTAGACAGACCCAACTCTAACACAGAAGTGGTATTTTACCATCTCTACTGTCTCACAATAATTACAAAACACTTCAGCAGCTTCTCAGTTGGCCAAGAAAGACAAAGTATCCTGGCCTAGATCAGCAATAGTGTGGCCAGCAGGAGCAGAGAAGTGATTATACCCCTGTACTGGGCACTGGTGAGGCTACACATTGAATTCTGGGTTCAGTTTTGGGCTCCTCACTTGAAGAAGGACATTGAGGTGCTGGAGCATGTCCACAGAAGGCTGGTGAAAGGTCTGGAGAACAGGTCTGGTGAGGAGCAGCTAAGGAAACTGGGGTTGTTTAGTCTGGAGAAGAGGCTTAAAGGAGACCTCGTCACTGTCTGTAATTCCCTGAAAGGAGGGTGCAATGAGGCTGGAGGGTTGGTCTCTTCTCCCAAGTGTCTAATGATAGAATGAGAAGAAATGTCCTGAAATTGTGCCAGTGTATGAAATCTGTAATTTCTGCAGCACCTTCAGGTGCATGGTGGTTACACATCCACCCAGAGCTGCCTAATCCTAAGGACATGTCTTTGAATAACTTTCTACTTGTGGTTCTTTAAATTCCCACCTCTTCCAAAGGAACTCAGTCTGAAACAACGTTCTAAGTGATGCACACTTAAAGTACTGGGAGTGCTGCTTTTGTTCCTGGCAAGAGCTAGCTTCTCAGCGCACATCACTTCAGCATTTGTCAAGGGTTAGGGCTGGGCTGGCCACTAAATGAATGATGGATGCTCTCTATTAACCTGAAGAGGAATAAGGGAGAGAGGCATGTGAATTGGAAATTAAAACTAAAATTAACATTGTGACTGAAGTTCTAGACTGCTTGCAGGGATGGATTCTGGAATTTGATTCAGAAACTCCTGGATTGGAATCAAAGGCAGAATTGATAGAGTCCTTCTCAGACACTGGCCATTGAAGGAAACCCTCAGCTTAATACTGGACATGACAGAGGTGGAATGTAATGGAATACCACGTTGATCAGTTGAGGGTCACCTGAACTATTTGCAGCTTTCCACAGCTGCAGCCTCTTAACTCTGCACACACAGTGTGGTACACGAGATTTCTCAGTGCCCCTAAGCTGCACCCCAACCACTAGCTCTGACTAGAAACGTGGGCTGTTAGCACTGCTAGGAGCAGCCACTGTTTGTGAGATCATGCTGTGAATTTCAGAAAGTGCAGCTACTGAGAAAAAACTGAGCTGAAAACTAATACTGCTGAACAGAATTTGTTCTGTTCCGACTCCAAACAAGATAATGTTTTAGGTTTGCAAGCAACAAGTGGAGAACTAGGAGAGCTTTAATGGGTCTCCTGGCAGACATGGCAACAGATACAGCTAAGTGGAGTAAAGAAATCCTTCCTCTTATGGTTCCTTTCAAATTTTTGTGATGGGCCTTAGGCTAAAAGTCTGTTTAGTATGGCATGGAGGGTTTCAGGCTGCTTAACTGGAAACAAAAAATGTAAAAACTGTTATACAGATTATCTGTGTAGGAGTACATTTTGGAGTGAAGTGAGATGTGGGTGGACACATTAGTTAAAAAAAACACCTGGGTTTGGTCGGTAATGAATCACTTGTGAAGTTTTTGTTCCCTGTTTTGTCCTGCCATGCTCTTTCTAGAAGGACACGAGCTCAATTCAGGCTAGCTTTTAGCTGGGGACATGCAGGCTAAGTTACACCCTGAACTTTTACTCTAAGCAGACAGAGAGGGAACACTTGGCCCTCTACAATTTCCAGCAACTAGGCAGGAAAAAAAGAGCAAAGTGATGGACCTATGAGATTGTAGCTATCAACAACTTGTCTTGTGGATCTTGCAGTAGGGGGGGAGCTGCCTGATGACACCTTTCAAAAGCTGAGGAATATGCTTTTAATGTGCAGCACATGTGTCTGCTTGACAGGCACTGAAGGGCTTATGGTCTTCAGCTGGCTCTGCTTGGTGTGATAATAAGGGGCCTGAATTCCTGATGCAAGATGAAGAAATCCACCGGTGAGGTTAGAACTATGTTTTAAATGTCTTTTAAATAACCCTTGAGCAAAAATTTGGAATCAAGAAATGTCATTTCTAAATACATGGAAGCATTTTGTTTTCTGTCCTGCTCGGAACCAGAGATACCTTCAGAGTAAGTAAATTCTTTGGCAACTTGCAGTTTTGAATTTGCTAAGTTGAGATGGACTTTGGTTTGTTTTCTTTTTCCTGTTAGTTACAATTTTGATGTAGTTAATACAGGGTTTTTATGGGATTTGCAGCACGTTGCAGAGTTCCACTTATCCACGACAACAGAATTTTGGGGAATGTAAGGTTGTGTAGAGATATAATAATCATAAGCAGCTGTGAAGTTGGTTGTGCTTAAACTTGAGATGTCCCTAGCAGTGTTCAAGACATTGTGGCACTCTGGGACATGGTTTAATGGCCATGATGGTGTCAAGTTGATGGTTGGATTCGATGATCTTAGATATCTTTTCCAACTGAAGTAATTCTGTGTGCTGAGATGGTATCTTTTCAGAGTGTGATTGAAGGGTGACTTCAGGAAATCAGATTTCTCCATTATGTATGACTTTGATCACCTGAAAAGCAGCACTGGCCCTCTAAATTTAATGTTAATGATTGTGTTGTCATGTTTATCCAGAATTACAGCCTCTGATTTGAATTTTTGAGGAGGAGGCTGATTTATAGATGTTCTTTGTTAGTCATTAACTGAATTAAAATACATCTATAGCTTATTAAGACTTACTGTTTTGTAGTTCTACTTACTGTTCTCTATTATAAAACAATAGTTATGTAGTTATGTCTAGGAACAGCTTTACCCACCTGTGCTTCCCTTCTTCACATTTCTCTCATGACAAGTTGAGAGGAACGTGGACTGCAAGTACTGTAGATGCCAGTGGTAAATGTTGAGACCTGTAGAGCAAAAGAGTGCATCACTGGATATTCTCTTGAATCACCAAAGGATGCAGACTGGGCATTCCTTCCCAATGCTTTGTTTTTCAGCAGCCCTCGGTGATAGAATCCTTGGGAGTTTACTAACAAGACAACTTACAGGGAGATGTCATTTGTATGAGCCAGACCTAAAGAAGCATTAAGTAGCTGTATGTTGTTTTTTACTGTTTGTTTTGTCTGACTGCCACCCAGAGACTTGTAGCACCTGGCAGGGTGGAGGATGAGCTTTTAGCTTGCTTCATGCCACCGCAATGAATGTTGTTCCTAACAAAGCCAAGATGCAGAGAAAAAAAATGTAGTATCTTTTATCTGAGCAGTATGAAAGATTGCAAATCTTTAGCGACAGATAAAAAATATGCTGACATCTCTATAAAATCCAGTAGATTATATGCATGTTTTAATGCTTACTCTGCTGCCTGAGTTTTTTTGCTGTCACATAAATTTTTTTTCTGACCGAAAATATAAAGCAACTTAAAAGAAGTAGTTCTGATATTTGCACAGGGTGATTTTATGTGTCAATAGAATAGCAGTAAGTTGTTAGAAGAACTGATCGATGGAAAGTAATCGTGCCCTGGACTCTGTACTGGTGAGGCCACATCTTGAATACCAAATTTAGTTTTGGGCCTGTCGCTCCAACAAGGATGTTGAGGTGCTGGAGTGTGTCTAGAGAAGGGCAAGAAAGCTGGTTAGGGGTCTAGAGAACAGGAAAGGACAGCTGAAGGAACTGGGGTTGTTTAGTCTTGAGAAGAAGAGAGTGAGGGGATACTTCGTTGCTCTCTACAACCTCCTTTCAGGGAGCTGCAGTGAGGTGGGAGTTGGTCTCTTCTCCTTAATACCAAGTGCTAGAATGGGAAGAAATGGTCTGAAATTGTGCTGGGGCAGTTTAAGTTAGCTGCTAGGAAAACTTTATTCACTGCAGGAGTGGTCAAGCATTGCAGCAGGCTGGCCATGGAGGTGGTGGAGTCACCATCCCTGAAGGTGTTTGGGAAATGTATGGACATGGCATTTTGAGATGTGGTTTAGCGGCCATGGTGATGTTAGATTGATGGTTGGACTCAGTGATGTTTAGAGATCTTTTCCAACTGAAACAGTCCTATGATTCTATGTGCTGCAGTGAAATCTTGCTGGAAGCTATAAAATCTTGCCTTCTGAGATTTGTGATGGGCAGCCTAGTCAGAATAAATTGTGTTTAGAAGATGAGGTTAATCCCTAGGAGACCTGGAATTGTACTTTGTAATATAATGTATTATGGGCTTGATTTTCTAAGTAGCCATGCCTCCAGGTGGCACTTCCCAAACATCGGTTTAAAACTCCTTCTCAGTAGCTCATGTTTCCTGAAACAATTGAGATGAGAGCAGAATCTGAGTTGGTTTGGGTTTTTATTTTTTCTTTTCTGTAACAGAAAGCAGCTTTTTGTTTTCACAGTTGGGTGCCAAATTGGAGTAATTTCTTCTTTTATTGTCTGCAATTAGGGCTGGAGGTTAAAATCTCAAACACAGTTTTTAAATTCATATTTCAACTTACAACACACATAGAATGGCTTTAAAAATTACTTGAAAAATACTTATTGTTTGGGGTTGTTTTCTTTTCTTCCAGTTTATTTATTCTGCAGATGGTGATATATCATAAACCTCCAGAAAATTCTTGCAGAATTGTCACTATCAGACCCAGTTCAGATTTTTTTCTCTTTAGGGAATTGGGGGATTTTTGTACTAACTGTGCATTGGCAAGAGGTTAATTTTGCACTGCCGGTTAGAAGGTGGATTAAATCACGTTTCGTGGCTACTTCAGTGACAGCTACTCCTGTAGTATCTATCCCTACAGTGAAATTGCAGATCAGACAAAAGAGCATGTGTGCTGTAATCAAGTGACAGAATCACAGAACTGATTGATACTAGGAAACATTTCTTACCTGAAATCATGGTTAGGTTTTGATACAGGCTGCCAGAGGAGGTGGTAGAGTCACTGTCCCTGGAGTTGTTGAAGAAATGTGTGGAAATGGCACTTTTGGACATGATTTAATGGCCATGGTGGTCTTAGGTTGACAGCTGGATTTGGTAATCTTGAATTTTCCAGCCAAAACAATGCTATGATTCTATAAGTTATTTATTGTACAAGTTTAGGTAGACATATTTTATAAGCAGTTTGTTTTAGAGTTCATTTTTGGTCCTGTGCTATACCATCCTTGAAGACAATCTTCTTCCAGTGCTTCACGGTCTGTAGATAAAACCAAAGATCAATAATGAATGACTATATTTAGGTGGACTGTGTACACCTGATGAAAATGTTAGATGAAAAGAACTGCTGTCCAACTTCCATATTCTGATTTGGACACTTGAATTAGATATGGATGTTCTTGGGAAATGTTAACAAATAGTCATGTGAAGGAAGAGTTATATCAGTGAATTTCAACCCTATTTTAGACATACTTTACCTGTGAATTGGAATTGTTTGTGTCTCTTGGTTCACTTGTATTTCTTACTATAAAATACTTACTATTTGCAATTTTGTGAGTTTAGTTTTCACCATCATTTGAGGGTTTCATTTTAATTCCATTGATAGTCTCACTGTACACGAGAACTGGTTGTGTGTCTTGGTTTACCTACACTACTTCTTCTAAAATAGTTGGTGTTTGGAATTTTGTTTGGTTTAATTTTCATTATGTATCTTAGCCACCTTTTGCTTCGTTAACTAAAACCTCTGTAGGCAGGGAGGACTGTGAGTGTAGTAGTCAAGCTCTGAAGGTCTTGAATCTTAACCAGTAAGATGGACATAGATGGGAGAACAGCTCTTTATACAGCCCTCTAGTCCCAACTGGGAACTTTCCCAGACAACATTCCTCGGAACCGGAATGTGTGTGGCCAAAAACAGGCTGACCTAAGACACAGGTAGACATTAGGTAGATGTACTGAGTTGTAGTAAACTCTTCATGGATAGCAATTAAAAAAATAGTTTCTTAAATGTAGTGAAGAGGTTCCCAGTTGAGGAGCATTTCACAAGGGCATTATTCTAGAGTATTGTGTCCAGTTCTGTGCTCTGCAGTTCAGGAGGGATAGGGATGTACTAGAGACAGTCCAATGGAGATGAGGATGATGAAGGGAGTGGAACATCTGTCTGATGAGGAAAGGCTGAGAGAGCTGGAGCTGTTTAGCCTGGAGAAGAGAAGGCTGAGAAGGAATCTCATCCGTATCTACAAATATCTGAAGCTTGGGTGTTAAGAAGGAGCCATTCTGGTTTTATTGGCACCCAGTGATAGGGCGAGGGGCAATGGATACAAACTGGAACATAGGAAGTTCCACATCAACATGGGGAAAAGCTTCTTTGCTGTGAGGGTGCTTGAGGCCTAGAACAGGCTGCATAGAGTCTCTGGAGACTTTAAGAGCTGTCTGGATGTGTTCCTGTGTGACTTACCTTAGGTGATCCTCTTTTTGCAGGGGGTTTGGGCTTGATGATCTTCAGAGATCCCTTCCAACCCTTACCATTCTGTGATTGTCCTCCTCTTATTATAACATTGCTTCTCACACAAGGCTTCTTTTATTTCTCCTCCATTTTTTGTGACATGCTGTGGGTGTCACCATTCTGTTTAAAACAGCTAAGCTTTTAATTCTGGGGATATGTTGTGGTTTTTTTTCCTGCATGTTAACTTGGGGAGTGCTTTATGGTTGGTTTGTCACGAGTTGGTTTTATCATACTGAAACTTTAATGATACAGAAAAGAGGGTGATTGTTTTACCTTAATGAAATACTTGTGTTTGCTTTTATGTCAGAACACTTTGTCATTTATTGAGTGTGCAGCCTCAAAGGAGTTTAACTTAGCAGAAAACCTCAACTGCATGCATGTCTGTAATCAAGTGGAAGATCATTGTATAGAATTATAGGATGGTTTGGGTTGGAAGGAACCTTAAACATCATCTGGTTCCTCCCAGTAGACCAGGTCGCTCAGGGCCTTGTCCAAACTGGTGACAGCTTCCTTGGGCGATGTGTACCAGTGTCTTGCTTTACTAACAGAATGGTGACTTTTTCGAATAGAATGCATTATTATTTAATCACAAAACATTACACAGTTAGATTTCAAACCTTGTTAGTATTTTTTTTCCTAAGCATTTTGCCCCAAGTGCTGCATGGATGGTGGTACAATAAGGATGTGAATGTCCTTATTCCCTGTTCAGCTTTTCAGCCAAAAGATCTTCGTTTCTGTTCTGTTCATAATTGCTTGTGGCTTCTTTCTGTTGATACTCTGTGTGTTGCTCTAGATATGGAACATACAATTTTCCTAGCAGCAAATCTTTCAAATTAAGGTATTTGGATTATAGGAAGTCTTTCTCCCTGCTTTACATGAAAATTGACTTGTGCTTGAGAGAATTAATTTAGGAGCAGCATGGAAGATAGTGCTGTGGTGTATTCTCTGGCTTGAGTATGGAGTGAGACAAGGATAGATCACTCTGAAATATAATAATAGAATCAACCAGGTTGGAAGAGACCTCCAAGATCATCCAGTCTAATAATATATTTTGGTTTAGTGGCCACAGCAAAATTTTCTGCCCTATTTTTGAAAATGTACATGGCCAGAATTCATTGATGAACTGAGGTCAATTGTGTGAGGTTTAACAGAGCCAAATGCTAGATCCTGCACTTGAGTGCACTGAATATTCCAGACTTGGGGAAAACTTGGAAGATTGGAAAGTTGCCTGGCAGCAACTGGATTCTGGCTCATGTTCAGCCTCTGTCAACCAGCAGTGTGCTCAGGTGGCCAATATGCTAGCAGCATCCTGGCCTGGATCAGCAAAATGTGGCTAGCAGAAGTAGGAAAGTGATCCTGCCTCTGTGATAGTGGTACTGGTGAGGTCAAACCTTGAATCTTGGGTTCAGTTTTGGATCCATCATGCCAAGAAGGACATTAAGGTGCTGTAGTGTGTCCAGAATAGGGCAACAATGCTGGTGAAGGGTCTAGAGAACAGGTCTGGTGAGGAGCAGCTGAAGGAAGTGAGATAGTTTAGTCTGGAGAAGAAGAGGCTGAGGGGAGATCTCACTGCTCTCTACAACTCCCCAAAAGGAGGTTGGAGTGAAGTGGGGGTTGGTCTCCTCTCCATAGTATCAGGTGCTAGAATGAGAGGAAATGGCCTGAAATTGTGCCAGGGCCAGTTTGGGTTGGCTGTTAAGTGTCCTGGGTTAGGGTGGATCCTGCCCCTGGTAGAATAAGCTCACAACACAGATTTTTGGAAAGTCAGGAAAAACAAAACTGTATTTCTTGTAGTTTAAACTAAATAGAACAGTATAAGGAGAATAAACTACTACAGAAATATAATAACCTTAATGAACAGGGGGAATGGGTCAAGCAGCAGCGAAGCAGCAAAAGCAGCAGCAGCCAAAACAGTGGCAGGGGAAGGTAGCAGTGGGCACAGCAGAAGCAGCAAGGGGAAGGTACAAGCTGTGTGTCCAAACAGAAAGCTCTTGATGCTCCAATGAAATTATATTAACTTATCCATTGTTGCCCTTATATGGCCTATCCCTACAATGTTCACCTCTCCACTCAGAGCTTCCACTTCTAAGTTTCTCTGTTGCGAATGTGTTTATGTCTGAGCTAGAAGTTTAGCTCAAACAGCCACACTTAAGAGAACTTTCTTCACTGAACAAAGTGGTCAGGCACTGGAACACGCTACCCAGGGAGATGGTGGAGTCATGGTCCTTGGAGGTGTTTAAGAAACATGTGGCCATGGCGCTCTGGGGCATGGTTTAATAGCCATGGTGGTATTAGATTGATGGTTGGACTTGGTCTTAGAGGTCTTTTCCAACCAAAACAATTCTTTGATTCTGTGACAGTATTGAGACTGTAGAATCAGTTACTCTGGTATAGATCCAGGAGAAAACTTAAATTTCAGTGATCTATGCAGCTGCAACAGAGAGCAGATCACAAGCCACAACTGGTTGATTTCATCTTCTCTTTATACATTTTAAAGAGGAGGAACTCGAAGGCTGCAATCTCTAGAAGGTGTAGTGAGTTCACTAAACTTTTTTTTTTTGCTTTAATAATAAGTGAGTTTGAGACAGAAAAGGAAATTCTCCAGTGAAATCAGTTTGTATTTATATGGTGATTGGATGTAACCAGGTGTGTAGATACATACGTACCCTACATTGAACCCACTTTCTCTTTCCACAAACTCTAACTATAAAATCCCTGATTTGTTTCCAATTGAGTGCATGTGACAGCTTCTTAACATTTTGAAGAGTTTCATCTTCATCTGATTTGAATCTCTCCTGATTTTTTTTTTTTTTTTTTTTTACCTTCCTTCTGTGATATCTTACAGGAATTTGTAGCTGAAAGAATAATGCAGATACTAATTCCTAATAGATCAAAGATNACCAGCTTTGTCGCCCTCCTGTGGACACCTTCCAGCACCTCAACATCTCTCTGGAATTGAGGAGCCCAGAACTGGACACAGTACTCAAGGTGTGGCCTGACCAGCGTTGAGTACAGGGGAAGAATAACTTCCCTTTTATTTGCTTAGTTATCTGTGGAGCTCTGCAGACCTGCAGAAAGTTGGTCATAAATCAGAATTTCCACTTGCCAGACAGGTTGTCCTGTGACAGCTGAATTAGATCCCTTTCTCTTGGTAGCAAGACTGGTGGCAAGGTGAGGATAAGTCACAAATGTAGGCTTTCAACAGTAGTAAAAGCAAGTTACAGGATACCTAGGAGTGCTGTTAGGTTTCCAGCCCATAAATATGCCAAAAAAAAAAAAAAAATCAAGTCTTTGCAACCTTTTGTTTTCTTTTTTTTTTCCAAGATAATAAGCATACAAAATTCTATAACCAGGGAAGGAAGAGTATGCTTAATGCCATGGATTTCAGGACTCAAATCATTCCAAACCTAGCAATATATCATGTATATATCCATGAAAGCCACAAAGATGATCAGAGGGCTGCAGCAGCTCTGCTATGAGGACAGGCTGAGAGAGTTGGGGCTCTGCAGCCTGGAGAAGAGAAGGCTTCGAGGAGACCTTAGAGTGGCTTTGCAGTATCTGAAGGGAGCCTGCAGGAAGGCTGGGGAGGGACTATTGACAAGGTCTGGTAAAGTCAGGACAAGGGGGAAAGGGTTTAAGCTGGAGGAGGGGAGATTTAGACTGGATGTTAGGAGGAAGTTCTTTCCAGTGAGGGTGGTGAGACACTGGCACAGGTTGCCCAGGGAGGTTGTGGATGCTTCCTCCCTGGAGTTGTTTAAGGCCAGGCTGGATGAGGCCTTGAGCAGCCTGCTCTAGTGGGAGGTGTCCCTGCCTATGGCAGGGGGTTGGAGCTGGATGATCCTTGAGGTCCCTTCCAACCTAAACCATTCTGTGATTCTATGAAATGTTGAGCTTATTATTTGTAATGTAACTTTACTTTAAAATCAGGCTTCAGCTTGTGCCAGATATAAATTTTAAAGTTATCCCTCCAGAAAAATTATAGTTCAATGTCTGGCTAAAAAAAAAAAAAAAAGCTTACACATGCATTTGGCTTAAAACTGAGTGGCTAAGTCTTGTCATTAAAAATCTATTTCTTTAGGCAAAAATCAAGTATCTTATATAATTAAAAACAATTTCTTTAGGCAAAAATCAACTCTCCATAAACTAATGCTCAGCCTAAAATATTCAGGAAAATGGCTAATAAGCTCTACTTTTTTTTTTTTTTTTTTTTTTTGAGGAGATTTCTTTTGTGTTTTCCTGCTAGGAGTAATTACAGAATCACGGAACAATTTTGGTTGGAAGGGACCTCAAAAAAAAACCAAAACAAAACATTTTTTCACCTTTATACAGCTTCTTCCATGTGCAGTTTTTAAGTTCTGGTTTGTTGTTTTTTTTTTTTTTTGACTAACAAAACAAGTTATAAATGGAAATAATCTGCTTGTTTAGAAGGAGCTGTTAGTGTGGGAGCAGGTAAACTCTTGTTTAAGATAACATAGCCTCTGAAGAATAAAGATGAGGAATGCTGCATTCTGTGTTCAGTGAAAGACAAAGCTCAAGTCAAGAAGGTGAAACCTAATTCTGAGGCAAGAATTACTCAGATGACAAAGTGAAGCGCAGGCTGCCATCCAGGGGGACTGGGACACGCTGCCAAGGTGGGCTGAGGAGAACCTCATGAGGTTCACTAAGGCCAAGTGCCGGGTCCTACACCTAGGTTGGCTCAAGCCTTGATATGGATCCAGGCTGAGGGATGATGACAAGGGTTGGACTTGATGATCTCTGAGGTCTCTTCCAACCCTGATGATACTATGATACTATGACATTGAGAGCAGCCCTGTGGAAAAGGACTGGAAGGTGCTGATGGGTGAGAAGCTGGACATGAGCCAGTAACATGCACACCAGTGCATGCTTCTCACTGGCATTGTTCTCTGTATTTGGGCACTGCAGAGTAGGAAGAGTTCTCCAGCACAAGCAGATAGCTTGGCTTTCTGCATGACCCTTAAAGACAGTGCCTGAGTTGGCAGGCAGGGAGCTGAACCACTGAGGCCTTCTAGGCCCAGCCTGGGGCGTGGGGGGTGGTTTTCGGCCTACCCTCAGGCCGACTGAGGATGGACGAGGTGGAGGATTCTAGAAGGCCATTTTGGGCCGAGTTTGTACTTACTCTACCTGATTGCCTCTTGTATATATGCTATTGTAAATGGAATTTCTCTTTAAAACTTCCAGTGAGTTTGCAGTATCCTCGTTCTCACTCCTGAAAAGGGAGAGGAGTTGATTCTGTGCTCCCGAACCAAGCGAGCTCGTGGCCCAAACTGCAACACCAATGCGTGCTTCTCACTGGCATTGTTCTCTGTATCTGAGCACTGCAGAGTAGGAAGAGTTCTCAAGCAGATAGTTTGGCTTTCTGCATGACCCTAAGTGTGAGCTCCAGGCTGGGGCTGCCATGAGTCTAGGTCAAATCCCACAGTAACCACAGCTTTCAAAGTGACAGAAAGGTGTGGGTTGGAAATGACCTCTGGATATTGAGAGCAACTCCCCTGACAGGGCAGGATCACCTAGGGCAGCTATCAGGGGAACATATCTGGGCAGGTCTATCCTTCAAAGTCTTCAGAGAAGGAGACTTCACAAACTGTCTGGGCAGGCGGCTCCAGGGCTCCAGCACCCTCACAGCAAAGACATTTCCCCTCACCTTGAGGTGGAACTTCTGGTGTTCCAGTTTGTGTCCACTCCTCCTTGTCCTATCACAGGACACCACTGGAAAGATGTTGGTCCCTTCTTCTTGACACCCACCCTTCATTTGCTTATAAACATTCATAAGATCTCCCCTCAGTGCCTGTCTCAAGAGAACCTCATGAGGTTTGGTAAGGCCAAGTGCAAGATCCTGCACCCAGGTTGGGGCAGGCCTCGATACCGATCCAGGCTGAGGGCTGATGACATTGAGAGCAGCCCTGCAGAAAAGGACTTGAGGGTGCTTGTGGGTGAGAAGCTGGACACGAGCTAGCAACATGCACCTGCAGCCCAGAGGGCCAATGGTATCCTGGGCTGCATCAAAAGCAGCATGGCCAGCAGGTCAAGAGAGGTGATTCTGCTCTCTGCTCTGCCTGGGTGAGACCTCAGCTGGAGCACTGTGTCCAGCTCTGGGACTGCCAACACAAAAGGACATGAACCTGCTGGAGCCAGTCCAGAGGATGCCAAAAAAAATGATCAGAGTGGTCTGGAGAACCTCTCCTATGAAGACTGGCTAAGAGTTTGGGCTGTTCAGCCTGGAGACCAGAAGACTTCAGGGAGACCTTATAGCAGCATTTGAATATCTGAAATGGGACCTACAGGAAGGCTGGGTACAGACACACACCCTACTTAGAAGGGCTTGCAGGGATAGGATGAGGAACAATGGTTTGAAACTGGAGCATGGGAGATTTAGGATGGACATGAGGAGGCAGCAAAGCTGGTGAAGGATCTGGAGAACAGGTCTGGTGAGGAGCACCTGAGGAAACTGGGCTTTAGTCTGGAGAAGAAGAGTTTGAGGGGAGACCTCACTGCTCTCCAAAACTCTCTGAAAGGAGATTGGAGTGAGGTAGGAGTCATTCTCTTCTCCCTAGTTTTAGGTGATAGAACAAGAGGAAATGGCTTGAGAATCTGCCAGGGAAGGTTTATGTTGGATATTAGGAAAAATTTACTTGCTGCAATAGTGGTCAAGCATTAGAACAGGCTGCCCAGAGAGGTGGTCGAGTCACCATTCTTGGAGGTGTTAAAAAATCATAGAGTCTCTTAGGTTGGAAGGGACCTTAGCGAATGTCACGGGCAGGGAGGCCTCTCAGCTGGACCTGGCTGCTCAAGGCCTCATCTAACCTGGCCTTAAACGTACTGAGAAAGGGGCCATCCACAGCCTCCCTGGGCAGCCTGTTCCAGAGTCTCACCAGCCTCGTACTGAAGAACATTTTCCTAAGGTCCAGTGTAAGCCTACTCTCCCTGAGCTCAAATTCATTCTCTCTTGTCCTGTCAGTAGGCACACTTAGGAAAAGTCCCTTTTCCACCTTCCTGTAATATCCCTTTAGGTATTGCAAGGCAGCTATAAGAAATACATGGACGTGGCACTTTGGGACATGCTTTAATGGCTGTGGTGGTGTTGACAGGTGGACTTGGTAATCTTAGAGATCTTTTCCAAACAAAAATATTCTATGATTCTATAATTTTAGAAGAGTTACTGACTTCTAAAGCAGAAACGTAGGAATGAAAAGATGGAGTCATCAGCTCAAAGACTGTGCAGCTTTCCTGCTTTTGGAGGAGCTTGTGCAGACTGAGGTTGATAAGCAGTGTGGGTGTGCGTTCTGACTTTTTCTTCTCTTGTTTGTATGACGAATTTGTGTTTAAAGTGAGATGATTGAGTTTCTCATGAGGTGTCTTCAATATCCTGAGAAATAGCATTTGAGCTGGTTTCATTCTCTTCCTCTAGCAGCTTCATTTGTGGAAAATCTCTTAGGATAGATAGGATGGCTTTTTCAAGATGTGCAATGCATGGAGCATTTACTTCTAGTTGAATTCTCTGATGTTAAAAGATACGGAGGTGAAGACTGAGTGGAGATGGTGAAGTGCTGAAACTGAGACTCTCTCCTCTATTGGAAAGGGAAATCAAGGTGGAACAATCCACACCAAATTACAGAAATGTGGTTTATAACTTTCACTGGTGACCTAAATCCAGCATTCAAAAACATGTCTAGTCAATGGTGTGAGCTGCAATATCTGATTCTACTGAGGAGCAAGGTAGAAGAGACAGTGTGCAGAAGACATTGGCTAATGTACTTCCACTGCTAGTAGTTGCTACAGCTTATTTTATCTCCTAGTGACACTTTAATCTTAACTGGCCTCATACTCATGATTGTGGAGAGTGTTTATTTTGCCAGTTACTGCTGTTGTCATGTGAAATACGGTCTTATGGAGCTGGGGTGGTTTAGTCTGGAGAAACAGGGTGAGAGATCTTGTTGCTCTTCATAACTGCCTGAAAAGAGGTTTGAGCCAGGTAGGGGGTTGTTCTCTTCTCCCTAGTATCAAGTGATAGGATGAGACAAAAGGGACTCAAGTTGGACCAGGGGAGATTTAGTTTGGACATTAGAAGAAACTTTTTCTTGAAAGGGTTCTCAAAAACTGGACCAGGCTGCCCAGGGAAGTGGCTGGATCCCCATCCCTGTGTATATATATATATATGTGTGTATATATACATATGTATATATATACACATACATATATACATATAAAAAAAGAGGCAGAGATGTGGTGCTGAGAATCATGGTTTAGCACTAGACTTGGTAGAGGTAGATGACAGTTGGACTTGATCATCTTAAAGGTGTTTTCCAATCAAAACAATTCTGTATTGCAACAAATCTGTGTTGCGAAGCTTTCTCTGCATACTGTTGCTACCTACAACTCTAGGGATGGGCAGCATTGGAACATGCTGACCAGGTGGGTGATGGAGAAGAAAAGAATAAGGGGAGACCTGATTGATCCCTGCAACTACCTGAAAGGAGGTTCTAATGAGATGGGGTCTGTATCTTTTTCTCAGGTAACTAGTGACAGGGCAAGAGAAAATCATAGAATCGTAAGACTGATTTGAGTTGGAAGGGACCTTAGAGGTCACCTAATTCCAGCTCCCCTACCATGGGCAGAGACATCTCTCACTAGACCAGCTTACTCAAATCCTTGTCCAACACAGTCTTAAACACTTCCAGGGATGAGAGGCGAAATGGATTCAAGTTCTACCAGAGCAGATTTGGAATCATAGAACCAACCAGGTTGGAAGAGACCTCCAAAATCATCCAGTCCAACCTAGCACCCAGTCCTATCCAGTCAACTAGACCATTTTAGTTGCACATGAGGAAAAAAATTCCTTCCTGCAAGAGTGACCAGACATTGGAACAGGCTGCCCAGGAAGGTGATGGAGTCACCATCCTGGAAATATTCAAGAAACCTGTGGATATGGCACCTCATGACATGATTTAATGGCCATGGTGGTGTTAGGTCAGTGTTTGGCCTCAATGATGTTAGAGAGCTTTCCCAATCTTCATGATTCAATGCAAATGTCAGGGAGGTCATCAGGCAGAAGTTTGTCAGTGGAACAAATGAGTTGGAAGTTAGACTAGAAGTCAACAGTAATTCCTTTCCCTCATTTCACTTCAACTCAACGACCTTACAGGTTTTTTTTCCAACTGAAACAATTCTGTGATTCACCTATCCACATCTGCATAGTCTCCAACCTTCCAAGGCTGTGGTACCCAACAAATCAACCCACAGCTGCGTTCTTCTATTAACCTCTTGGAGCTGGAGGTAGGTAATTGAAGTTATCTATGAGTCCTGCTAGTGCACAGATTGTGTAGCTTGGCCCTCAGAAAATTGTCTCCCAAAGAAATACGCTGAACTAAATAGCTGAAGCTCCTTGTTGTAAAGCAGAAGGAATCCTGCATTGCTGTTTAAGCTGTACTTTAGTTTATCTGACACGTGCATGCCAAAGGCTGACAATCTGGAGTTTTTGCTAAATCTTCATCATTTCTCTCCACCATAACTTGGGTTGTGTTTTTTTTATTTCTGAATGTTCATTCTGGATTGACTGTTCTTATCACTTGAAGTGGTGTGTAAAAACTTCTCTTTTCCTTTTGTGTGTCAAAAAAAAAGTAAGAGAGGCAGAATCACAGCATCTGTCTTGGTTAGCAGATTGCCACTTTGTGCTTCGGGTTCCCATAGTTTGGAAGGAAAAGTGCAGCAAAGTTATCTTCACATTTCAAATTTAAATGTAAATTTTCTCTTATTCAAAAACATTGTCAGTAAAAGGGGAAAAATTATCCTGAGAGATTGCTGAGGTAGAATATGGCTGAGCAAATCAAACATGTTTAATCTCTTTCATTTTTCTTTGGATGGGGTGGGGAGCCTGTAAATTCTGTTCAGGTCTGCTTTGGCTGGGAATGATTTAGGGTGGGCTCCATCCCCATCTTTCTGTCAGAGCTTTCCAGGGTTAAGGGGAGTAAGGAAAGACGCTTAAGACATTGACATGGAAATAAGCAGTTCTGAGGCTGCAGCTTTGAATGTCTGCTGAGGGCAAGACTAATGAATAAAGCGTCACCACTTTGTCATTGCTCATTTTTAGCAGAGCCTTAGCACTGGTGAAGAATTAAATAGTAGCTCACAAGGATTAAGGATTCATGTTTTTTGTCAGGAACTTTTTTCCTAGCAAAATCAGCTCAAAGGATGGGTTGAGTTGGAAGGAGCCTTAAAGATTTGTAGATTCATAGAATGGCTTGAGTTGGAAAGGACCTTAAAGATCACCTAGTTCCAATCCCTCTACCATGGGCAGAGACACCTCCTGCTAAACCAGTTTGCTCAAAGCCTCATCCAGCCTGGTCTTCAACACTTCCAGGGATGAGGTGTCCACAACTTCTCTAAGCAACTTGTTTCAGTGTCTCACCACCCTCGCTGTAAAGAATGTCTTCCTAATAGCCAATCTAAATCTACCCTGCTTGGGTTACAAACCATTCCTCCTCATTCTGTCCATGCCCTTCTGAACAGTCCCTCCCCAGGCTTCCTTCAGGTCCCCTTCAAATACTGAAATGTAGTTACCAGGTCTCCCTAGAACTTTCTCTTCTCTGAACAGACCCAAATCCCTCAACCTGTCCGCATAGGAGAGGTGGTCCAGCTCTGATAATCTTTGTGGCCCTTCTCTGAATCCTCTCCAACATCACACATCAAATTATACATACAATTAAAATGAGGTATTACTTAGCTCCAGACTTTGTGCACTTTTATCATTGAACTCATGGAACTTAGTGTTTGGTTTGCAGTTTGATGTGGATATGTATATCTTGGTGTACTTCTGTACAAAATGAGTGTTTTCTGACAAGTCTTTGGCAAAGCTCTAAGTCAAAAAAAAGGAAACAATATAAAATGAAGCACTAATGTACACTGGTAGTGCTTGGGTGCACTAGGTACAATGTGTCTGTCAGCTCATTCTCGTGAAGCATCCCTTAAACCATTTTCATGTCTCTTTTTTCCCATTCTTACTCACACACTTGTTCCCTACACTACTGCCACGTTGTATTTCAAGTACCTACACATGAAAGACACCTCCGGCTCTTTTGCAGCACAAGTAGTGTCCCTGTGTGTCCCTTGCCTTTCTGCTGACACTTGCTGTGGATTGTTTTTCTCCACAATACACTATGAAGCTTTTTTATCCCCCTGTTGTTGTCAGTAGCATCTAATCAGGATTTCTATCTTGTATTCCAAGTACTCTGAACACCTCCTTCTTCCCCTCCTGTTGGCTATACTGTTGGATATCCCTTTGATACGATGGTATTGCAGCCTATGGCACCCTCCCCCTTCCCTCTCCTCTGTCCTCCCCTCCCTTTTTCCTCTTCTTGCCTGAACAATACAACAGTATTGTCATCCCAATGCCAACACTTTCCTCATTCATTTTTATTAATGGAGGCCACAACAGCATCTTGACAGCTTTTTACTCTTAAATAGAATGCTGAGTAATACCAGGTTTCGTACTACCAATAGGTTTCCTTTTACTGAGCTCTAATGTTGACACAAGTAGAATAACATCTATGATGTTGCAAGTGTAGATTGTTTTACCTAAATAATTTCGGGGGGGGGGGGAAGGTGGAAATCCTTTATTTCTATCAAAGCCTATATTGATGACAATATCTAAAATAACCTGCCTGAGATACATTTCATGTAGGAGCTTTCAAATTCGAGTGATTTTTAAAAGCAGTGCTTTAAAACTTTAACTTGAAAAATTAGACTTCGTAGTCAGAATTCATCAGTGTTGAGTCAGAATAAAAAATGTAATCTGTTTTAACAGAAAGTGTGTGCTTTTTACAATTCCCCATGTAAATAAAATGAATGAGCTTTCCTTCTGGGGGGAAAAAAAAAAAAAAAGAAACCACAAAAACAACAAAGTAGTAAGTACAAGATTGAAATTGGTGAGCTACCTCAAGGTGTCCTGCGGGGTTGATTTAAATCCATGATTAAAGCCATCAATTTGATTTAAATCAACCAGCCTGAAAGGAACCTTTTTTTTTGCTTCCAGCTTAATTAGAATTGTTTCTGTATAAGATCGTTTAGGATTGTGCCTTGATACAGCAAATATGCTGCACCCTCTGGAATTCCGTGAATGTCAGTTGGGGGTGTTGAAAACTTATTTTCCTGTTGTTTTCCCTGCTTTTCAAATAATAGCTATAATGAATTGATAGCTCTACTAGATCAGTATTCCACTGTCTAGTTCCTTAACAGCTGAGGATAGAAAAATGGGGATAGAATTTTATCTCCCTTTTTCTGTTTAAGGGTCATTTCAACTTGAAGGTGCCCACCACTACCACCACCCCCAGCTCCTTTTTTCCTCTCTCCTCTCCCCCTCCCCGGCTCCTTTTTTCCTCTCTCCCTCCCGTCATAGTTGCTGTATTCCAGCTATTTTTAGGAATACAGATGCATCCTACAATTGCAATCTACTTTGTTCTCTGAAGTATAACTAAATAGCAATTTCAGTTGTCCATCCTGAGAAGTAAAGAAGTGATTGCAGCCTGGTGCAAAATCCAGAACAAAGTCAGAATATTTTATTGCATTTCATTTAAAGCCTACCAGATGTTTTCTTCAGCCTTTAGTTGTTGACTTTCTTTTGGTTTGTGCTAGTTTGAAGCTAGCTAGAATGTTTTGGTGAGAAGGATTACATCACAGGCTGTGGAAGGGAAACCGAATGATGCCTACTCCACGCATAGGCTTGCTGAGAGGTATAAGACAGGAATCCAAACATAGATAAGGGAGTCGTTCTTCTTCTGCTGGGGAGCTCAGAGCTGCATTTTTTTCTCTCTCGCCTCTCTGCTGTTTCTCTGATTAATCCACTTTGCTTCTTAACCCCCTGGCCGAACCTCCGTTCTTCCTTGGGACTGGGGTAAGGTTGAGAGGGGTGGGAGAAGGTAAAAGGGTGGTTGGAAGCCCTTCCTGGGGATTCAGGTTTCTGGAAGGGCTCTTGTGTTTCTGTATTAGCTTTTACCTTGTATATTTTTGTATATACTGTAAATATCTGCTTGTGTATTCTGCTAAGCTGTAAATAATAGGCTTCATTCAATTTCCAGAGTCGGCTGAGTCTAGTCTGAGTAATTTCCAAAGAGTGGGGGGCAGGGAACACCCAAACCATCACATAGTTGATCTTGAGGCAAGTCCTAGGAAGGACGATCATCTGAAGTAAGACTGTGGATAAACCATCCCAAAGTAATCACCTTGCCAAGTGCTGCCTGCGTGGTCTCTGTGGGTCACAAGAGTTTTGCAAAGAGTTTTTCTTCCCTGTGGAAGAAGAGAGTTTTCAGTAAGGCACTTCTACAGTCCTTTGGTTTTTCTTCTTAGATTGCACAGCTGTTTAAGAGGAGAACATTTTGCTAGGTAGAATAGATTTTCAAATACGTGCTGGAAATCTGCATTTTCTAAATAAGGAGCTGCCAAATCAAATGAATTTTGAATTTAGGGAAACTCTTCTTGAGAGTTCCAGAGAAGCCATATGGTACTCCCCTGAAAACATCAAGGCGAAGGGAAGTATTGTGTGGGCTTTTATCACATTTTAGTCATTTTGAGATGGAAATATGTTTTAATAGTTGTCTATTTACAAAATGGATCACATTGTAATTTAATGAGAAAGAAGTTACATGTACCTAAGATAAAACTAGACTGAAAACCTGCTCAGATGCTTTCAGCTGGGCTTAGGGTGCCTTGTTTTAATTGTAGCATATTTAATATATTGGGGGGGGGGTTAAATAGCCATGATGGATATTAATTTTATGTTGGACTCATTTCGAGACTGCAGCATCCAATTTCAGATGCTTATACAGACTGTCTAGAGAAGAAAAATTATTCTTGGAGCAGCTGTTGATGCACAGAATGCAGTTTCAGGTATGAAGCTACTTTTATGGTCTTAGAATTTCATCGTCAAAGCAGGGGCATGGTGCTTTAGAGTAGTGCCAAGGAGGTCATGTGGATGGTGCTGACGAAACTTAAAACTGTATAGCCTTGTAGTCTGTCACCCACTGCAAAGCTTCTTTATGCCAGTGGTCCATTGCTTCTTCCTACCAGTCTCAGCTCTGCCACAGCTGGCAGCCCTGCTCATCATGCTGGGCAAGGTATTGCAGATGTGCACATTTCTCCTCTGCTGTTTTAAAACAAGGATAAAAGCAATTATATGTCCATGGCAAAATCTGTTGAGATTCACTGGTCTTCAAGTGTAAAGTTTGGTGAAGAGTCTGGAGAACAAGTCTTAGGAGCAGCCGCTGAGGGAACTGGAATTGCTTAGCCTGGGGAAGAGGAGGCTAAGGGGAGACATCATTGCACTCTTCAACTCTTTGAAAGGCAGTTGCAGTTAGGTGGGGGTCGATCTCTTGTCCCTAATATCAGATGATAGAATGAGAGGAAAAGGCCTGAAACTATGCCAGGGGAGGATTGAGGGTCAGATTGGATGTTGGGAAAAATTTCTTTGCTGCAAGAATGGTCAGGCATTGGAACAGGATGCCCAGGGAGGTGCTGGAGTCGCTGTCCTTGGAGGTGCTCAAGAAATGTGTAGCTGTGGCCATGGTGGTGTTAGGTTAATGGTTGGACTTGATGATCTTGGAGATCTTTTCCAACCAAAACAGTTCTGTGATTCTATTTCTGAATCACTGAAGCCCTTCAAGGTGTGCTACACTCAGCACCTACACTGGGTCTCAAAACCAAACCTCTTCACTCTTCTGTCGCATGATGTAGACTGTAACCATCTATTTTTCAGGCTGCAAATCCTTTTAAGAAAGAGAAATATGTATAAAAAAATTAGACAAAGCAAGTCAGCCTTAAAAGCTGATTTGTGCTTGTGAGAAGCTAAAGGCAGCTGCTGGAGAGTGATATGGGTAACTTTGGGGTTGTGTTTGTGTATGTGATGAGGCTGATTTAGATTTTGTTGTTGGTTTTTTTTCCAAGACCTTATTAAAATCAGTCTAAAATTGGATACATTCGTGGTTGACCTACTTAAAAGCAGCTCCATGAAGAAAAACCTTGGAGTCCTAGTAGACAAGAAGTTATCCATCATACAACAATGTGCTCTTTTGGCCAAGGAGGTCAGTGGTATCCTAGGATTCATTAAGAGTGTGAACAGCAGGTTGACAAACATTTTTCTGCCCATTTACTCTGTTCTAGTAAGACTACATCTGGAGTATTAGGTCTAGTTCTGGGCCCAGCAGTTCAAGAAGGTTAGGGAAATACTACATAGAGTCCCAACTGAGAGCTACAAGCATGATGAAGAGACTGGAAAATCTGTCTGATGTGGAAAAGCTGAGAGACATGGGGCTGTTTAGGCTGGAGACTGAGAAGGAATCTTACTGATGTTTGTAAATGTCTGAAGGATGGATGTCAAGAAGATGGGGCTAGTCTCTTTTCAGTGGTGCCCTGTGACTGGACAAGGGGCAATGGACGTAAACTGGAACATAGCAAGTTCCACCTCAGCATGAAGAAAAAAATTCTTTACTGTCAGGGTGGTGGAGCCCTGGAGCAGGCTGCCCAGGGGCTGTGGAGTCTCCTTCTCTGGAGACTTTGCAATTCCACCTGGAGATGTTCCTCTTAAACCCAACCTAGATGTAGCTGCTTTAGCAGGGGGATTGCACTCAATTACCTCTGGGGGTCCCTTCAAACCTCTACCATTCTATGATTCCAAATAGTATGTATCCCCACAGTGTGCACCCAACCCATACCACACATGCTGTCAGTTAAGTCAATACTGACATTTGTGCAAGAACCTTGGTCTCTTGAAAAAGAGAAGTTCTCAAGAACAAAACTTTGCAAAGTCACTTTTATCTTCACAGGGCGACATTTGTTTCCCATTAATTTAGAGTAAAAAGGTTTGTTGTCAGTATCAGGGCAGTAAAAACATACATCATTCCCTGAGCTGTTCAGACATGGTCAAAGCTCACATAAATAATTCTCTTGCTGCGGTATTTTAGGAAGGGCACCATCTGGCTCTAAAAAAGAAATAAAAATTCCACAACTAATAATTAGTTTTCAGAATAATTAGGTATAGGAGCTTTTTTTTTTTTCCTTTTTAAATATGTGCTAATTAGTGCATGTTTTTACAGGCACTGAAGTCTGATAAAATAAATTCTGCTTCCTCATGAAAGACCAAACACGTTTTTGCCTTTGGGGCCAGATCTTCTTGCCCCACTGAGCCATCCTAGTCCCTCTCCTGAGATGATTTGAGCTGTGAGATCGTTTTGGCCTTTCAGAAGTATTTTCTGCTCGGTTCCCATCACTGTTGCATTCCTCTTCATAGAGTAGTTTTAGGAAGGGTTGTAGGCAGTGAGTACTCTAGGGATTTCCTTGGGCATGATGGCTTTGAGAGCCACAGGAAAACTTGAGGGGAGACCGCTCTACAATTCCCTGAAAGGAGGTTGGAGTAAGATGGAGGTCAGTATCTTCTCTCTAGAATGAGAGGAAATGTCCTGAAATTGTGC